>CM035165.1:45314654-45914654 GCA_020205615.1 Panax quinquefolius
GAAAATGTCTTGGGAGAAGTTCCAAGAACTATTCAACGACAAGTACTTTCCCAAAAGTATTCATCATATGAAGGAGGTGGAGTTCATCAAGTTGGAACAGAATAATATGACCGTGTCGCAGTATGAAGCAAAGTTTGCCGAGTTATCTCGGTTTGCGTCCCACTTGGTGGATAATGAAGAGAGAATGACGCGAATGTTTTTAAGAGGTTTAAAGCCGGAGATACGTTATCATCCTTTTTCTTATAAACTGTGTTTGTATTCAGATGTTGTAAATAGGGCTCAGTTAGTAGAGCGTGATAACGAGTCAACGCAACCAAAAGAGAGCAGTCGGAAAAATGATTATACCAATTAGAGCAGTCATCGAAGCAGTGACAACAAGCGTGGAGGGAATCAACAGGCCAGAAGTGGTAACCACTTCTGTGGTAATCAGGGCCAAAAAAATAAGAATGGACATTTCAAGAAGAGGAGATTCAACAATGATGGAAAGACGCCAAGACCAAAGACCCGTTGTTAAGGAAGGAGAAAGACCACCTATCATATGCTTCAAATGCGAGGGAGGGACACATCGGTCAAAGCTGATGCCGCCCAAAGCATGTTATAATTGTGGAAGAGAAGGTCACTTAGCCCGATTTTGTCATTCACCGAAGACAAGTTCAGCCAGGATGGATACACCTAAGGCCGTCCCAGAAAAGTTCAAAGCCGGTAGTGCAAGGGAGAGCATTTGTTGTGACCTCCCATAAAGAAAGGAACCCGAATGTGGTCATCACGGGTAAGCTTATCATAAACTCTAGCGAAGTCTATACTTTATTTGATACCGGTTCTACCCATTCTTTGATTTCTCCTACTTGCGCTCAACGATTAAATTTGACTCCGGAGAAATTTGACTTTGACTTATCTGTGGAAAGTCCATTGGGAGAAACCTTCATTACATCCACTGTTTATAAGTCTTGTTTGGTTCAAATCGGTACCCTCATATTACCTGTCGATCTTATTTCATTGAAAATACTTGCATTTGACGTGATTCTAGGGATTGATTGGTTAACTACTCATCATTTAAAATTGATTATTTTCGTGAGGTTGTTAGTTTTCATATTCCTAATCAACCTATTATGCGAATTCAAGTGACCAAACCATTAAAATCAATCACGGTCATATCAAGCCATAAAGCTATTCGTTTATCGAAAAACGGATGTCAAGCTTTCTTAGCTCATATCACAGATTTAAACAAAATACGTCGGTTTTGAACGATATTTCTATTGTTAATAAATTTCCGACGTATTCCGAAAAAAACTTCTGCCTCGCCTCAAAGCGTGAAATTAAATTTTGTATCGACCTTGAACCCGGTACAAAACCCATTTCCAAAGCCCCATATCAAATGGCTCCTATTGAACTTCAGGAGTTAAAGACCCAACTGCAGGAATTGTTAGACATTGGCTTTATTCGTCCTAGTACTTCTCCTTGGGGTGTTCCTATTCTGTTTGTGAAGAAGAAAGATGCGAGTATGCGACTTTGTATTGATTATCGAGAGTTGAATCATGTCACCATCAAAAATAGGTACCCATTGCCATGTATTGATGACCTGTTTGACTAGTTGCAAGGAGCCAAATTCTTTTCAAAGATTGATCTTCGTTCTAGATATCACCAATTGAAGATTAGAACAAATGACATTCCAAAGACGGCTTTCAGAACTCGGTACGGGCATTATGAATTCCTAGTCATGTCCTTTGGATTAACTAATGCTCCTGCTGCCTTCATGTCTATGATGAACTGAGTATTCAAGGAATATTTGGATCACTTTGTGGTCGTCTTTATTGATGACATCCTTATTTATTCCGAAAGCCGTGAAGATCATGAACAACACTTGAGGCTGACACTCCAAAAGCTTCGTGAATACAAGCTTTATGCCAAGTTGAAGAAATGCGAGTTCTAGCTTGAGGAAGTAGCATTCCTTGGGCACGTAGTATCAAGTCATGGAATATCTGTTGACCCGACAAAGATTGAAGCTATTCAAAGCTGGGAGCAACCTAAATCAGTGATCGAAGTACGTAGCTTTCTCGTCTTAGCTGGTTATTATCGGAGATTCGTGGAAGGATTTTCTCGAATAGCTACTCCATTAACTCAGCTGACTC
This sequence comes from Panax quinquefolius, assembly GCA_020205615.1. Classification (NCBI taxonomy): domain Eukaryota; kingdom Viridiplantae; phylum Streptophyta; class Magnoliopsida; order Apiales; family Araliaceae; genus Panax; species Panax quinquefolius. The sequence continues at coordinate 45,316,784 of CM035165.1, forward strand.
GGAAAGATACAAAGTTCGGTTGGAGCGAAGAATGTGAGAAGAGTTGTCAATAACTCAAGAGGAGACTCATTTCAAAGACCGGGCCTCGACAATACCATCCGGATTGGAGGATTTGTCATCTCTGATGATGCTTCTAGCAAAGGGTTGGGATGTGTTCTCATGCAACATGGGAAAGTCATAGCCTATGCCTCAAGACAACTCAAAGAATATGAGAGGAATTATCCTACTCATGACCTAGAGTTAGCAGTTGTTGTCTTCGCACTTAAAATTTGGAGGCATTGCTTGTATGGGGAGAAAGTGGAGATCTTTACGGATCATAAAAGCCTCAAATATTTCTTCACTCAAAAGGAACTCAACATGCGACAACGACGTTGGCTTGAACTGTTGAAAGATTGTGATCATACCATCCAATACCATCCTGGAAAAGCGAACGTGGTAGCTGACGCATTGAGTAAAAGATCATATGCAAGTACGAGTGCGATATTGTCAACACAAAGGCCCATTTTGTGTGACTTGCAAAGGATGGATATAGAGTTAAAGACTCCAGGGACCCATGTGATGATGGCGAATATACGAGTAGAACCGACTTTGATTGATAAAGTTAAAGCTACTCAAGCTACAGACCTGAAGCTGATGCGTATGAGGAAGAAAGTGCAAGAAGGTGCTATGCCGGAAGCAAGAATTGATGAAGAAGGAATACTTCGAGTCAACTCCAGACTTTGTGTTCCTAATGATCCTGATTTAAAGTATAAAATCATGATGGAGGCGCACAACACACCGTTTGTAATCCATCTTGGGAGTACCAAAATGTATCATGATATTCATCATACATTTTGGTGGAGCAATATGAAGAGAGAGATATCGCTGTTTATCTCAAGGTGTCTAACTTGTCAATGAGTTAAAGAAGAGCATCAAGTACCAAAAGGTCCATTGCAACCACTTAAAATTCCAGAATGGAAGTGGGAGCACATTACCATGGATTTCGTTACCGGTCTTCCTAAGGTTTCTCAAGGTATAGATGCGATTTGGGTCATTGTTGATAGATTGACCAAGTATGCTCATTTCTTACCGATACGAGAAACTTATACACTTGAAACGTCTTGCTCGTATGTACATAAACGAGATTGTAAGACTGCATGGTATGCCAGTATCCATTATTTCTGATCGAGACCCAAGATTCACTTCATGATTTTGGGATAATTTGCAGAAAGCTATGGGCACAGATTTACGATTTAGTTTTAAGATATCATCCTCGAGACGGATGGACGGTCGGAGAGGACTATTCAAACTCTTGAAGATCTATTAAGACTCTATGTCCTTGATTTCAAGGGAAGTTGGGACAAGTTCTTACCGTTAGTGGAGTTTTCCTACAACAACAGTTATCAAGCAAGCATTGTCATGGCTCCATTTGAGGCGTTGTATGGAAGGAAGTGTCGTTCTCCAGTATGCTGGAATGAGGTGGGAGAAGCAACGTTGTTGGGACCAGAGTTGGTACGTATGATTATAAAAAAGATTCAAACGATCCGACAATGTATAAAAACCTCACAAGATCGACAAAAGAGTTATGCTGATCTTCATCAAAAGGACGTGGAATTCGATATAGGAGATCATGTGTTGTTACGTGTTGCTCCATGGAAAGGAGTTACGAGATTTGGAAAGAGAGGAAAACTCAATTCTCTATTCATCGGTCCATTTTTAATCCTCGATCGAGTAGGAACTGTGGCCTATAGACTCGCTTTACCGCCAAGTATGTCTCGTGTTCATAACATTTTTCACATATCCATGTTACGTAAATATGTGAAAGACCCGAACCACCTTATTGAGTTAGAACCGGACGAAATAGCGGAAGATTTGACATATGAAGAGGTTCTTGTTCAAATCTTGGATAAGAAGGAACATATTCTACGCTCCAAGGTTATACCTCAAGTCAAAGTTTTGTGGAGAAACCACGATGTTGAGGAAATGACTTGGGAGTTAGACTCTCAAATGAAATCAAGGTATCCTTACCTCTTCGACATACCAGGTATGTACCATAATTTCGAGGGCAAAATTTCATAAGAAGCGGAGGTTGTAAGACCCCAACTTTTATAAATAAAGATGAATTTTTTATAAATATCATTTTTGAATATTATGGAGTAAATTTGATATAATGTTATAGTTATGGGTAATATTTATAAATTTTGCAAAGTACGCAAGTTGTTATATAATATTCGATTGGCCTGGGAATATTCGTTTTAACAGGAATATTCATACACCAAGACAATCATTGGTGGACCCCACAAATGTAATTATTGTTTGATTGAGAAAACAACAAAAATACTTTATGAAAATAACGGCGAAAATTTTACCGTGAACTGTTTAAACACCCGGTGTTAAAAGTACAGTAATATGCGTGGTTGCATAGTAGCACACGGTATTTATTAATGATGCTTACGTGATAAATCACTCATTTTTTGTTGGTATTATTAATGTAATAATACAGAAAATCTTTTTATATAAAACAGAATACTTTTATAAAGTTATCTGTTTTATTAGACAATAATTAGTATATATTATATTTTATTATTCATAGTGTTTGTATAGTACCTGCATAGTGTTTACATAGTAAATTCTTTTATAAAGTTATTCGTTTTATTAGATTATAAATAGAATATATTATATTTTATTTAAAAGATTTTGCTTTAAATATGGAATGTCAAATTAAAGTACATCAATCTGGACCGTTCATGAGTTAGTTACTATGCAATCCATTTTTCTATAAATAGAAGCTCATTCCTTCATTATTTCTTACAAATTCACTGAAACTCTAGAGAGATAAACTATAGAGAGAAAGAAGAAAAGTATTCTACTACTTCACTACTTATATATCCAGTACTCTTCTTCTTAAGGTAGGGAATATTATTTGTTGTACTCGTCGAGAGTATTATTTCTTTTGTACTTATGAAGAGAACTTCTGTTATTCCATTCTTTATTATTCTGCTAGAATAACCAGTATACACGGACTACCCTATACTTGGTGACATTATTCTAATATTTCATCTTTAATATTATTCAGTTAGAATATCACATCACATGCATTTTACGCTTGTGGGACCGGTTTCGCGTCTTTATTATTATATCTCGTTGGAATATCACATTCGTTAGTTTTACGCCGCACTGGTTAAAATCTTTATTATTCATTGGACCATCCCGCTTGCAAATTTTGCCTGACCTGGTTCCGTTACTTATTAATCTGTTGTAATAACTTGTCTATGCGAAGTACCGCATGCATGGTGATTTCTTTTGTTATTCCATTCATTATTATACTCAGTTGGTTAAAGTTTTGACTTCTATACTCCATGAAATTAGTGGAATATCCTTGATATGTGCGCTTCATCCAGTATCTTTTCATGGAAATATTCCTCTGAGCATTCTTGAGTTTTACTCTACAAAGCAGTATCGTGTTGACAATTTGGACGTTATTGGTTCATGGATAAATTAATTCTTGAACTTGTTTTATTAAATTCTTATATCATTGTCATCATCCTCATGTTTATATTATGTTGAAAGTCATCTGTGGCCATAGTGCATAGATGGACTTGGTATGATTTTAACTTGGGATTATTCGGTGTAATCATAACCGTAATGTTACAAATGATGTGGAAAAAGTCCTCCTTGGCCCGTAGTGCATTGATGGATAGTTGTTGGCATGATCATGACCATTAATGAATACACAAATATTCTTGGCCTGTAGTGCATGGATAATTGTGGTCGTGATACTAAAGAATATCCTTGGTCGTAGTGCAAGGGTGATTTGATGATGTGGATTATTTATTAAGCTGAGTCCCAGCGATAAAAGCCATGAAAAACCTTTTAAATCATAGAAGATAGTAGATTTTATTCTCTACTTGACTCTTCTAATGGATTGCTTGTTCCGCTGTAGTTAAACTTGATGTTTGTTATATTTTATCAGTTTAACACTATTGAAGTCAAATGATAATTTATTCTGCATTATCTTAGTCATAATATTTCTTACTGGGCTAGTTGATCTCACCCTTTCTTTCAATGTTCTCTTCAGGAAATGAGAATATAGCTGGTACGAGTTGGGGAACGGTGTGATGGACCAGATGATAGTATTAATAGTCCTCACTATTCTGTTAAATAGTGTGACAATAAATGTAATGAGGACCCCATTGAGTTTGTATATTGTCTAAATGACAATATTTGTATTAAAACTCACAGCATATGTTTAGTCGTATTTTATACGACTGTTGTATAATTAAGTTGTATTTTAATTTTGTACCATGTATTTGGCGACTCAAGATGGGTGATGTATACCTATTTTGGGGGCGTCACATTTAAGTCCTCTTGGAAGTCTTCTTGGAAGTCCTTGAGTCAATCGGATCAAAACAGGCCCCCGGTGGGCTAAGGGCCTGTTTTGTGCCTTGCATGCCAATCCTGGACGCGGTTTGTTGAAGGAATATTTTTTGCTCTGACGTCCTTTGGGAAATTGGCCATAACGTTTGATCTGGGAAGAGTTACAAAGCCTGCCACCTATCAAATTGAAGATATCGACGAGATATACAACTTTTATTCTTTGAGATTAGAGAAATAATGGACGGATGAAGGTTGAAATTGGGCTGAAAGTCACTGTTATGCAAATGGCCACCCAAAACAGTGACGTTCGACGTCCGTTGGTACAAATGATATAACTCTTGCATCCGAACTCCGATTGGAATGATTCAAGATGTTCCAGAAAGCTAAGAAGAAGATCTATAATATAATCCAAGTTCCTAGCCAAGAACATGAAATAAAAATGAAAGCCCAAACGATGTCCGTATTGCTTTTCTTTTCGATTTCATACCAATTCTTTGCGTGATTTCTACTCCCAAGCATATAATCTACAAAATGAACATAAAATGCATGAAAAGTAACTATGAAACTCGAGATTAAACAACTAATTCAAGTAATAGATACCAGATAAGTAGGTATAAAACTTACTTATCAAATACCCCAAACTTAAACATTTGATTGTCTTCAAGCAAAAACACAAAATAATAATGCAATGCAACTAATCTATATGCCTACGAATCCAGCAGTAATGACAGAAACAAGTCTATTCAACCGTCCTTAGAGAAATCAAATAAACTTGATAATACATCATATCAAAACAAATCAATAATTTCTAAATCAATCATCAAATATTAGACTGTTATTACTGATATAGTGTGTGTGTGCTCCACAACAATGTTAACTGATATAAAATCAAATTTAACACATAACAAGTCTCTTCGAAGGCATCATACAATGTAAACTCAATAAATCCAAAAACAAGCTAAATCAAATAATTACTAATATCGAGGGTCAACATGGGATACTTATGCTTTATTTTTCATCTACGGGGGCTTTTTGCTCTTATTTCCCATTTTATTTCTTCTTCGTTTTTTTATTTTTTTTATTTTTGGATAGTGAGTGCGTTTTACGCTCCATCTCACGCCTGTGTTTATGAGGAGTGCATTTCACGCTTCTTCTCGACCCACCACAGGACTTAATTTATTTAACTCAATCAATATCTTTTTTTAGAAGCTTATATACCCCACTTTTCTCCCCAAACTTAGGTTCTTGCCTAATTCTTCGCCTTCACTGCCTATCTTTGTCATTCTCTTATTTAAACTAGCATTATCCTTTAGAAATCCATTATTTATCAATTTAAACTCAATCATTCAACAAGTTGTTTTTACTGTGCTATCCTTATTATACCAGTTTCAAACAGAAAAAGACTCAATTCATAACAAGAAATCACATCAAAGCTCTAATGGTTAATACTATACTTGTCTACCCAATTCCAATCTCATCATTGGCCAAAACAAACTGTAAAATATCTAACAACTGGATTCATGCAAATGAACATAATAACTAACTAATAATTTTTTTTTAATTTTTGAATTTTTTTTAAGAACCGAATATAATGTTATTTAAACTATACTACTATGCAACTACTTATGCAACAGTATTTACATAAATGCACACCTAATGAACCTCACATATGCAAAATAACATAACATAAACATAAAACTAAACACTAATAATGAACTAAACTAAACTCCCTCAAACATAGCAATTACAATGTCCTCATTGTAAGAATATATAGAAGTAGAAGAGAACTTCCATGTAATCAACTAAGCATGAGGTGATGGTGGTGATGATATGAACGATCATTTTTCTATCCATTGAACCTCCAATACCTACAATGATGAGACAACATGGATTAGAATAGCACTTGGATTGGTAAGAGAACTTAATAAGCAAATTAATTCCTATCTAATAACTAAACTAGTAAAGCATATAAATATAAAAATTCCTGGGTTGCTTCCCAGTTAGCGCTTGAATTATAGTCTTTCAGCTTGACTTTGTCTGGTCAACGCTATCCAATTCCTCTTCGGTAATTGAGGAAGCCTCCACCCATCGGAAATAATATAGCTTTTGGTAGGTTCCAATTTTTTATGGCCAATGCATCAAAGTCACCTAGCATGCTCTGATTTGGTATGCTCTTAATCAAGAACGTCCCACAGCTAGGTGTTTTCTCCATTGTGTATGTGATCACTTTGGGGCATAGAAGTTTGTCACACACAATGGGCTCTTCGTCTATCTTCTCTTTCTCATCCCACCATGGATTCAAAATTTTACTCGCTCTTATGTCATATAGAGCTTCGCCGACGACATGACTACCAAGTGGGCATGATTTTGCAAATCAGACTGACTCTTTGATCATTGGTGGAGACCCATTTAGATCTTCGTTGACCTCTATTTCATTATCCCCAATTGTCTCCACATTTTCGATATCTTGTTGCTCTTTTAGTCGCAGATTTGGTTCGGGTTCTCTGTCAATTTCGTCATCCATGTCATAAGGCCAAGTGTTTAGAGGAAGGTTGCTTATAGCTTTGGTCATTTGCTCTGTCTGATCCGTAAGATTTTGATTTGGCTTCGCTTGATTACTCATCTTCTCCTCATCTGCTATGAACTTGGACAATAATTCTCACAGCCTTGAATTTTCTTTTTCAGTCTCGGAAGCCATGTATTGAGGACTATTAGTTGAGGTAGTGACTAGTTGTTCCATCCAATTATTAAAAATTTTGGTTGACGACTCTTGGCTAATACTCATCTCCTCTAGGTTTGTTATGCCCTTCAATATTACATCCCTCAGATTTGGCTTTTCTTCTAGTGGTAATGGAGGTGGACATGAAAATTCTGGTGTGTATGTTGGATTTGGAGCGTAGTATTGGTCATCATAAATGTAGCTCTATGAAGAATCCGGGTGATACCCCCTAACTTGGTGATAGTTAGGATCAACATAGTTATTAAGGTAATCACCACTATATTATACCGGTTCAAAACTAACGGTGCATTGATGAATTTGATGGTTGCCAGCACAATAGTAACACGTAATTGCCATCCTTCGACTATGTTGGGTTGCGATAACCTCCAATATCTTCAAATTTGCCTCAATTTGTACTGATTCTGCGGAAAATGCATTAAGTCCATCAATCTCTGTTTCCCTTGGTTAAGTCATGTTCGTGTGGCCATTGATACGCAAAGTCGTCCATCGTACCTGAATAGAAAGAAAAATAGGACGATGATTTAATAAAAAGGAAAAAAAATGTTTAAATTAAGACTAATTTGATTGAAGCTAATGTTGGCAAAAAATATATTAACTAATTCCCTGGCAACGGCGCCAAAAACTTGTTGGGTAAAATCTAATTACGCACAACACTCAAGTATACGTGGTGAACAAGTAATAAAGTGAAAGAAGAGTATCGTTCCTATGAGGAATTGTTTAATAAAAAAGTAACAAATACTAACCCGTAACTAACTCAATCTTATTTAAACAAATGAATTTCAAATTATATAAATTAAATTATTTAATTACACTAATTCTAATTATCACTAATTAAATTAAGATTACGGAGATTTAAGATCACAACTTCACTTATTGATTCATTTAAGTTAACACACTTCTCATCAATTCTTCTCTATCATGAATTGTTAATCAAGAACACTAAAGCAGATAAAACTACCTCTCGATGCATAATACATATACTCACTTAAATCCACAGATGGTAGAATTAAGCAAGACACCCTAATTAACTAATCCACTATATCTCTATGTGAATTACAATTAAAAAGGATTTAAAGCACAAGTTCTCTATAAGATTACATATGGGGTAAAGGCATATCTCTATCCTAAACACGAATCATGAATTCCATCTAAGTAGAAATCACAAACACATGCTATCATGATAAGATCTAAACCAATACTTCAACTTTGGAGTTCATATAGACTATCACGGTAATTGTTAGCTAGGCAATTAAGAAATTAAGTCCAAATCACAATAGACAATCCTCACAATAGAACATAATAATTGATAGCGAAGCATATTAAAAGAAACTACACAATAAGATCCATTGTAATCTCAAATAAAGAATTATTTCAGGATTATTGAATTAAAATTAAGAATCCACAATTGAATAATCATCAAAAGACAAAGATAGAAGAAGATGAGAAGATAGAATCTATTGTCTATAGATTTGAAGCTCTCTCCTTGCTCCTACTTTGAATCTTCAATGGTCTCCAAGTTGCTTCATTCTCCAAAACTCATAAGAAATAGTGTTTTGATCTAATCTACTCTAATCTAATTTAATGGAATCCTCTATCTAATCTAATCTCACCCTAATCTTTGTGATTCTCCTCCCTTTATAAGTCTCTTTATATGTCTTTAAGTCTTCTTGGAAGTTTTTGAGTCAATCGGATCGAAACAATCCTTCCCGGACTCAAATTTGACCAAAATTCATATTTTTTGGGCATACCCCCGCCCCGACGGGGGTCTAGGCTTGTATAGGGCCCGCCCCGGCGGGCTAGGGGCCTGTTTTGTGCCTTGAATGCCAACCCCAGAGGCGGTTTGGTGAAGGAATATTTTTTGCTCTCTGACGTCCTTTGGGAAATCGGCCATAACGTTTGATCCGGGAAGCGTTACGAAGCCTGCCACCTATCAAATCGAAGACAGCGACGAGATCTACAACCTTTATTCTTTGAGAATTGAGAAATAACGGATGGATGAAAGTTGAAATTGGGCTGGAAGTGACTGTTATGCAAATGGCCAGCCAAAATAGTGACGTTCGACGTCCATTGGTACAAATGTCATAACTCTTGCATCCGAACTCCGATTGGAATGATTCAAGATGTTCCGAAAAGCTAAGAAGAAGATCTATAATATAATCCAAGTTTCAAGCCAAGAACATGAAATGAACATGAAAGCCCAAATGAAGTCCGTATATCTTTTCTTTGCGATTTCATACCAATTCTTTGCGATTTCAACACCCAAGCATATAATCTACAAAATGAACACAAAATGCATGAAAAGTTACTAAGAAACATGAGATTAAGCAACTAATTCAAGTAACAGATACCGGATAAGTAGGTATAAAACCTACTTATCAGTCATCAGCCTAGACAAAGGCTTGGTAAAGATCAGCAGGGTATTAAGCAGCCGATTCAAGTGTCCAGTCAAACTGGGATAGCCGTACTAGGCTATTCTGCCAATTCTAGCCAAAGGAATCCTTGTAAGCATAAGAAGGTCCCTCAAGCTTCTGCCACAAGGTGATTTTCTACACCTGAACCTCATGAGCTGATACACTCTCCGGTGAAGGTGCCAGCCCATGTTATGGCCATGTTGTTTCCCAAACCATTACCATTCAAAGCAAGAGAGGTCCTGATTCCTGATCCTGAAGTGGAAGAAAAGGAATAGAAACGTAAACATGACATCGTCTTGATGATGCTAGACGTGCGCATCATTGTCCATGATGAACATACAAGCAGATACACCCTAGACGATGATTGCCCAGATGTTATGGTCTTTATTCGGGAAAAGGAGGACGATGACAGCCCCTCCATCACTGCAGTCTATTAGGATTTTACCCTCGACAATTGGAGCAGCACTCCATGCATTGGTCGACAAGGGTAAAATGGGCAGAAATCCCTCTGCCCTGTAGATAACTTTAATTGCTTACTTTTCTGTACAGTATTAGCAGTTATTTTATCAGTACATGCTAACACTTGTGTATGATTAAACAATTTCATATATTCAGTGGAAGCATATTTTGTTTCAGGACTCTGAATTTAGATGTGTATGTACTTGCTGATGAGGTGCCTTTTCTCCATAAGGACTGTAACTTTGATGAAAAGTTGGACTCAGACTTGATGGAAATTAAAGAGGACATTGAGACACCTCAGGAAATTAAGGAATGGGTCAAAGACAAGCCTAAACCCAACCTTGACCAAACAACTTCTTTCAATCTTGGAACCTTAGAAAGCCTTAAGCTAATCCAGATTGGTTCAGACCTCACCCCAAACCAACGGAATGACATGGTTGCGCTATTAACCCAATTCCAGGATGTGTTTTCATGGTCTCACAAAGACATGGTGGGTTTGTCCACTGACATTGTCCTTCATCGCCTTTCCATTAAGGAGGGATTTAAGCCGGTTAGGTAGAAATTTAGGCGATTGAAACCTTAGTGGAGTTTAAAAGTGAATGAAGAAATTGTGAAAAAAATTCAAGCTGGCATTATCATGGTGTCTACATATCTGGAATGGATATCCAACATTGTTCCCGTGCCTAAACCAAGAGGAAGGGTGCGAGTTTGCGTGGATTATCGGGATCTGAACAAAGCTTGCCTTAAAGATAGCTTTTCCGTGCCATTTATCCACATTCTTATCGATAATACTACTCAATAAGGTATGTACTCCTTTGCAGATTGTTTCACTGGATACCACCAGATCATGGTCGCTGAGGAATATCGTGAGAAAACTTCTTTCATCGCGCCTTGGGGAACCTTCTGCTACCGACGGTTGTCATTCGGCCTCATCAATGTTGGGGCAACCTATCAGCGAGCTATGATGGCTCTTTTCCACGATTTAATGCATAAAGAGATAGAAATCTACGTGCATGACATCATTGTCAAGTCCCAAAGGGAAGAAAACCACTTAGTGTTAGGTTTGTAATATTCATGAACACAATCAAATTGCACAAAATAAGCGAAAACGTGGAAAAATTAGAGTTTTAAAATTTTACAAACCATATACCCGGATCATCCTTTATGCACAATTATTAATTAAACGAAAAGATAAAGAACAAGAATCATACCCTTGAAGATTCGAGCTTCTTCAGGTACAAGTTCACCTCCAAATCCTTTCGCGTTCAACTTGAATCCATCGGGTTGGATTCCTTCCTTTGATCAACGTTAGCCATCCAAGTGTTTGGCCTCTAGAGGTGATCCACCAAAGAAGAAGAAGTATTCAAGAAGAAGGGTATTTGGCAAAACCCTAATTTTTCTATCTCTCATAGAAAAGGGTGTACTCTCCCAACTATTGGAATTACGTCGTGTTGTGAAAAAGTCAACAACAACTCTACACCCATAATAAGACTCCTCTTATTTATAGATGTAGGCAACCCTCCTTAACAATTAAAGAATTGAGCTTTATTTTAATTAATTAAATTCTTTTAATTAATTATGCTCCCAATCTTATTAGGAATAATTAATTAAAATCTTTTAATTAATTTACCTCCTAATCTTATTAGGAATATATGAGAGTACTTATATTAAATTAATTCCTAAACTCTTTTAGAAATTATAATAATAATAATTGTAATAATATTAATAAGACTCCTCTTATTAATTTATATTTAATATTTCTAAAATATTAAATAATAATATTAAGCTATTTAATTTATTCTATCACTATAGATTAAATTAAATATACTTAACATATTATTACGATTATGCAATTAACTTCTTAAATAATTATTCTTCCTTTTATGGTGTGACCCTTTAGGTTATCCATATTAAACTGGTTGTGAATAAATCAATTAGAACAATTCTAATCATATTTAAATAAATAAATTAAACGATTAATTTATTTAAATAAATAATATTTTTTCTACAATAGGAATAAGCCTCCCTAGCGATCAACGACTTTCCAGATAATATAGATTTCAACATTAATCATAAAAGAACATTTGAGTAAATAGTTACCGTATAATTCAATCCTTCCACCATATAATGTCCCAATTAAATATAAGACATGGAATTATTGTCAAGTCTTATTTTATTTAATTATATATTTTTCGTTCCTTAAATGCACAACTCCAAATAATGCAAATTAGAAACTCCTTTCTAATTTCATTCTGCCTTGGCCAAGGACTACTGGGTTGTCATTTATCGAATCACATAGGACATTTCTCTTCTTTTACTAGAAGTGGTAGATTCTTTATTGATCATACATTATCTCCATATACAACTTATTATACCCAAGCATACCCTTTGATAAACCCTAAGGGTCTTAAGGAATAAGTCAAAGTATAACTCATCATACACAAGATACTATGATGATCTCAAGTCCAAGGATCACTTGTACTGCTATCACTACATGAATTCCTATTGACATGCAAGTAAAACTCCATTAGGTATTCCTTAGCGAGCCACGTTTAGTGAACTTATTCTCTAATAAGCACCTACATACTTGCTTTAGTGTCTCCACACAAATGATCATGAGATCAATCATCCTCATCCAATGAGCAAGCAACGTATGTACCAATATATCCGGATTTACTAATCTCCAATTTAGTAATCCAATGATTGGGAACCATTTTAGTTTTAAGCTTTCTAAGAATTTATATCTCATTAGAATGATCATCATCATTATTCTAAAAGCATTGCTTAAAACTATGGGTTTATCACATATTATAAAATAACATTATGTAGATAATCAAAAGCCTTTAATAAATTAATACTTTTTATTAATAAATAAATAAGATTGTTACAAAGTATATGCTTTATCATCAAACATGATTGGCTTGTGTGCATACTACTTTCACTTAGACCATCATAAAAAGCTTTTCAACAGGTTGCGTAAGTATAACTTGAAGTTGAATCCAGCCAAGTGCGCCTTTGGTGTTAAATCAGGTAAGTTGCTAGGTTTCCTAGTTAGCCACAAAGGGATCCCACCAAAATCCAGACCATCAAGGAAATGCCCATTCCTCAGACACAGAAGGAAATGCGGGGATTTTTGGGAAGAATCCATTTCATTAGCAGATTTATCTCTCAACTCACAGCAACTTGTGAGCCTATTTTCAAATTGTTAAGGAAGAACTCTTCCATGAAATGAAACGATTAGTGTCAGAAAGCCTTCATTACAATCAAAGAACAACTGGTTAATGCTCATGTTTTGGTACCTCCCAGGGATGGTGTTCCCCTGTTCATATACATGTCCATTAATGACAATGCTATGGGCTACATACTGGGGCAGAAAGACGATAGAGGCCAAGAACGAGCTATCTATTACCTCAGCAAAAGTGAACACAAGTACACTCTGATTGAGAAAACTTGTTGTTCTTTAGCATGGGCTTCCATGAGGTTACAGCATTACCTCCATGGTCACACAACCCATCTCATATCCCACATGGATCCTCTTAAGTACGTGTTTAGTAAGCCTATACTGAATTGTCGGCTATCCAGATGGCAGTTGATCCTACAGCAGTTTGACATTATTTATGTGATGTAAAAGTCCATCAAAGGTCAAGGGATTGCAGATCAACTGGCTGGTGCACCTGCAGAGGATTACAAAACCTTGGAAACATATTTCCCTGATGAAGGGGTTATGGAAGTTCAGTAACACCATCAGTACGATGCATGCTGTGTATAGAAAATATATTTTGATGGAGCTGTTAACGCAGAAGGCTCTGGAGCTGGAGCAGTTCTAGTATCCGGTACGGGGGAGCAGTATCCCGTTGCTGTCAAATTGTAGTTTGTCAACACCAACAACACAATTGAGTATGAAGGTTGTATTATGGGGTTAAAACTTGCCCGTTCAATGGGTATCAGTCGGTTAACTGTCTTTGGGGATTCAGAGTTGGTAATTAAATAATCCATAGGAATCTATCAAAGCAAAGAATTACATTTGCTGCCTTACCATCGGCAAGTTCTACAGATGGCTTTGGAGTTCAAAGAAATCTCTTTTCTACACATTCCTCGTAATAGGAATGATTTTTTGGATGCACTAGCAACTTTGGCCTCCTTGATTCAAATGCCAGACAAGGAACACATGCCAAGCATCACGTTTACCTTGCACAAGGCACCAGCCTATGGGAACTATGTTGGAGAAGTATCGGATGAGCTACCTCCTATCCACAACCCTTGGTATCAGAATATCAAGGAGTATCTACATGATGGATCTACACCCGCTGAGGCGAGCCTGATTGAAAGAAGGCAGATCCATCGACTTGCTATGAAATTCTACCTGAGTGAAGATGCACTCTACAAAAGAGATGCATGATTAGGTCTCCTCAGATGTCTGGAAAAGACCAAGCTCAAAGGCTCATGGATGAGATCCATGGTGGAGTATGTGGCCCACACATAAGCAGATCCCTACTTATTAAGAAGATCCTCAGAACAGGGCATTATTGGTTTACGCTCAAAGCTGACTGTGATGATCCACTACAAGAAAAATGGCCATCTGCGACCAATGATATCAGCGACCGCACTATCCGGTCGCTGATAATAGTAATAGCGACCGATATCTGCGACCGATAAGGATTCTCGTCGCTAAGAGATATCCGCTGATCAAGACGCGATCGCTGATCGGTCGCTGAGAAGAATTTCCCCCCAAAAATTTGGTGCGAAAATTTGGCGCGGCGACCAATTTGTATCAGCGACCGCAGGCGGTCGCTGATATGTCCACATCATAAAAAACTAGCGACCGCATGCGGTCGCTGATGGCGGTCGCGTGATTCTTATAAACTTAATCAGACTCTGGTTCGCGACATCAGTACAGAGAAGAAAACAAAAGAGGGAGATACAGACGAGGGAGAAGAGGGAGTAGGGGGGAAGAGAAGAAACCACTGCCGCACCACCGCACCACCGCACCACCGCACCACCGCTGCTCCACACTGGTAACCCCCAATTAATCTCTAAAGTAAACTTTTAGTTATCCCTTAATCCCTAAATCTCTAAATTAGACTAATTGTGCTTTATGTAATTCTATTTTTGTACATTTAAATTACATCAATAACTATGCTATACTCAAACCAATTTGGTAAAATTTCCTAATATTTATCTTGTTTTCAGCTGGAATTTGATGGATTAGTTGTTTCACTTTGTGGGTTTTGGTCGTTGTTATTTCTCAGTCGGGTTGGATGTGATTTTATATTTTAGTTAATGGGTTTTGGTTTTGACGACAAGGCGTTGATTGTTTGATTTGTTTCTTTATCAAATCTATAGGTTAGAACTTGAAATTTGGAACTAGGAAAGAGCTAGGAAACAAAAACAAAAATAGAAAAAGAATTCTTATTGAATACGTAATACTAGTAAAATATAAGTAGTATACTTTTTTAAAGCATAATTATCAATAATTTTATGTTTGGAACTTAATGTTTACAAATTAAGGATTAAATATAGTTAATAATAAATTTGTAGTGATGATATATTTAATAAATTTATTATTATTTTATGAGTGTTATTGTCCGAGAATCAACGGGACATAATCGACTTCTTGTAAAGGTATTTTGTAAATGCTTACTCCTTTTGTTTTGGAATTATAGCTTAGAAATAATCGAGTTTATATTCTAGGCATGACTTTTTTGCGGCATTGTATAAGGTTATCCTCACATTTTTTACATCTTTCCTGTCATAAGATCGTATATGGGAATTAATTCTGAATAAACAATAAATTTCAATTGAAGTTGCAAGTTTCCAAATTTCATATAAAAATTAATTAACAAGAGAATGGTATTCAATCGTAGTCTGTTTGCTAAGAGGACATAGTACTTACCAAGATTATGCCTGATTGATATGTTAAATTGGATTAGAAGTTACAGGGTTTACTTTCTTATTCTAGTTTGAGAGAAACTCAGAGAAATTAGTTATTATTATTTGATAAGTGAAACCTTCAAAACTCATAATTTTAGTTGCTATATTTGTTCCAACAAATGCTCCATTGCCCCTAGTTAAATTCCAAGGAATAAACAATATTGGCATCTTGAGTTGTCCTTAAAAGAAAAGCATTTATTGATACCTACATTTTGTAAATGAAGCGGAGTTGGTTGTGAACAAAGCTCAAATTTTAGCTCGTTGAAGTTTGACTTGGTTTGTTTAAGCTTGGCTATACTCTACCAAGTTCGTTTATCAAGTCGTGTTCTAACAAAAGATTGTGATCGTTTAATTAAAACCGTGTCCGACTAGAGCTTGAACCGTTTAAACTCGGCCCATCTAAACTCCACTATAGTTCGCTTAAGTTCGATTCTAACTAATTAAACTAATTAATTATTCATATATTATATATAAATATAATAATTATTTAAATTTGGTTATCTCGATTTAAATATACATGTCTAAACAACAATACCAAATAATCAACTTCTTCGTTTATTTATTTATTTATTTATTACTATTTTGCATTATTTATCCCAATATTGAAAAACTCTTGCACAATTTTTAAAATTTAAAACTCTTTTAAAATTTAAATTTAAAAAACTCTTGTTCATGAGAAGTTAACTTTTTACGTTAAAAAGTCCAAAAAGGGTCAGACTACTCTTTCTCTTTAGGCTAAAATAAAACATACCAAAGTTCAAATTTCAATATCTTTTTTGTTATAAATTCAAAATTGTCAATCTATGTTATTAGAAAAGTCTTGAAAAGATCTTCAAAATAAGAGGTATTATTGATATGTTTTGACATAATTAAAATAAGAGGTATTATTGATATGTTTCTACCCTACCCACTGGTAGCTCGCTCAACTGTTATATTGAATTTTGATTTTTATGGAGTACTTTGTAACTCCTTTAATCGGATTCATTTTGGATCATCGATTGATATAATCTGTATCCAAGATTCACTCACTCTTCTAATTGTAATGACTAGGCCTAGAATCCAACTATATGGATCAGGAAAAGGATATAATATCAAACATAATCTGGTTCATTCACATCCTAACCCTATATATATATATATTGAATTAAAGAAGGCAATAAAATTGTGTTCCCTTCTGTGTTCTTTCTGCACTCATAAGCTCATACACCTCGACACCTTTCAATTTCAGTTGGTTTATATGCAAACACATTGTGAATATTTTACTATAATGCTCATACATTTATGCTCATACATTGTGAATATTGGATTCTCCTAAATTGTGCCTTGAATTATTGTTGTGCACATTCTGTTTTTGTGTGTTGGGATTATATTTTATTTGAAATTGTCAAGTCAACATGCATGCCCTGCATGTGGATAGTCCATATTATAGGGGAGACTCACTAATTTTTTTCATATATAAGTCAAATGACCATATAACTTGAACATGAGTATAACATAAAACATAACTAGAATTAAGTTTATCCATAATTCAATCAAGAAGAAGGTTCAAAGAAGTTTTCCATAATTCACAAATGAGAAGATAAAGAAAATGACACACTATTAATATGTATGCTATAAGTATAACTTAGCTTAGAATAGAAAGAAAATGAAAAGTACAAACACAAACACAAGCACTCTTTTCAATCACACTATTAATGAGTTGTTTCTAAAATATCCATACTTGTCTAAATCTTCATATATAAGTCAAATGGCCATATATGCATTCGTGTATATGTGATGGCAATGAGTATATGTGATGTTTTTGTTGTGTTCGGATATGGACCCTCGAATCATATATAGGAATGCTTAAAGACCATATGTGTTCTATTGTAGATCGTTGGAGATTTGTGTGACTAGTGTTGTTAGATAGTGAGGAGTACATACATTGCCTATAGATAACATGTAAAAATGGTTCCCTCTACATGGTTTAGTTAGTTAAGGTCTACATGGTTCCCTAAGTTAGTTAAGGTCACATGGTGATGTTCTCTATATCCCTGACATGTTTATGTACCTTTCATTTATAACTTATACTAACATCCTAAATTTTTTATTTATAGATGTCTTTCGAACTCGCAAAGATTTAAAAGCGCCGGGTTGGGTGGGCCCTAATCATGTGTCAAGGGCCCTGGGCTAATCCCGGATGATCGCATTCTTATCTGAGATCCGTCCTCCTCCAGATAGCACGTAAGTTAAACATCGAGTATATATATATATATATATATATATATATATATATATATATATAAGGGTTTTAATATAAATTATTGTATATTGTAGTGATTTTCAAGATAGTAAAATTGTGAAGTGCATTTCACAATTATGCTTACAGAACTGGCCTACGCCAGTGATTACATGGGCGAGCACACCTCTCGCCCATAAGGATCTGATTTAAAAATGAATTTCGTGTATATTTTTTATCACTCTGATAGATAATACATAGTTAATCAAATAATATTGCTTAGTAATATTATTATTGTTGTTTTATTTGCAGAAACGATATAGATGGGACGACGCACAAGCATCAGTTATTCAGACACTATTCTGGCAGAAGTGCTGCCGTACTAACTAAAGATAATTTGAACAAGGAACGACAAAAAGCCCTGCACAATGCTGAGATTGACCATCCAGATGTGGTGAGCAAATATATGCATGAGCATAGCCCTCGGTGGTGGTGCGCATGACCCATATGGGTGCGTATGTGTGACCAGTGGAAAGTCGAGAGTCGGGTCAAGAGGCGAAGATCGCCGCCTCAAACAGATCCTCGTGTGTATCGACTACGAGAAGGTAAAAGGCACGACGTGCTCAAGTAAAGATATCACAAATGCAACACACATTGCCTGAGGCACGTATGTTATGTTTAAATCATCTTTTGTAGCTAAAATATCATATGTTTACATAATAATATGAGGAAATGAACTATAGGAGTCTCAGTCTCAAGGTCAACCTATCAATTGGTTGGATGTGTATGTGGCCACTCGCGATGGTCTACTGAAGCTGTTCAGATAGCGGTAATAAGTTCACTTTATCCTAATATGTTGTTTATAAATTGTAACGACCTTCTTTAGTATTTTTTTTATTAATTTTTAACTATTTAATTGTTCATCTTCCGACAGACACTTATAAGGGCTTAATGAACAGCGCTATCTCCAAGGCACCCCGCGTCTGGTCGATTAATCAAGAATTATGGGAGAGGCGCCCATCGTGAAGAAAAATTATGTCAAAGGCAAGGACAAAGACGACGCCGACCATCAATGGCACAGCAAACTCGCCACCCCTACCTACATAGTCATCAGTATTCCAAACTTATCATACTCCTCCGCCGATCGTGTGAGAGCGATCCGTCAGATCGTGATCTTCTTCAGATATCTTGGGCGGGCATCTCAAGTCTCGAGTCCAGATGAGTCAAGGAGGCAAGGGCGGCGGCAAGCAGCAGGAGCAACAACACAACAATGAGGAGGTATATATATATATCGTTTATTGTTTAGCTACATTGTCTTATATATTTATAGTCTCCGAAGTCAATGTCTTACTTATATGTAATATATATGTTTTATTACTTTGATAATTACAGGATCCTAATTTGATGATCCATGAAGAAGCGCTAGACTTATTTTTTTTAGAATTTTAAAGCCTTGTACTCTTTTAGATTCATTCTTTGGACAATTGTATTAGTTTATATGGATGTTTACGATATCGATTATATTGTGTTGGAGGAATGTTTTGTATTGTATTGGATGAATGTTTATTCATGGATATTTGAATGTTTTGTATTATATGGATGGATGTTAATATGGATGCTTATATATATATATATATATATATATATATATATAACGTGTTGGGATTGAAAGGTGTACAAAGCGTGTTATTTTTGGGAAATCAATAAAATAGTAAAAAAAATTTTTAAAAAAAAAAGGATCAAATGATCGCATGCGATGTCGCTAAAAATGTATCGTGATCGCTTGAATCTAATGCCATCACGCGGTCGCTATTATTGGTCACGACACGTGTGACACGTCAAGCAAGACAAATGACTCAGCATAAGTCATAATAGCGACGGTATCGGTCGCTAATTGCAGTCGCTAATAATTCGGTCGCTATTGGTGGTCGCCGATGTCCTTCCAATGACAGATTATCTCGCGATTAGACAATCGATCGTGACACGGTCATAGAGATATTATCTGCGATCGCGATATACGGTCGCAGATGTGCGGTCGCTGATAAGCCTTTTTGTTGTAGTGATCACGCCAAGAGGTGCTATCAATGCAAAATTCATGGAAATGCTATCCACACCCCTCCAAGGTAACTCCACAATATGAGTTCGCCATGGCCTTTTTCAATTGGGGAATGGACGTGATCGGGCCCATCGAGCCAAAAGCCTGTAATGGACATTAATTCATATTCACCATGATTAACTACTTCACCAAATGGGTAGAAATAGCCTCCTTCCCCAGGGTTACTAAAGAAGTCATCATTGCTTTCATTATAAACAATATATTTTTGTCGATATGGATGAACAGAGGTAATTGTGTCAGACAATGCTAAGAATCTCAATAACAAAATGATGGAGGAGCTATGCAGTAAATTCCACATCAAACGTCTTAACTTTGTCATCTACTGTCCAAACATGAATGGTGATGTTGAAGCGGCTAAAAAAAACATCAAGAATATCATGCAAAAGATGTCTGCCAACCACATAGGATGGCCTGACTTGTTGCCTCTTACTCTGTTAACCTATAGAACTTCAATTCGTACTTCCACTAGGGCAACACCCTACTCATTAGCCTATGGGATGGTAACAGTGCTCCCCGTAGAAGTTGAAATGGAATCCCTTAGAGTGTTGATAGACGCTCAGCTGGATGAAGATCAATGGGTACAAGACATGTATCACCAATTATTTCTAATAGACGAAAGGCGAACCGCGGCTATCTTCCATGGTCAGCTATATCAACAAAGGATCGCTCGATCCTACAACAAAAAAGTTCGGCTATGACAGTTTAAGAAACATGATTTGGTTTTAAAGAAGATACTTGACAACCAAGATCAGTCCAAGGGAAAATTTGCCCCTAACTGGTAAGGCACGTTTGTTGTCAAGGAAGTATTGACAGGAGGTGCTCTCAGATTGCAGGAAATGGACGACGATGAATTTCTGAATCTCATCAACTCAGAAACCGTGAAATGGTACTATGTCTGAAGTTACCATCAAGCAAACATTCTAGTGTTGGATCATCAGATCACCAGTCATTCCGATTCTTTAACCCTTCATTACATATAATTCTTCACCACATTTTGCCCCTCAAGGAAACATACTTTTCAAGCCAGCAGCCTGGTTTCACTATGTTCATACAACTTCGGTTATCCCCCCCCAGGGATTGAACCTTTCATACCTGCAGTTTATCCTGAAGACGGGATTAAACTTTTCTACGCTTGTAGTTTGTCCTGAAGACGGGATCAAACTTTTTCACACCTGCAATTTGTCCCAATCATGAGATCAAACTTTCCTCTCCCCGCAGTATAGCCTGTACATGGGATTCATACTTCTCTTCGGCTGCGAATCGTCCTGAAAAGCGAAATACGTCGACCTGATCTCCTTTTCAATAGGAGTACGTAGGAAACCATATGATATATGGCCCTGTCGCAATAAGCAAAAAACAACAAAAACATTTCTGCCTTTTTCTACAAAAACAAAAACCACAAAAACACTTCTCCACCCTTTTTCATAAATTAAGCTTCTACACCTATCTGCCTTTCACATTCAGCGTTGAACCTCTTACACTTGGTTCGAACTACGCAGACCTGATCTCCTTTTCAATAGGAGTACATAGGCAACAATTTATGGTTCGGTCTAACCCCCTACCAGAATAAAAATACTTGTCACATGGTACTGGGATCAACCTCAAATTCACCACATTTCATCGGCTTCAGACCAAAAGAATGGAATTACCTAACCTCTCCTCACAAATAGGAGATTTGGCAACCATCTAAGCTGCGGTTGTGCCTCAAAGAGCAACACCAATCCATAAGAAATGGAATTAACTAGGCTTCTCACAAATAGAAGTACTAGCGACCATCTATGGTACGGTCAATCTCAGAGAGGAAAAGCCACACTACTCTCAACATTTCCATATAGAAACCAGTCAAAGACACCAAAGATGGCAGGGATACATACAGATCAATGATCCGTTTTGAGATATCCTGCTACAACTCAATGTCCACACATCAAGGATGGGTTCAGAATGCATCAAGATCACAAGCCCTAAAAAAACAGGCAAATATTAAGCAAGTATCAAGGCACAAATGAAAGGGAAATGAATAAAAATATATTTCCTTGCCATATATAATACTGTTGGATATATACAATATGTGTTATACATGACAAAATGGCTAAGCTAGTCTGTTCAGGAAAATAAAAGGCTATCTACGGATCTGTGTGTATACAGACTATCAGATCTAACATAGCATCCCTCTCAGAAGAAGGAGGTAACGCTGCAAGCTCCTGCCTATTGGTATCTACACGAGCTAGCAGATTAGAGGCTAACTGCATGGTGGCATGATGCTCATCAATGTATGCACTCATATCGGCAAAGATGCCAGTCGTAAGGGATCTCACTGAAGTACTGTCTGTGACGGCAACATCCCGGGCAGATAGAGGAATATCCCACTCTACAATCAATGCATCACTAGCTGATCTAGCCTCATCTCTCTTTAATAGAGCTGCGTCTCTCCCATCAAGAGCTGTCAACATCAAGGCCCTAGCCTGATCTCTGTCAAAGGTCATCAGATGGAGACTCGCCTCAGACATCTTGTCAATGAATCTTTGAATCACGGTAGCACTCGTAGTGGGAGAATCCATCACAAATGTTGGCAACCCAGTAGTTGTAACATTCCAGATTTTTTAAATGTAAGTTATAAATATTTATTTTATATATAAATATTTATTGGACGTGTTTATTAGTGAATAAGTAATTGTTCAATTTGATTGAGATGTTTTAGTTAATTATTTAATTGTTAAATAATTAATGTGTTATGTGGATTGAGTTATGTTATTAAGTGATTTATTTAATAAATTGTTATTACATAAAGTGTGACAAATAACTATGTGATAAAGAGTTATTAAAATAATTAAAGTAATTCTTAATTTAGTTTTGCCAAACAAGGTTTAAGTATTAATCCTTTAATTTTAAATGGTTTGCCAAACAAAGCCTTATGGCTTTTGGATTTTTTTTGAATTTAAATTATTAATTAAATAAATAAAATATAAATAATATATATATATATATATATATATGAATATATTTTTGGTAACTGATAAACTAATTGGTATATTTAATACAGTCGTCAGTTTCCAAACGTTTGAAAAATAGAGCGTGCATTAGTTTTATTTTTAGTATACGTATACTGTTATGTGGCTTAGCTATTAGTTTTACCTTAGATTTGTCTGCTAAAAGAAAGAAAAGAATACAGAGATAGTTGAGAGAGAGAAAATTTGGGATTCTAGGAATATACGTAGTTCTTCAAGCTTTTCTAAGGGTTTAACAAGTGTTTCTTAACAACAAAAGGTAGGTGTTTAAAACCTAAATTTATGTTTATGAAGACATATATGTTTTACGTCATTAGGTTTAAAGTCTCTGTGTTCTTGAAAGTCATTCACTCTGTTAAGGTTTTTACCAAAAATTATCTGTAAATCATGTTCTAGAATTGGTTATGATGTTATGTGTTTTTATTGTTATAATTGTTATAGTTATATATATATATATATATATATATATATATATATATATATTTGTTGTTTGCTAAATTAAGATTTAGAAAGAAAACTTGGTTTTACGGTGAAAAATATATATACGAATATATGTTTTGTAGAAATATCAAAAGTTATGTATGGTAACTGAGGAATTGAACTATACATGTTAATTTGTTATATGTTGGTATACTTGTATTTCAAAGGAATAAAATTTGGTTGATAACAGTGAAAATTTCGTTCACTGTACTTTTGATATCAACAATGGAGTTTTGAGTTTTAACCAAATATTATTTTAGTGATTTAAGTCTTTTAAATTTGTTGTTCAATTGTTGGAAATTGGTATATGGATAATTGTTAACAATTATGTGTAGTTTATATTAGTTATACATGTTGTTTGGGGTGAATTGTTGTTACAAATTTAAGACAGTAGCTTTGGCTCTATTCTTCGTTTTGGTTCTGTGAGTTTCGTCGCCCCAGCGTCAAAATTCGCACCCCAACCCCAAATTTCACACCCCGGCGTCAAAGTTCATGCCCCAACGTCAAAAATGGGCCAGTAGCTCGCGCCCCGGCGCCGGAAAAGTTGTCTGAGTTGGCCAGTTTTGACCTCTTGTAGTAAAACGGCCATAACTTTCTCATACGAACTCCGATTGAGTTGATTCAAGATGATCCAGAACGAGAACGAATAGACTTACAACGTTCATGCCTTAAGGATTTTAATTTGAGGTCTGTAACAGTAATAAAAATGGCCCATCTTTAGGACTGTTGTGTATTTGGAGCCAATCGGAGGGCGTCGAGATGCACGAATGCAAGTGCAACCCTTTGGGTATTAGTATAACTTAATGATAACATGTTTGACATGTAATAGGATGTTGTATAAAGTTGTTAATGTGCATGTGGTGTAATGACATGATCACTTAAGTAGTTGTAATAAAGCTAAAAAGTAATGTTCATGAAAAGATGTGATGTTGTTTAAACTTAAACTTAGTTAGTAGCTATACTAAGAGTAATAAAGTAACTCATAAAGGTAATGTTAGTGTAACTAATGTGTATTGTCAATACATATGGTATGTGTAGGACTTGGGGTGTACATGAATAGTAATTGTTTAACCTACGCACGAGGCAAGTTCTCTAACTCTACTTTTATAATTGTGCAAGTTTCTAAACCTATCTTTTTACATTAAGCAAGTTCTCTAACTCCATACTCTCGTTGAGTTAGTTTGTTGTGTTTAAGCAAGTTTTCTAATTCTAAAGATTCGTTATGCAAATTTCATATGCTATACTTTATTGAGTAAAGTATTTCCATTAAGCAACTTCATTTTATCCAGTTATTCATGATGATACAAGTTTCCCATCTCCACACTTTCATTGAGATAGTTATTATGATTATGCAAGTTTTCTTAACTCTAAACTTGTTATATTAGCATGAAAGTACCTTTAGTTTATCGTTCAAGTTATTATTTGTTGTGCATGCTTGATATTGGATTCTAAGATGTAACCTTAGCTTAATGTTATTCAAAGCAAGGTATGATGTGTTATTCAATAGTTATGCTATTAGATTATCCCTAAAGCATGAACTTAGAACGAAATATTTATTCAGTTATGATTATTCAATAACATAGTGTTGTTATCTTTCATTCAACTAATCCTTAATTGATGTCTGTTGAATTCCAAATTACCTTGAAGTGTATCCAAACCAAACTATTTTTGGGGCGGACTTGTACTCAAAATATTGAGATGAACAACCCTATTTATTGGGGTTACGCTTAGTTTTGTACTTTGTGCTAAAATGTTTGTATACAATACATGTTCGAAGGGTTGATCCCCCTAAGTAACTTAAAGTCATTATGGTCGTATGACTTTAAAGTTTAAGTTGAAAGATTACTTATAATTGTCGACAAGGTTTGTGGTCATTAGACCCTCAGTGAATGTTAAGATGTTAATAAGACTTATTATTTAGTTCTATTGAGCCCCTGAATGGGCAAGGAATGTTTAAGATGTTAATAGAACCTATTGTTCAGTTCTATTGAGCCCCTGAATGGGCAGAGAATGTAAAAGTTATTCATTGTTATTTCAAGTGAGCCTTGTTTGCTCACTCTTGCCCGTAAAATCATTACAGCTAAAGATGGAAAGGGTGACGTACCTAGCACCAGTAAAGGAAAGGGAAAGACGAACAAGTCTTGAAGACTTGTAATAGTTTTGATAGTTTTATTATCAGACTTTGGTTTAAAGAATGTAATGAAGTTTATTTAAATTTTCAGCATGAATGATTGTTTGTAAAGGTTAGATAACCTGGGAGATTTTATTTTATGTAATTCCTGTATGGGCAGGTTTATTATTCAATTTTATTTATGATTGGGTATTTATAAATGAATGTTTTGATTACGTGAACACCAAATCTTGATTTGGGGGTGTCATAGTAGTCGAATCCTCCTCGATGTGAATATCAGCCTCCTCCATAGGCTCCTCATCATCGGAATCAGTCCTCTGCACTGTGGATACTCTCGCAGCCGATGTAGTCTCTATCTCCATCCATGCGGAATACTCTGCAGAACAACCTTGTTGACTGATAAAAAATGCAGCTAGCTCTCACTGATCCCAACATGCATACACCCTAGATCTATCATTTGATAATAAGTGGCGAGAAACGAATCGCTGACTCGATGCTCCCTCAAAAGGATGAAAGTCCTGGAACTGGTCAAACTGACACATCACGGCCAGTGGGTGATAAGTAATCATGCCTCTGAATCTAGCCAGAGGAAGATAATCCATGCCCGGAGCATGAGTGATGAAGATGTAGGGTGACCTAAGCCCTGAACAAGGTAATATAGCAAACGGATCTCTGATCTCGGCCAGGAAAGCTGACCAAGATGTAGCATCTATACACTCCACAGGCTGAAAGGAGTATGACATAGCTATATTATGGGTGAAACAATACCCATGCCGTCTGAAAGTGCCAATCGGTTGTAAGTCTGACATAAACCACACGTACAACATGACCGAGCTGTCCATAAACACTCTTTTCGGATAAGTGCAGCAGTATGTAGCTGACCTCAGAGTCTCTGTTATGATCATCGGTATGATGGTGTGACCCTCCCTGAGAGCTCTCACTGCCATGATAACTCCTATGTCCAACTCATCCATATACTGTGGCATATAGACATATGACAGTATGTACAATAGTAGTACATCCACTCTGGCTAGACGCCAATGATCCTCCAGTGTGGTGAAATCCCCAGAATGTTGTGTATAACTATCTTTAGAGCCAAATCTATCAAATAGAAAATGTTGAGATATAACGTGGCCAGATGTGAGCTCATCCTGCACCACCATACGCCTTAAGCCAGTAAGGGTCATGAACTATCTACTCATGTCTCCAATCGCCATATGCACATAAGGTCTGTCTAAGGGAAACATCATCAAATGTGCATACTCTTCTAGAGTGGGAGTCCACTCATGGGTCCCAAATCGGAAAACCTGCCTCTCCGATACCCAGTGCTCCAGCATGCCCTCCACAAATCCTGTGGGAACCTAAAACATCAACAGGGTCATAGTATGCTGCAACAAATGATCTACAGTCACTATGTCTGATGGTGACATGATATCATACCATGATCGCATACCAGATACCACCAATAATGGTGGGGTATGATCAATATGGCTAACTGTCATAGAAGACATCTGTACGAGCCGTGTCATAAGACCATCCAGGGGTTAATGCTGAATATCTCTGGAAATACATACATATGCATAACATAATACAGGCATGATATAATAGATGGTAATATGATATAAGGAATGAAAAACTGTACATACATTCCTAAGTATATCATCAACTAATACATCATCTCTGTACATCTAAAAATATAGGGAAATGGGGCACAGACGCCCAACTACTAACAGAGGCCTATCAAAAGATATAGGGAGAATGGGGCACATCCACCCAATATCTAACAGAGGCCTATCAAAAGAGATACCGAGAATACACATGAGAAGAAGATAACGGTGTCAATATCTACATCATCAATCCTGTCCACTTGATGTAACTCCTCCTAAGTCACTGGATCTCTATCAACAGGGATGTCAAGCCTATACAATGGAGGATCTACGCTGACAAAGCCAAATGGGTCATCTGAGGGGCCAGCACCTGAGCTGGAAGGATCAAACGAATCTGCCTCTATAGGATCTCTGCCCAAATGCCAGATAAAGAAATTCGCTTGGTCAAACTGTCAATCTGTGTCAAATGAGTCAGATCTCGGACACAGGCTAGCCAATCCATCATCATCACGGATCCTGGAACCATATCCCTCATGAACTGAGTTGCGCGGGACTGGGCTCTAATAGTGTGAGGGGACCACCAATGCTGGAACATCTCCTGATTGCAGGGACCCTCTGATAATGCAAAACCGTCAACCCCAACAATGGGATATCAATGACGGGTGAATGCGACACAGGCCAATAACGCCTGGCAGGAGGCAAGATCGGCATACAGATCTCTCCTATAGTGCTCCTGATAGAACGCTCTCCTAAATAGAGCTCCCATCCTTCCATCGGTGAAGAGAGGAACCCTACAGGTGGAAATCACGTACTTGACACCAGTCGGGTACCCATCCTCAAATACCATGGCCAAGTGTTCCCCAGAATAAGGAATCAATGTAATGACATCTGTGACGCCCCCAAAACAGGTATACATCACCCATCTTGAGTCTCCAGATACAAGGTACTGAATACAAATACAACTTAATTATACAATAGTCGTGTAAAATATGACAAAACATAGGCTGTGAGTTTTAATACAAATATTGTCATCTAGACAATATCCACACTCAATGGAGTCCTCATTACATTTATTATAACACTATTTCACAGAATAGTGAGGACTAGTAATGCACCATCTAGAACCATCACTGCTTCCCGACTAGTCCCAAATTTAGGTTCTCATTTCAAGAGAACAAAGTGAAAGAAAAGGTGAGCTCAACTAGCCCAGTAAGAAATATTATGACTAAGATAATGGAGAATAAATTATCAATAGCCTTCAACAGTATAACAACTGATATAATATAATAGACAACAAGTTTTAGATCAAAAACTGCAGCGGAATAAGCAATCCATTAGAAGAGTCAAGTAAAGTATAAAATCTACTCTCTTCTATGATTTAAAAAGTTTTTCATCACTTTTATCGCTGAGACTCAGCTTAATAAATAAAATCGAATCATCCCTGCTCCATGGCCAAGGATATTCATGTAATAATCAATGGTCATGACTATACCGAATAATCCCTGGTTATAATCATACCAACAACTGTCCACCAATGAACTACAGGCCAATGAGAACTTTTACCACATCATTCGTCACATTACGGTCATGATTATACCGAATAATCCCTGGTCATAATCATACCAAGTCCATCTATGCACGTAAGCCAAAGATGACTTTCAACATAATATAAGCATGAGGATGATGACAATTCAATAAAACAAGTTCAAAAACAAATTTTAAAGATTTATAAGTTAATTTATCCTGAACTCAATAACGTCCAAATTGTCAACATGATATCGCTTTGCAAAGAAAATTCAAGAATGCTCATAAGAATATTTCCATGAAAAGATACTGGATGAAGCGCAAATATCAAGGATATTCCACTAATTTCATGGATTATAGAAGCCAAAGCTTTAACCAACTGAGTATAATATAATTTATGAAACTCGCAAATGGATTTTCACACCGCTATGCAGAATCCACGATATGAGATCATTTCCACAATTTAATAAGGAATGGATACAAAGGATCATTCACCATGCATGTAGTAATCCACATAGGCATGTGTTATTCCAATGTAATAATAAAGAATGGAATAACAGATGGATTCATCATGCGTGCATGCGATAGATCGCATGCATAAAAGTTATTCCCAATGAATAATAAATAATGGAACCAGTCCGCCAGTAAATGCACAAACAGGATATTCCAAATGTAATAATAAATAATGGAATTCAGTCCCACAGAACGCATGCATGTGATATTCGGCTGTAATAATAAATAATGGAATCAGTTACAGAACGCACGTACGTGATATTCTATGTAATAATAAAGAAATGTAATATTAGAAGAATTTTACCATGTATGCGGTATTGCAGATAAACAAAGTTATTCCAATGTAATAATAAGAATGGAATAATGTAAGAATTTCACCAAGTATAGGGTATCCGGCATTATCTGAGTTATTCCAATGTAATAATAAGGAATGGAATAATGAAGTTCTCTTCATTTAATAAGAAAGAATGAATACCCTTACAGTAGTACAACAAATAATATCCCCCACCTTAGAAGAAACCGGATATTGGAGTAGTGAAGTAGCAGAATACTTTTCTTCTTTTTCTCTATAGTTTCTCTCTCTAGAGTTTCAATGAATTCGTAAGAAATAATGAAGGAATGAGCTTCTATTTATAGGAGAATGGACTGAATAGTAACTAATTCATAAACGGTCCTGATTGATTTACTTTTAAACGGACGGTCCATATTGATTTACTATTAAAACTTAAAGCAACAGTCCATACTGATTTACTATTAGAACTTTAAACTAGCGATCCATATTGATTTATTATTATAACTTTCCACCAGCGGTCCATATTGATTTACTATTATATCTTCAACCAATGGTCTGAAAAATTAGCACATCTCCTCATGGAATAATATTATACCCAAAAATGATTTGGACCGAAAGGAAATATATCTTACGGGTGAATAGTACCCCGTAAATAGTAACTCATGAATAGTAACTCGTGAATAGTAACTCATAAATAGTAACTCATGAATAGTAACTCATGAATAGTAACTCGTGAATTGTACTCCGATATGAAAAGTGCTCCGAATACCCGATTAAACAATATAACCTCCAGACATCAATTATTATCGAAATAAATGTCGATTTCCACTAACACTAATAATCCCAACACAATGGAACTATCAATTTCATCTTTAATCAACACGAACTTATTCATCATTAATATTATAATTCACAATATTTAACAACTAGGTCGTTCCCAAGAAAGAGGGGGCTTTCCGATAAGGATTTCTCTTAATTGGCGCGCAATTAGGTGACCAAACCTCTCATTGACAGAACTTCTAGACATTATCAATGTAAGACCCCAACTTATTATAAATAAAATCGAATTTCCTCTAATTATTATTGTGAATAATAAGGTATTAATTTGATATAATTCTCTGGTTATGGGTGAAATGTGCAAATTATGCAAAATATGCGAGTGGTTATAAAATAATCATTGTTGTCGGGGAATATTCGTTTGGTCGTGGAATATTCTTGTTGTCGGGGAATATTCGTATGACGGCGCAGTCATTTGTGGGCCCCATAATAGAATAATTGTCGGATGAAAAAAATGACAAGTTTGAGTTTTTTATATATATCTACAGTAGTTGTCACCAATTAACATCGTTGGAATACCGTGGTTAAAAATACGAATATGCGTGGATGCACGTGATTGATGAATTATTGATCCTTACGTAAGAAGGCACTTCTCAATAATTGTTCTGAGTTATCGTTCAATATTTTATTTTATTGATTCAATAATTGCTGCGTTGATATTTTATATTATTGTTGTTTCAATAATTGTTACTGCACAATATTTCCCATTATCAGATCAATAATTCATATTATTTGAATAATATTATTAGATAGCATTATTGGCAATGTCTAGAAGTTCTGTCAAGGAGAAGTTTGGTCACCTAATCGCGCGCTAGTAAGGAGAAATTCTTATTAAAAAGCCCCCTCTTTCCTAGGAACGGCCTGGTTTTCAAAAATGTGATTTTGTAATATTATTTGTTAATAATTAATTATTGATTCATATGATAAGGAAATATTTATTTTATATGGATATAACTGTTGGATATATTTATTGTGGTTAAAAATGAAGGAGTTAATGTTGAGGTGTTTTATCAGTATTTTTGTCGAAATGGAGGTATTAAAAATTAAACTAGTGTTTTTGAGATATATTGCGTGAGTTATAATTTTTAATCTGACCGTTGGATCGTTGTAATTTTTGGATATGCTATACATATATAAGTTGAGTATATGTCCAGAAATTTTGAACCGTTAAAAATGAACGTATGATTTGTTATGAATTTTAAGAGGTGACTAGTTCAGAAATTGTTTAATTTTCAGAATTTATCATTTTGGTGGAAAATTCTAGAATTGGTGGGCCCCACTTGTGGTTGGTGAAGAAATGTGTTCAATTTTATTTCAAATGTGGTGGGTGGGAATAAAGCAGTAAAGCCATCAAAGTTGCAGTCAAGTCCTCCGCTAACATTTTCCTATAAATAGAGGGCTAAGTTAGAATTGAAAATCACACCAGAAACATACGCTTTCTCTCTTTCTCTCTCTATATTATCGAGCGTATTTTGAGAGTATTTAGATACTTTGTGAGTTTCTATTTTTAGAACAAGTTTCTGTCAGCACTATATCCGAAATTCAGTCAGAAGTACGGATATTTTGAGGTAAGGGATGTTATTTTCTTCATATATGATATTATTTCTTCAATATCATTATGCCAAAGTATTGATCTGAATTTTTATCAAATTTGGAACTTTTTGTGTCGGGGTTACTATTCATGTATACGACACTATTCACGAATACGGCACTATTCACCGAAAAATGAAATTTTCTTCTTTTTGTCCAAGATGTCTATTATGGTTACTATCTTTGATTGTATCCATGTTTTGATCTTTATTCTTGAAATTTGCTTCACAATTGGTTATTATGGAGTATTATTGATCTTGGATAAACTATTATACTTAATCCTTACTATTTGTCCTTACGTCTCAATGGATTCGCTTTTCTTTAAAATATTTTCATCATCCTCCTCGTTAAAATGATGATATTCTGAATATCTTTGCCTCGTAGTGCAAAAAGATGAATGATTAACTGATGAATATCTTTGGCCCATAGCGCGAAGATGAACAGGTGTTGAGATGAGCATGACCAACTGGTGATACAAATGAATATCTTTAGCCTGTAGTGCAAAGTTGAATATTGATTAAAGGTCCATATTGATTGTTGTTACAGGGATAAAATTGATGATGGACTTTTAAATCTTAGAAGATAGTAGAACTCATTCTCTACTTGACTCTTCTAATGGATTGTTGTTTCCGCTGCAGTTGTTGATCTAAAACTTGTTGTCTATTATATTTTATCAGATTTTAACTTGTTGAAAACTAATGATAATTTGTTGTATATTATCTTAGTCATAATATTCTTTACTAGGCTAGTTGAGCTCACCCTTTTCCTTTTTGTTCTATTTTTCTTCTCAGGAGGTGAGAACATAGCAGGATCTAGTTGGGGTATGGAGTGATGGTTCTAGAAAGATGTTTTAGCAGTCCTCGCTATTTTTGTAAAATAGTGTTTGAATAATTCTAATGAGGACTTAATTGAGTGTGGATATTGTCTAGAAGATAATTTTTGTATTTAAACTCACAGTATATGTTGTTGTAGTTTGCACGACAATTGTATTATTGAATTTGTAGTT
This sequence comes from Panax quinquefolius, assembly GCA_020205615.1. Lineage (NCBI taxonomy): Eukaryota > Viridiplantae > Streptophyta > Magnoliopsida > Apiales > Araliaceae > Panax > Panax quinquefolius. Next base: position 45,350,000 of record CM035165.1, read on the forward strand.
TGCTTTTATGTACCATGTATTCATACACTTCGGAATGGGTGTTGTATACCTATTTGGGAAGGCCACATTGTTGGTATCAAATCTTAGGGATATGGTCTCTCATGAGATCGGGAATAGAACTAGGAGGGAGAGATGAGTAAATCCTTTGCTAGTGTGTCCTATCTAAGCTTATTTGATGGGTCATAATATAGGATATTATGTGATATGTTAATTTGTTTAATTAACCCTTGTTTTATAGCGTGATTTAAGAATGGTCACGAGAACGTTAACAATGGAATGTATGAGACCGTGGAATAACCTTTAGTTACAAACCGGGAGAACGTGCAACAGAAGGCAATAATCCTCCCCGTAAATAACACTCACCGAACAAATGATGAATGATGGGATGTTCGTAAGTTTTTTGCAGGAAAATCGTATGCGCAATAATGGTGGAAATGCTAGCAAATGCTTGTCTTGTCACAAAGCGCTTCAAAGAGTTAGGACCACCGAATTTAAGGGAAAGCCGGATCCGATCATGGCGAAACGTGGGTCAAGCAAATTACCAAGATATTCGATGTCTTGGGATGCACGGAGGAATGAAGGTTCCATTCGTTACCTTTATGTTCCGCGGTGAGGGATCATCTTTGGTGGGAGTCTGTGAAGCGCACTCCAAACTAGCCGCACTAAGCATGTCTTGGGAAATATTTTAGAAACTATTCAATAACAAGTACTTTCTTTAAAAGTATTCGTCATATGAAGGAGGTGGAGTTTATCAGACTGGAACAAAACAACATGACGGTGTCCCAGTACGAGGCAAAGTTTGCAGAGTTATCCAGGTTTGCACCTTATTTGGTCGAAAATGAGGAACGAATGACAAGGATGTTTCTGAGAGGTCTAAAGCCCGAGATTCGACAATATCTTATATCTCATAAATTTTCTTTATATTCAGATGTTGTAAATAGGGCTCAATTATTAGAGCGAGATAATGAGTATGTGCAACCGAGGGACCACAACTAGGGTCATACCAGTGACAGCATTCATCAAAGCGATGATAACCAACGAGGAGGAAAAATATTTAACAAAGGCAGAACCACTTAGGTGGTCATCGTGGCCATGATAATAGGAGAGGTGAGTCAAGTGGAAATTTCGAAAGAGAAGATTCAACAATGACGGAAGACATCAAAGAACAAAGACCAAAGACCAACAACAAATTCTAGGGGAAGAGAACGACCGCCAGTTAGATGTTACAAATGCGGGAAAGAGGGACATATCAGCCCAAACTGTCCACAACAATCTAAGGTATGTTACAAGTGTGGAAAGGAAGGCCACATAGCTCGGGATTGTTCTATAGCAAAACCAAGTTCAACGGGGATGGTGACTCCAAGGGCTGTCCCGGATAAGTCAAAATCAGCGGTTCCTGGAAGAGCGTTTATCGTGACGGGCCAAAACGTGAGGAACCCGAATGAGGTGATTACGGATAAGCTAATCTTGAACTCCTGTGAAGTATATACCTTACTAGATACCGGTTCTACCCATTCTTTTATCTCTCCTGCTTGTGCTCAACGTTTAAACTTGACTCCGGAGAAATTAGACTTTGATTTATTAGTGGAGACTCCGTTGGGTGAAACTTTCGTTACATCCACTGTTTATAAATCTTGCTTAATCCAAGTTGGAACTATCACATTACCTGTTGATCTTATCTCTTTAAATATACTTGCTTTTGATGTGATTTTAGGAATTGATTGGTTAACCACTCATCATGCCAAAACTGATTGTTTTCGTAAGGTTGTTAGTTTTCATATTCCTAACCAAACCCGTCATACTAATTCAAACAACTAAACCACTAAAATCACCACTATCATATCAAGCCATAAAGCTATTCGTTTATTGAAAAATGGATGTCAAGCTTTCTTAGCCCATGTTATGGATTGGAACAAAGACAAGTCAGATTTGAATAATATTTCTGTTATTAGATAATTTCCTGATGTATTTCCTGAAGAACTTCCCCTAGCCTACCCCGTAACGTGATGTTGAATTCTTTATTGACCTTGAACCGGGTACAAAACACATTTCTAAAACCCCATATCGAATGGCTCCTATTGAACTTTAGGAGTTAAAAGTCCAACTACAGGAATTATTAGACATAGGTTTCATTCGTCCTAGTACATCTCCTTGGGGTGCTCCTATTTTATTCGTAAAGAAGAAAGACGGGAGTATGCGACTTTGTATTGACTACCGAGAATTAAATCATGTCACCATCAAGAATAGGTATCCGTTACCTCGCATTGATGACTTGTTCGACCAGTTGTAAGGAGCACAATTCTTTTCAAAGATTGATCTACATTCTGGATATATCATCAGCTGAAGATTAAAACTAAGGATATTCCAAAGACTGCCTTCAGAACTTGGTATGGGCATTATGAATTCTTTGTCATGTCTTTTGGATTGACTAATGCTCTTGCTGCTTTCATGGATATGATGAACCGAGTATTCAAGGAATATTTGGATCAGTTCGTTGTTGTCTTTATTGATGACATCCTCATTTATTCCAAAAGCTATGAAGATCATGAGCACCATTTGAAGCTAATACTTGAAAGGCTTCGTGAAAACAAACTTTATGCCAAGTTGAAGAAATGCGAGTTCTGGCTTGAGGGAGTAGCATTCCTTGGGCACGTGGTGTCAAAACATGGAGTATCTGTTGACCCGACGAAGATTGAAGCAGTACAAAGTGGGGAGAAACCAAAGTCGGTGGACCCAACCGGCGCGAGTTTTACGGGCTTAAATGGTTATTATCGGATATTCGTGGAAGGATTTTCTCGAATCGCTACTCCATTAACTCAGTTGACTCAGAAAGATACAAAATTCATATGGAGCGAGGAATGCGAGAAGAGTTTCCAAGAGCTCAAGAGGAGACTCATTTTAAGACTGCTCGCAATACCATCTAAGTACGGATGGATTTTTATATACAAATGATGCTTCGTGCAAAGGGTTAGGATGCGTTTTCATGCAACATGGGAAAGTCATAGCCTATGCCTCACGACAACTCAAAGAATATGAGAGGAATTATCCTACTCATGATCTAGAGTTAGCAGCAGTCGTATTCACGTTGAAAATTTGGAGACACTACTTGTATGAGGAGAAAATGGAGATTTATACGGACCATAAAAGCCTCAAATATTTCTTCACCAAAAAAGAACTCAACATGCGGCAAAGACGTTGGCTCAAGCTGTTGAAAGATTACGATCATACCATTCAATACCATTCGAAAAGCTTAACGTAGTAGCCGACGATCGAAAGTAGAAGATCATATGCGAGTACGAGTGCGATATTGTCAATGCAAAGGCCCATTCTGTAAGACTTGCAAAGGATGGGGGTAGAATTAAAGACTCCAGGGACCCACATGATGATGGCAAATATACGAGTAGAATCGACTTTAATCAATAAAGTTAAAGCTGCTCAAGCTACGGACCTGGAGCTGATACGTATGAAGAAGAAAGTGCAAGAAGGAGCTATTCCAGAAGCAAGAATTAATGAAGAAGGAATACTTAGATTCAACTCCAGACTTTGTGTTCCTAACGATTCTGACTTGAAGCATAGAATCATGATCGAGGCACACAACACACCATTTGCAATCCATCTTGGGAGTACCAAAATGTATCATGATATTCGACATACAATTTGGTGGAACAATATGAAGAGAGAGATCGCGGAGTTTATCTCGAGGTGTTTAACTTGTCAATGTGTAAAGGCGGAGCATCAAGTGCCAAAGGGTCCATTACAACCACTTGAGATTCCAAAATGGAAGTAGGAACCCATTACTATGGATTTTGTTACAGGTCTTCCCAAAGTTTCTCAAGGCGTAGATGTTATTTGGGTTATTGTTGATAGATTAATCAAGTCTTCCCATTTCTTTCCTATACGTGAGACTTATTCCCTTGAACGTCTTGCTCGCATGTACGTGAATGAGATTGTGAGATTGCATGGCAAGCCAGTATCCATAGTTTCGGATCGTGACCCAAGATTCACTTCACGATTTTAGGTTAGCTTGCAGAAAGTTATGGGCACGGATTTACGATTCAGTTCGGCATACCATCCTCAAACGGACGGACAATCATAGAGGATTATTCAAACTCTTGAAGATATATTAAGACTATGTGTCATAGATTTCAAAGGGAGTTGGGATAAGTACTTGCCATTGGTAGAATTCTCCTACAACAACAGTTATCAAGCAAGTATAGGCATGGCTCCATTTGAGGCATTGTATGGACGAAAGTGTCATTCTCTAGTATGCTGGGACGAGGTGGGAGAAGCAACGTTGTTGGGACCAGAATTAGTACGCATGACTACAGAAAAGATCCAAATGATTTGACAACGTATACAAATGGCACAAGATCGACAAAAGAGTTATGCAGATCTTCATCGAAAAGACATGGAATTTAATATTGGGGATCATGTATTATTACGTGTTGCACCATGGAAGGGAGTTACATGATTTGGGAAGAGAGGAAAGCTCAATCCACGATTTATTGGTCCATTTGAGATTCTTGACCGATTAGGAAATGTGGCCTATAGACTCAGATACCTCCAAGTATGTCTCGTGTTCATAATGTTTTCACATATCCATGCTTCAGAATATGTGAAAGACCCGAACCATATTATCAACGGTTAGAACCCAGACGAGATAGTCAAGATTTAACGTACGTAAGAAGTACTTGTTAAGATCTTGGATAGGGAAGAGCATGTCCCACGCATTCAAGGTTATACCACAAGTTAAGGTTTTGTGGAGAAACCATGCTATGAAGAAATGACCAGGAGTTGGAATCGTAAATGAAAGCGAGGTATCCTCACCTTTTGAAACACTGTGTACGTATATCAATTTCGAGGACGAAATTTCATAAGGAGGGAGGTTGTAAGACCCCAACTTATTATAAATAAAATCAATTTCCTCTAATTATTATTGTGAATAATAAGGTATTAATTTGATATAATTCTCTCGGTTATGGGTGAAATGTGCAAATTTTGCAAAATATGCAAGTGGTTATAAAATAATCATTGTCATTCTGGGAATATTCATTTGGTCGTGGAATATTCTTGTTGTTTGGGAATATTAAATGACGATGGCGTAGTCATTCAGGGGCCCATATAATGTAATAATTGTCGGATGAAGAAAACGACAAGTTTGAGTTTTTATAAATAACGGCGTAGTTGTTACCGCAAGTAACATCGTTGGAATACCCAAAGTGGTTAAAATACGATGAATACGCGTGGATGCACAAAGATAATGAATTATTGATCCTTACGTAAGAAGGCACTACTCAATAATTATTACAAGAGTTATCGCTCAATATTTTATTTTATTGATTCAATAATTGTTGCGTTGATATTTTATATTATTGTTGTTTCAATAATTGTCATCAACGACAAGATTTCCCATTATCGATCAATAATTCATATTATTTGAATAATATTATTAGATAGCATTATTGGCAATGTCTAGAAAGTTCTCACAAGGAGAGGTTTGGTCACCTAATTCGGCGCCAAGAAGGAGAAATTCTTATTGAAAGCCCCTCTTCCTAGAACGCCTCGTCATCATAAATGTGATTCTGCAATATTATTTGTGAATAATTAATTATTGATTCATATGATAAGGAAATGTTTATTCTATGTGGATATAAATTTTGGATATATTTATTGTGGTTAAAAATGAAGGAGTTAATGTTGAGGTGTTTTATCAGTATTTTTGTCGAAATGGAGGTATTAAAAATTAAACTAGTGTTTTTGAGATATATTGCGTGAGTTATAATTTTTAATCTGACCGTTGGATCGTTGTATTTTTTGGATATGTTATACATATATAAGTTGAGTATATGTCCACAAATTTTGAACCGTTAAAAATGAATGTATGATTTGTTATGAATTTTAAGAGGTGACTGGTTCAGAAATTATTGAATTTTTGAAATTTATCATTTTGGTGGAAAATTCTAGAATTGGTGGGCCCCACTTGTGGTTGGTGAAAAAATGTGCTGAATTTTATTTCAAATGTGGTGGGTGGGAATAGTAGTAGGTAAAGCCATCAGGTTGCAGGTCAAGTCTGCTAACATTTTCCTATAAATAGAGGGCTAAGTTAGAATTGAAAATCACACCAGAAACATACGCTTTCTCTCTTTCTCTCTCTATATTATCGAACATATTTTGAGAGTATTTAGATACTTTGTGAGTTTCTATTTTTAGTATAAGTTTCTGTCAGCACGACAATTGTATTATTGAAGTTTTAGTTTGCTTTATGTACCATGTATTTGGCGACTCAGAATGGGTGTTGTATACCTATTTTGGGAGCATCACAGTCAATATTGCAAATAATAATATGAATAACTTTGTCGTCTCAATTATTGATTTAATAATATAACATAATATGCAAATGATACTGTAACAATAATTGAATCAATAATATGAGAGATATGATGCAGCAATTACTGTAGCAATAATTGAGTATAACTGAGTGACTTCTCACGTAAGCATCAATAATCAATATCGTGTGCTACTATGCAACCACGCGTATTACTGTACTTTTACTATTGGGTAGTTCAACAGTTTTAACGGTAACACCTCCATCGTTATTTTTATGGAAAGATAATTTTGTCATTTTCTAACTACGACAATACTTCCGTTGTGGGGTCCACCAACGATTGTGCCGTCGTACAATATTCTCTGTTAAAACGAATATTCCCTGATCAATCGAATATTATATAACCACTTGCTTACTTTGCAAAATTTATAAATACTATCTACAACTATAACATTATATCAAATCCACACCATAATATTAAAAAATTTATTTCGAGAAAATTAAATATTTATTCATAAAATCTGGGGTCTCATAATATCCCCTCCTTATGGAATTTCGCCCTCAAAATTTACGTACGTACATGGTATGCTGAAGAGGTGAGGGTATCTTGACTTCATTGTAGATTCTAACTCTTGAGGTATAACCTTTGAGTGTCGAATATAATCTTTCTTATCCAAGATTTCAACACGCATCTCCTCATACGTTAAATCATCCGCTATCTCGTCCAGTTCTAAATTAATAATGTGGTTCGGGTCGTCCCCATATTTACGTAACTTCGATACGTTAAAAACGTTATGAACACGCGACATACTTGGCGGTAAAACGAGTCTATAAGCCACAGTTCCAACTTCATCGAGGATTTCAAATGGGCCAATTAAATCGAGGGTTGAGATTTCCTCTCTTCGTCAATTCATGCTTCTAGAATAATGCCCTCTTGAACCTTCTTAATTCTTCACATTCATCAGCTCCAGGTGTGTAGCTTGAGCGACTTTAACTTTATCGATTAAAGTCGGTTCTACTCGTATATTCGTTATCTTCATGGGGGTTCGTATATTCACACTTGTAAACGCATACGATCTTCTACTCAACGCGTCAGCTACGATGTTCGCTTTTCCACGATGGTATTGAATGATATGATCGTAATCTTCAACAGCTCGAGCCAACGTCTTTGGCGCATGTTACGTTCATTTTAGTTGAAGAAATATTTAAGGGTTTAAGAAATGGATTTTGTACTTAGGTCAATACAAAATTCGATTTTACGCTCTAGGGGTAGACTAAGAAGTCTTCAAGAATACGTCAGAAATTTATTAACAATAGAAATATCATTCAAAACTGTGACCCTCATCCAAGACTTTGATAGTATGTCACTTTGATACCTATCAACTTGCCATCGTCATTCACGCCGCCGCCTACAGAAAGTCTGGCTTCGGTGCATTTCACATAAGGAAGTCAGCAACGAAAGGACCGGGGCTCTTTACTTATGGCTTAATATGACAATAATTGACTTTAGTGGTTTGGTTGCTTGGATTCGCATAACAGGTTGGTTTGGAATATGAAAACTAACAACCTTACGAAAAGCATGATGAGTAGTTAACTAATCGATTCCTAAAATCGCATCAAAGGAAAGTATTTTCAAAGAGATAAGATCGACAGGTAACGTGAAAGTGTCGATTTGAATTAAACAAGATTTATAAATATTAGATGTAACAAAGGTTTCTCCCAACTGAGTTTCAACAGATAAATCAAAATCTAACTTCTCCAGAGTTAAATTCAAACATTGAACAGAACTAGGTGAAATAAAAGAGTGAGTAGAACCGTTATCTAACATGGTATAGACTTCGCAAGAGTTTATGATTAACTTACCCTTGATAATTTTATTCAGGTTCCTCGTCAAAAAAAACGCTCTCTCTTAAACTACCAACTTTGGCTTGTCTGGGACATCCTTTGGCATCACTATCCCAGCTGGAATTAACTTTGGTGCATGACAAAATCGGGCTAGGTGACCTTCTTTTCCACAATCGTAACATGCTTTGGACAGCATCACGTAGTTTGGACTGATATGTCCCTCCCCTCCGCATTTGAAACATACTACCGGCAGTCGTTCTCCTTCCTTACAAGTGCTGGTGCTGTTGTCTTTCCATCATTATTGAACCTTCTCTTCTTGAAATTTCTACTTCTATTATCTTGGTCATGATTACCACCAAGTGGTTACCATTCTTGGCATGATAATTTCCCCACGATGGTTATCATTGTTCGATGGTCGTTGCCATCGGGTACGATTATTATCGCTTTTGTTGGTCGTTACCTTTTGGTTGTTTGAATCATTATCGCGCCCAATAATCGAGCCCTATTCACAACATCCGAATATAAACAAAGTTTGTGAGAAATGAGGTATTGACGATATCGGGTTTCAAACCTCTTAGAAATATTTCGTCATTCACTCCTCATTATCGACCAAATGGGATGCAAATCGGATAACTCGGAAAACTTAGCCTCGCATTACTACGACGGTCTGGTATATTGTTTTGTTCCAACTTGATAAACTTCACCTCCTTCATGTGACGAATACTTTAGGGAAAGTACTTGTCGTTGAACAGCTCTTGGAACTTCTCCCAAGACATCTTGAGTGCGTCCGGCTGGGTACGTTTTACATATTCCCACCAATAATCTGCTTCTTCATGCAACATAAAGGTGGCAAAGGGAACCTTTTGCTCCTCGGAGCATCCCAAGACATCAAATATCTTGGTGATCTGCTTTAACCACGCTCTCGCCTTTAAGTGGATCCGCTTTCCCAAAAACTCTGGTGGTCCCAGCTCCTTGAACTGCTTAGCGGTGACCGACCATGGGTTGCCATTGTTTCCACCTGCATTATGAACAGGAGTCTCTCTCGCCTGATGTTGCATGAATTGCATAAAGCCTCTGAACATCCCATCGTTCATCATTTCATCGGTGTTATTGTTTACCTGAGGATTAATGTCTTCCAGTTGCACATTATCCTGGATATTGATCGTTGGTGACTCAACAGTCTCATGTGCTTCATTGCTTATCCCAACATTTTCGGATGCCATTTTCAAATACTGCCACAAAACAAGGGTTAATTAACATGTCACATATTATCCATATACTCTGACCGACCAATTAAATACCGAATAAACTTAGGTAGGTCATACTAGCGAAGGAATTCCCCGTCTCTCCCCTCCTAGTTTTTGTCTCACATCTCAGCTAGGGATCATATCCATAAGCTTTGATACCAACTGTGACGCCCCCAAAACAGGTATACATCACCCATTTTGAGTCGCCAGATACAAGGTACTGAATACAAATACAACTTAATTATACAACAGTCGTGTAAAATACGACAAAACATAGGCTGTGAGTTTTAATACAAATATTGTCATCTAGACAATATCCACACTCAATGGAGTCCTCATTACATTTATTATCACACTATTTCACAGAATAGTGAGGACTACTAATGCACCATCTAGGACCATCACTCTGTTCCCCGACTAGTCCCTGCTACGTTCTCATTTCCTGAAGAGAACAGTGAAAGAAAGGGTGAGCTCAACTAGCCCAGTAAGAATTATTATGACTAAGATAATGCAGAATAAATTATCAATAGCCTTCAACAGTATAACAACTGATAGAATATAATAGACAACAAGTTTTAGATCAAAAACTGCAGCGGAATAAGTAATCCATTAGAAGAGTCAAGTAAAGTTTAAAATCTACCGTCTTCTATGATTTAAAAGGTTTTTCATCACTTTTATCGCTGAGACACAGCTTAATAAATAAAATCAAATCATCCCTGCTCCACGGCCAAGGATATTCATGTAATCATCAATGGTCATGACTATACCGAATAATCCCTGGTCATAATCATACCAACAACTGTCCACCAATGAACTACAGGCCAATGATGACTTTTACCACATCATTCATCACATTATGGTCATGATTATACCGAATAATCCCTGGTCATAATCATACCAAGTACATCTATGCACGTAAGCCAAAGATGACTTTCAACATAATATAAGCATGAGGATGATGGCAATTCAATAAAACAAGTTCTAGAATAAATTTTAAAGATTTATAAGTTAATTTATCCTGAACTAAATAACGTCCAAATTGTAAACATGATACTACTTTGTGCAGTAAACTTCAAGAATGCTCAGAAGAATATTTCCATGAAAAGATACTGGATGAAGCGCAAATATCAAGGATATTCCACTAATTTCATGGAGTATAGAAGCCAAAGCTTTAATCAACTAAGTATAATATAATATATGAAACTGCAAATGGATTTTCACCCGCCATGCGGTAATCCACGTATACGGATCATTTCCACAATTTAATAAGGAATGAATACAAAGGATCATTCACCATATAATCTACATATACAAAGTTATTCCAATGTAATAATAAAGAATGGAATAATGTATGATTCACCATGCATGCGATAGATCGCATGCATGTGTTATTTCAATGTAATAATAAATAATGGAACCAGTCCGGCAGAACGCACGCACGTGATGTGATATTCCACGCGAGTAATAATAAATAATGCAACGGATCCCACAGAACGAACGCATGTGATATTCGATAGAATAATAAAGAATGTAATATTAGAAGAATTTCACCATGTATGCGGTAGATTAAGATAAACAAAGTTATTCCAATGTAATAATAAGAATGGAATAATAGAAGAATTTCACCAAGTATAGGGTATCCAGCAGATACAAAAGTTATTCCAATGTAATAATAAAGAATTGAATAATGAAGTTCTCTTCACTTAATAAGAAAGAAAGAATACCCCTTACGAGTACAACAAATAATATCCCCTACCTTAGAAGAAACTGGATATTGGAGTATTGAAGTAGCAGAATACTTTTCTTCTTTCTCTCTAGAGTTTCAGTGAATTCATAAAAAATAATGAAGGAATGAGCTTCTATTTATAGGAGAATGGACTGAATAGTAACTAATTCATAAACGGTCCATATTGATTTACTTTTAAACGGACGGTCCATAATGATTTACTATTAAAACTTAAAGCAACGGTCCATACTGATTTTACTATTAAAACTTTAAACCAGCGATCCATATTAATTTACTATTATAACTTTCCACCAGCGGTCCATATTGATTTACTATTATATCTTCAACCAACGGCCTAAAAAATTAGCACATCTCCTCATGGAATAATATTGTACCCAAAAATGATTTGGACCGAAAACAAATATATCTTACGGGTGAATAGTACCCCGTGAATAGTAACTCATGAATAGTAACTCATGAATAGTAACTCGTGAATAGTAACTTGTGAACAGTAACTCATGAATAGTAACTCATAAATAGTAACTTGTGAATAGTATCATAACTAAAAGTGCCCGAATAATACCCGATTGAACAATATAACCTCCAGACATCAATTATTATCGAAATAAATGTCGATTTCCACTAACACTAATAATCCCAACACAATGAAACTATCAATTTTATCTTTAATCAACACGAACTTATTCATCATTAATATTATAATTCACAATATTTAACAACGCACTAGTTCCTGTGAAAGAAGGGCTTTCCGATAAGGATTTCTCCTTATTGGTGCGCAATTAGGTGACCAAACTCTCCTCGATGTAACTTCTAGACATCATTAATATTGCAAATAATAATATGAATAATTTTATTGTCACAATTATTGATTTAATAATATAACATAATATGCGATGATAATCGTAATAATAATTGAATCAATAATATGAGAGATATGATGCAAAGAATTATTGTAGCAATAATTGAGTATAACCTGAGTGACTTCTCACGTAAGCATCAATAATCAATACTGTGTGCTACTACGCAACCACACGTATTCGTACTTTTACTACATGGGTAGTTTAACGGTTTTAACGGTAACACCTCATAAGTTATTGTTATAGAAAGATAATTTTGTCGTTTTCTAACTACGAAAATACTTTCATTGTGGGGTCCACTAATGATTGTGTCGTCGTACAATATTTCCTATTAAAAATAATATTTCTCGACCAATCGAATATTATATAACCACTTGCTTACTTTGCAAAATTTATAAATACTATCCACAACTATAACATTATATCAAATCCATACCATAATATTAAAAAATTTATTTGGAGAAAATTAAATATTTATTCATAAAATCTAGGGTCTCACAAGATCAGCTGTCAACAACTTCAGCTGTAGGTGGCAATGAGTGAAACCCTCAGCTATAGGGACCTTCGCCAGTATGGAATAATGCCATCGCCGTCCTCGTGGATAGGTATCTAAACCAAACACACTCACAGGACGCAAACATGGAAGCCTCTCATAGGCCCAAAACTGCCAACACAAAGGCAAATATCTGCGATCAGTAAACACTCTTAACCTACAAATTGGAAACTACAAGAGAAATACTCACCAACAAAATGGGTAGAATCCTAACCAAGCCTCAGTCAAACCCTGTGAACACATACATATGCCCCGGAGGAAATAGGCGAAGGTGTAGGAACCCCAGTCATACTCTCAAATATGATCCACGTGTCGCGTGGCATTGATCAAAGTAAACAATACCGTAGAAGAGTTATCTGCTATGAAGCAGCCTCTAATGATCATCAGGAACAATCGTCGAAGAATGCGATCCCTGACTCTGACATCATCTGGCATAGGCTCGCCCAACAGCCCACTCATAGCATCTACGCTCAAAGGACCCATCCAAATGGTCCTGCCCTTGAGTGCCTTCATCGAAACTCCTAGTAAGGATCTGACGGTAGTAGGGGTGATATCTGCCATGCAAGGCACTAGTGCCCCTCTAAACTCCATACTTGTGATAAACTGCCAATCCATCAGTATCATCATCACTTCACAGTCCAGCAAATGGAGTGACTGAGTCTGGTGAAACCAGCGCTCAGACAATACCCTGAGGTAACCCCATGGACAACGGGGAAGGATGGAAAAGAATGCCCGAAATCCCCAGTCATGCACAATCGCTCTATAGTCAGGATGCAGAGCCTGGTACATGGAGTGAATGCTGAACCAGTTCCCTCAAGGCTGTGTAAAGCCGGGAACCTACATGAAGTGTAAATCAACATCAAAATCATTTACTCCTCATCAATAGGAAAGAAGAAAGGTTAAGATCTAACGTCATACCTCGTTGGCATATAAATACATCGAGGGGTGTCGACTCAAATCACCCAGGAGCTCTGGGTTTGCCACATGAATACTCGGGAGGTCCCTACGGGGAACATGTGTAGCAGGAGCAGGGTCCGCAACCGGAACATCCTCATTCTCGTCCTCGATGTCCGGCACATCAACCTGGACAGGACGTATCACCTTCTCCACTAACTGACAAGGTTGTCTAACAGAACGAGGTCGAGCCACTTCACACGCCCTCATCCGTACACCAAAATTGTCTTGCGGGAACTGCTCGGCTGATCTGGATCCATAATATCTGGACAAAAGTCTCCAAATCACCTCAGAAAGGGTGTGGTAATTTCTAACCTGGAGATGTCCTTTCAAAATGCAGTTTATGACTACATGCATGCATTAATTTAACATACATCTACAGTAGAGTTAAAAATGCACGACTATTTAAATGTCTACATTTTGGAAATTTTTGCCATAGTCCCCTTTGTAAATAGGACTATCCATATGCATATAGGCATGACTAGGTGGCCATTCAGTAGCACACCTGCCCACAGTCATATACATACTATATGCATAAAAAATTAAAGTCATCAATCCATAAGGGTAGTTTAATTACTAGGATTACTTTGCATTTTTACCTTTTAGTCATTTGTCCTCAAATATGATAAGAAATAGTAGAAAAAGTTGCAAATTTGACTCTCTCAAAAGTCAATTTTTTTCATATCATTATGTTCAACATGGTTTAATACTAACATTTACTATGTTGAATATTTTTTATCAACTCATTTTAGCATGCATATTCATTACTATGTGTTTAGATGCATTCTGGAAAAGAAGACATGCATACGTTACCAAGACAGTGTAGAACACTTTTACGGTGACATAATTTGTAGAAAGTCGCCCGAACTAAGCAGATCTGAAGAAGAGTTCTCGGATTTCCTTTGCAATGCAATATGAAAATGACTTATGAAAGCAACATGCTGGCATTAAGTAGCCACGGTTGGCTGCAGGTCCAGCCGCGGCTACTGCAGGTGTCATTGTGGCACCCCTATGTGGGTCCCAACCCTCTGACTCGGTCCAGTTTGAGTTGCAATAGAGTTCTCCTAAGCTGAAAAGGCCAAATCAAGAATAAAAATTCTACGCGATTGAGCAGAATAACTTGTCATCCTGGTTTTCTCAAACCAAGTCGTGGATCTGTACATCACTCATTGGTATTCACCTGAGCACAAGGGACACTATGCCGATGATCTCAGTTGTTATAAATCACACTCGGCAATACCTTGTGCGGGTCCAATGCCGCCAATTCAGGGTCGTCACCCTAATTTTCAAGTAGAACCCCAGCGATGGTTACAAAGCGTGTTTATCCGTTGATTCACACGTCAACGAAGGTCAAGAAGCCTTGAAAGCATGCCCAACAGGGTTTTTTTTTCTGGTGACGTACGTGTCAACGAAGGTCAGGTAGCCCTGACAACACATACAGTTAGCAGTAAATCAAACAGAACATTAATATGTCCTGGCAATACAAACCAGGGAAGATCAGCATCATTGAGGAGGATCGATGATGGAATATGTTATACACATCCTCAAAAAGACAAAGATTTATCCCCACAGATCTCTTGTACACAAGAGGCACCTCTCCGGAATCAAGTCTATATCAAGGATTAAAGACTAAGGTGTCAACCCCAACATCAACATCCTACAAGATTTGGATCACACATCCAATATGGTCATCGTTAACATTCCCCGATAAAAGCAACAGGGAGCCGGCAATCATCCCCAGCATGTTGGGCAAATACCCCGCACACAACATCATACATTTAGCATCATGTTTATCTTCTTGCATTTCAAGTGTCTAGGATTCTTTATCCTATCCATGCATTGCATTACATGAATATGATAAAGAGGGGCATCTGTAGATAATCGAAATTTTCTGCACACCTGTTACTGACATTGCAGGAGGGCATATTCATCTTTCAGAGAAAACCTTGGAAGACAGCTCACATCTAGGCTGGATACTACCGTAAGTTCATCCACAACCCCGGAACACACACCAAGAGTATCAGTTCCAACCTCGGAGATAACCCCGAGGCATGCAATTCCAATACCAAAAATTCAACTAGAGAAGACCGATCCATCTCTGAGATAACCCCAAGATATTCGGTCTCAGTCCCAACACTGGGAGTAGCAAATACCAACCTTGGAGATAACCCCAAGGAATGCAGTTCCGGAGATAACCCTAGAAATGCTTGTTTCAAGTGCATGTAATCAGCTGCAACTTCGGCACTCACACCAAGGCACTCAATATAAGACCCGGAGATAACACCGGAAAGACATGCACACCTCAGAGATGACAGTGAGGACCTTCAACACTTGCAGCAGTCCAATCACAGAGATAACCCTGAGTAACGTCTGCTTTGTGAGACCCCATATTTTATGAATAAAGATTTAATTTTCTCGAAATAATTTTTTGAATATTATGGTGCTTTGTGGGTAGTGTTTGCATAGTGCCTGCATAGTGTTTTGCATAGTAAAATCTTTTTATAAAAAACAGAATACTTTTATAAAGTTATTCTATAAATAGAATATATTATATTTTATTTTGCATAGTGTTGCATAGTGCCTGCATTGTGCATGTATAGTGTTTTTATAGTAAAATCTTTTTATATAAAGCGTAATACTTTTATAAAGTTATCATTTTATTAGACAATAATTAGAATATATTATATTTTATTATGCATAGTGTTTTGCATAGTGCCTCAAGATAAGTGTTTGCATAGTAAAATCTTTTATAAAGTTATTCGTTTTATTAGATTATAAATAGAATATATTATATTTTATTTAAAAGATTTTGCTTTAAATATGGACCGTCAGATTAAAGTAAATCAATCTGGACCGTTCATGAGTTAGTTATTATGATCCATTCTTCTATAAATAGAAGCTCATTCCTTCATTATTTCTTACGAATTCACTGAAACTCTAGAGAGAGAAACTATAGAGAGAAAGAAAAAAAGTGTTCTGCTACTTCACTACTTCTATATCCAGTACTCTTCTTTCTAAGGTAGGGGATATTATTTGTTGTAGTCGTAGGGGATATTATTTGTTGTACTCGTAGGGGATATTATTTGTTGTACTCGTAGGGAATATTATTTGTTGTACTCATACGGAGTATTATTTCATTTGTATTCATGAAGAAAACTTCTGTTATTCCATTCTTTATTATTCTGTTGGAATAACCTGTATACGCGGGCTACCCTATACTTGGTGACATTCTTCTATTATTCCGTCTTTATTATTCATTTTGAATATCTCGTTGCATGCTTTTTACGCTGCACTGGTTTAATTTCTTTATTATTATTCATTTGAATATCCTCGTCTCATGCGTTTTTACGGACTTGATTAAAATCCTTATTAGTATTCTATTGGAATAACCTATCTATGCAAAGTACCGCATGCATGATGATTTCAGTTGTTATTCCATTCTTTATTATTCTGTTGGAACATCCTGTCGGTGCGAATTTTGCCTTACATGGTTCCGTTATTTAGTATTCTGTTGGAATAACATGTCTATGCGAAGTACCGCATGCATGGTAATTTCTTTTGTTATTCCATTCTTTATTATACTCAGTTGGTTAAAGTTTTAACTTCTATACTCCATGAAATTAGTGGAATATCCTTGATATTTGCGCTTCATCCAAAGATATCTTTTCATGGAAATATTCTTTCGAGCATTCTTGAATTTTACTCTACAAAGCAAAGATTATCATGTTGACAATTTGGACGTTATTAGTTCCGGATAAATTAATTCTTGAACTTGTTTTATTGAATTCTTATATCATTGTCATCATCCTCATGCTTATATTTTGTTGAAAGTCATCTGTAGGGCTGCAGGTGCATAGATGGTCTTGGTATGATTATGACCAGGGATTATTCGGTGTAATCATGACCGTAATGTTAAAAATGATGTGGAAAAGGTCTTCATTGGCCCGTAGTGCGTTGATGGACAGTTTTTGGTATGATTATGGCTATGGATTCTCTTCGGCCAAGGGTGCAAAGATGAATTATTTTATGGAATGATCAGGACCGTTGATGAAAACATGATTATCTTTAGTCATAGTGCATGGATAATTCGTGGTCGTGATACTAAAGAATATCCTTGGTCGTAGTGCAGAGGGTGATTCGATTATGTGGATTATTTATTAAGCTGAGTCCCAGCGATAAAAGTGATGAAAAAACTTTTAAATCATAAAAGATAGTAGATTTTATTCTACTTGACTCTTTTAATGGATTGTTTGTTCTCACCGCAGCATTAAACATGATGTTTGTTATATTGTATCGTTTAACATCTTTGTTCAAGGCTAATGATAATTTACTCGCATTATCTTAGTCATAATATTTCTTTTCTCGGGCTAGTTGGGCTCACCCTTTCTTTCACCGTTTCTCTGTGAAATGAGAACGAAGTGGACTAGTCGGGGAACTGAGTGATGGTCCTAGATGGTGCATTAGTAGTCCTCACTATTCTGTGAAATAATAATAAATGTAATGAGGTCTCCATTAAGTTTGTATACTCTCTAGAGGACAGTATTTGTTATAAAACTCACAGACTATGTTTTGTCGTATTTTACATGACTGTTGTATAATTAAGTTTGTATTTGAATTTTGTACCATGTATTTGGCGACTCAAAATGGGTGATGTATACCTATTTTGGGGGCGTCACATGCTTTATCAGCCCAAATCGGTGATAACCCCGGTGAGGGGCTGTAGACACTCAAAATTTTCTGCATACCTGTCACTAACATTGCAAGAGGGTAGATTCGTCTTTTAGAGATAACCCTAGAAGACAGCTCACATCCAGTCCGGATACTACCGGTAGTTAAGTCTCAACCCCGGAACACACACTAGGAGTAACAGTTCCAACCTCGGAGATAATCTTGAGGCATGCAGTTTCAATACCGGAAATTCCACCAGAGAAGACCGATTAATCTCGGAGATAACCCCGAGGTATCCAGTCTTAGTTCCAACACTTGGAGTAGCAGCTACCAACCTTGGTGATAACCCCAAGGAATACAGTTCTGGCAATGACCCCGGAAATGCTTGTTTCAAGTACATGCAATCAGCTTCAACCTCGACACTCACATCGAGGCACTCAATACTAAACCTAGACCTAACCACGGGAAGACATACATACCTCAGAGATGACACTGAGGACCTTCAACACTTGCAGCAGCCCAATCTCATAGATAACCCTGAGCAACGTCTGCTTTACTAGCCCAAACTGGCGATAACCCCAGTGAAGGAAAAATTCATCATCTCGCCACCTCGACGCCACATCACATCGTCTCAACACTTCATACATACATTTCTACACGACAATGTCCCACAAGAATCAAGGAAAACCAATCCCGAGTGACTATTACGCAGGGTAATAGATAGAATTTGGAGCTTGAAGACCGGAGGGCACCGTCCCATCTTCTTGACTTCGTATAACCTCTAATCTCATGCCGTTGAGTAACTCTCGACAATGGCGGTCCAAAATAGGTCTTATATACATCAGTCAGATGCCTGAATTGCAATTTTAAAAGTTCGAGCGGACATTACAGTGCCTACATGCACGTACTTTGAGACGACGCGACCCGCGAAACCTGGTGCAACCCGGCGGGTCTCTGTGTACACTCATAAATGGCCAGCAGTACACTCATAGCCCCCTCTATAAATAGAGGGCTTAAGGTGGCCATTTGTAAGAAGAAAGAGGCGAGAAAGCCCTGTCAAATTTCCTCTGTACTCTCTCTATATTGAGTGCTTTCTCATTTTAGACACTTGTGAGCTCACATATAGTTACTTTTGTACCGGCGAGAGCCGATCATTCATCCCTTTAAAGATATAGAAGATTTTCTTTGGCATCCCACTGTAAGCCTTCTCACATACTTTAAAGCCTTTCTCTTCATCTTTGCACATCTGATTGTAAGTTATTTTAAGTTGCAAAGAGTCTTTAGATAATAAAATATTTTTCGAATATATAATAAAACAGAACCCATTTTGAAAATTTCATTTGACAAAGCACAAGGACGGTTCAGATTCATTCTAACTTAATTTTTTTAACTTAATCTAAAGGCTCATATTTCTTCCCGCCCAAATCAAATTCACTCATACACCTTACTCTCTCTCATGTTCACACACAAAATCTTTCTCTCTCTTCTCTTCTTCACACACACACACACAAACAAATAATAATTGTACTAAAAATAAATATTATTATAATTATAATGATAATAATAATACTAGTACTAATAATAATTATAATTGTACTAATAATAATAATACTAATAATAATAATCTATATAATAAAACAGAACCCATTTTGAATCTTTCATTTGACAAAGCACAAGGACGGTTCAGATTCATTCTAACTTAATTTTTCCAACTTAATCTAAAGGATCATATTTCTTCCTGTCCAAATCAAATTCACTCATACACCTTACTCTCTCTCATGTTCACACAAAATCTTTCTCTCTCCTCTCTTCTTCACACACACACATGCACAAACAAATAATAATTATACTGAAAATAAATATTATAATAATAATAATAATAATAATAATAATAATAATAATAATAATAATAATAATAATAATAATAATAATAATAATAATAATAATAATAATAATAATAACAACAAAAATAATAATAATAATAACAACAACAACAACAACAATAATAATAATAATAATAATAATAATAATAATAATAATAATAATAATAATAATAATAATTATTATTGTTGTTGTGGTGTGGTGAATTATGATAATTGTTATTGATAATTGTAAGTTTAGTAGACAAGTTTAAATTTTCTCGATATCTATTTTTTAAAGGAAAATTAATTATTGTGGTAGTAGTGGTGGTAAATTATGATAATTATTATGTCCGATTGTAAGTTATTTTAAGTTGCAAAGAGTCTTTAGATAATAAAATATTTTTTCCAATTTTAATCTTATTTTCCGAGTCTTATATATATAAATTGTTGACGAACTCTGTTCGATGAGCCTGGATTTTACATCTGGTGCATTTATTGCTTATATATATATATACATATATATATATATATATATATATATATATATATTTCGTCCCACCTGGAGTTACTTCGTGGTGGTTGATCGCTTTTACAGCTTTCTTTACGTTTCGTCCCGCCTGAAGTTTCCTCCGTGGCGGTTGATGGGTTTTACAACTTTATTTACATTTTCTGATCCCCCACGGAGGTGCTTTGTGGTGGCTGATCATGTCTGTATATATATATTTATTTATATATATATATATATATCTCGCTTACGGCTTTTATACAAATTACAGATTACGTAGCGCTTAGGAATCATGTGACTGCTGATTCAAATTTATTGGATCTAGATTTGGTTCTCGTGATGGACATTTTCAATTTGTAGCGACTTTGTAAATTTATTTATGGTAGGTCGAATTTCCTCAGATGGTTTTCATACCCACGAGGAAATCGACATTATTTTGTACATTATTTTCTTATAGATGCTTCGCATCTCGAAAAATAAAATCAATCAAGGCGAACACTTAATAAAATTGAAGTGTAAAAGGACTCAATTACTATTGAGCACAAGGGTTTGAAAAACCTCTTTTATAAAACATCACTACCATATCTTGCTAAATAATGAATTTTTACATAAATTTAAACCTTGTGTATATAGGTGTGAATGAGGCCTCACACCACTTTCAAATAAACAGCACATTGACCCACACACACACACATTCAGATAATAGTTTCTTGAAAAGAGGCGGTCACTGTGGTAATACGGATGTCGGGGGGTGCCTAACACCTTCCCTCCGCATAATCAAGTCCCCGGACCTTAATGAATCTCGGTTTCACCGATCCGTTTAACAGTGTCACATCACTAGGTCAATGCGACTCTTAACAGCCCATCGCCGACATTTTACATGTCGGACCTTTTTCACTTGTTTTTTCAAACAAATCTCACTTAACATGAGAACACCAAAGAACAAGTAACGGAAAGGCACAACTAAAAATCCCAACGTCAATAGGTGGCGACTCTGTTGGGGACTCCAGTAAGAGGACTTAAGCCGCTATTCCAATTTTTTCAAAACTATTATCTGCTTGTGTGTGGAAGTTGCATTTACATTTATGATGAATGTGTACAAAAGAATTTACTTATTGCACTTAGTGCTTCGCACCATATCTGTTTGTGATATTAGTGCTTCGTACATGTCATCATTTTCATATGGTGAGACGCGATGTATGTGAATGTATGTTGTGTGGTCCCTCTACCAGGAGGCTATCCTGTCGGTGTTTGAATACTGGACTCGTAGGAAGACTAATTCCCGCGAGGCTCAGGAAAGACACCACCCAAATTCGCTCCAGTTGAAAGACCAGATTAATTTCTCGTTGAGTAAATTGCGATTATTTGGGAACCTTCATGCCAAAAAGCCGCGAGAGTAACCTAAGATAGGTTAGCCTCTGATAAACCTAATACGGAGGAAAGTCTCTTCATGCTTTTTCATTTTAAATTACTTGTAATTTCATTCCATATTCATCTCCATGTAATGAGAAATATGAAGAAATGCGTAAATATACATATTTAACATGCTATCATGTATTACAAACAGCTGACATCCGTTTTGTAGGATAAAATTCCTAAAACGGACACATCACATAGCATG
Source organism: Panax quinquefolius (assembly GCA_020205615.1). Lineage (NCBI taxonomy): Eukaryota > Viridiplantae > Streptophyta > Magnoliopsida > Apiales > Araliaceae > Panax > Panax quinquefolius. The sequence goes on from CM035165.1 coordinate 45,372,184, forward strand.
TTATTATACACACATTCCCTAAAGACTAAACTATGCAAGTCTTTTGTAGGGAACCAATCAGACCTACTACCCGGTTAAAATCCAAAAAGGTTGCAAGCCTACAGTCAATTATGTCATCATCCGACCAGACTGACCTTAATCAAGTTTCTTGCAAAGAATTCGACGGATTAAGCAAACAAATTACAGATTTGGTTGTTCTGCTTAAAGAACTACACCAGTCTACTCAGGGTCCAAAGATACCCGTACATGCTGAATCCTCTACACAAAGGGGAACCCAGGTCATTACGATACCTGAACTGCAGTTGGATACAAACAACAGAATTCATGATTCCACCCATCTCACAGGAGATCCAGACACCGGTGACATCAGAAAGAAAGTCCTCCAAATAGAAGAAACCCTTCGTGCTATCAAAGGGATTGGAACACACGAAAGTGTTTCATATGTTGACCTGTGTATAATCCCTAGTGTTCATTATGTAGAAAAGTTTAACACTCCTGACTTCGAAAAAAATGACGGGTTAGGAGATCCTTACACACATTTAAAGGTGTTTATTGGAGAACTCGGATCTTATGCAGAGGACAAGAAGCTCATAATGCAGCTGTTCTAGAAGAGTCTGACAGGAGAAGCCCATTTGTGGTATACCAGATTAGACAACTCAAATATCCATAGCTGGGAAGAGCTAGGACACGCCTTCCTCACACAATTCAGCTTCCAGTCTCAGATAGCTCCTGATCGGTATCAAATTACCAAGGTCAAGAAACAATCTAACGAGTCTTTCAGAGAGTATGCTCAAAGGTGGAGGAGCCTGGCTGCCCAAGTTATTCCTTCCATGACGGAATCAGAAATGGTCATGACTTTCATAGACATACAAGAAGCTCCTTTGTATGAAAGAGTATTAGCTGGCATCGGTAAACCATTTTCTGAAATGATCAAACACGGGGAGATGGATGAGATGGGATTGAAGTCAGGAAAGATTCAAGACCTAGTTGCCCTTAAAGCTGTTGTTGAACACATTCAATCCATAAATTATGGAAACAACCCCCGGAGGGTCCATAAAAAGAAAGAGGAAGATGTTTCCTGATAATATAGGGTCAAAAAGGGCAATCAGAACATGCCTATCCAGAGGAGAAATTACACTCCCTTTCAAGCACAATCTTCAAACCCAAAAGGTGGAGAAGTCAAAAGCCCTTGAGTGTTCACGCCCTTAGGGGATTCACTCGATAATATTCTCACTCTTCTGACAATGCAGAAGAAAATCACGCATCTTTTTACACTAGCCAGCCCTAATGGACGGGGTTTCAATGCTGCTCGAAAATGTGTTTATCATGTCGGTGCACCTGGACATGACACTCAAGATTGTTGGGCCTTGAAACATAAGATCCAAGACCTGATAGAAAATGGTGAGATCGTGGTCACCAAACCAGATCAACCTCACGTACAAGACAATCCTCTTCCTCAACATAAAGAAGAAGAGGTCAACATGATTAATTGGAGCAATGGACAGAGTTCCAACTTCAACGACAATTCATCTCAGACCGGCAAAGATGGTGTTGACAAATGGGATTATGCAAAATTCCAGTTTGCAATGGAACGTAAGATGAAAGCTCTGTGCAAGCAAATTGAGCAATTGGCAGAACTGGTGACTTATCAGCATCAAGTAACACATCAGTTGGTCAGCTAGGAGCATGCTAGTCTCCTCCCCCTTGTCATGAATATTCCTTCGTCACCTTCAGAAAATGAAATACTGGAGGACAAAGTGATAAGGAGAGCAAATGCCAAAGTCCGTCGGGATTTCGCCAATAAAAGGGAATTTACATACCTGGGCCAACCTATGGAGTAAATCCTGCATATGCTAATCAATGAAGGAAGAATCACTTCCCTCCTTCCTCCAGTTAATCCCCATTCCGGACAGTTTAATGTTGATGGAGTATGTCAATATCACTCCCATTCTCGCGGTCACAGCACAGAAGAATACTGGGCACTCCACCACCTTATCCAGAATCTAATTGACAGTGGTGTCCTGCAACTAGCAGAGGATGATATTATGCTACGTGAGAGTGAGAATACTTGTACTACTAAGTGGAAGGAATTGGTAGCAGTCATATCCACAGAAACTGATGGGATTAGCAAATCACTCATAATATCAGCAATTCAACTCAGAGGAAACAACAATCCTTCAAAAGTGGCCGCTCCAGAGCTAATCAATTTACCATGCAGAGAACAATACCCTATTGTTAGCTTACACAAAGTGCCATGGAATTATGGGAAGAAGGTCCAAGGATCCAGCTATATACAATCGCCGCAAAAGGTCGAAAGAAAATCCACTGTATCTTCCCCAACGGGTGATGAAGTCTACCATCAAATCAACGGGTGAAAAAATTTCAACATTTGGTTGATCACATTTTTAACAACAATGTGATATCCTTCACTGATGACGACATACCGCCCGAAGAGACTGGTCATTGCAAGCCGTTACACATTGCGGTTTTGTCCTCCAAAAACATGTTAGCTGGAGTCTTGATAGATGGAGGTTCATCTCTAAATATCTGTCCATACGCTACCTTGGTGAAGATGAATGTCAATCTACATCGAATCTGGAGCAGCCATACCGTTATCAAAGCTTTTAATGGAGCCCGCCAGAATTCGGTCGGAGTAATTGAGCTGCCAATCGAAATTGGTCCCCACACATTATGCGTGTCTTTTCACGTACTCAAGATAGATTCAGGATACAACCTGCCCTTGGGAAGACCGTGGATTCATATGGTCGGGGCAGTCCCCTCCACCCTTCATCAACAATTGAAATACATTATCAAGAATAGCCTAGTCACGGTCAACGCTGAACCGAAATGCCCTCCACATAGTGACATACTGAGTCTGCACAACCTCTTGTAAAGGTGCCAGCCAACGTAATGGCTATGTTGTTTCCCAAACCGGTACCGGTGAAGGCGAAAGAAGTCTTTCTTCCAGATCCCGCCGTGGAGGAAGAGAAACAAAGAATTAAGCAAGACGTCATCCGGATGATGTCAGGCATACACATCATTGTCCATGATGAACATACAAACAGAAACACCCTAGACGATGATTGTCCAGACATAATGGCCATCATTCGGGATCAGGAGGATGATGACAGCCCCTCCATCACTACAGTCCACCCAGACTTTGCTCTTGCCAATTGGAGCAGCACTCCTTGCATTGGTCAACAAGGGTAAAATAGGCAGGAACTCTTTCTGCCCTATAGATATTATAACTGCTTACTTTTTTGTACAGTATTAGCAGTCATTCTGCCAGTACATGCTAACACTTTGTATGATCAAACATTTTCATATATACTAAATGAAAGCATATTTTGTTTCAGGACCCTGAAGTTAGATGTGTCTGTACATGATGATATGGTGCCTCTTCTCCACAAAGACTGTAACTTTGATGTAGAGATGAATTCAGCCTTGATGGAAATACATGAGGACATTTAGGTGCCTCTAAAAATTCAAGAATGGGTCGAAGACAAACCCAAACCCAACCTTGATCAAACCACTTCCTTGAATCTCGAAACCTTAGAAAGCCCTAAGTTAATCCAGATTGGTTCATACCTTACCCCAAACCAAAGGAATGATATGGTTACGCTACTAACCCAATTCCAGGATGTGTTTGCATGGTCTCATAAAGACATGGTGGGTTTGCCCACTGACATTGTACTTCATTGTCTTCCCATTAAGGAGGGATTCAAGCCAGTCAAGCAGAAGCTCAGGCGATTGAAACCTGAGTTGAGTTTAAAGGTGAAAGAAGAAATTGTAAAACAATTTCAAGCTGGCATCTTCATGGTGTCCACATATCCTGAGTGGATATCCAACATTGTTCCCGTGCCTAAACCTAGAGGAAAGGTGCGAGTTTGCGTGGATTATCGGGACTTGAACAAAGCTTTCCTTAAAGATAGCTTTCTCGTGCCATTTATCCACATTCTCATTGACAATACTGCTCAATACTGCATATACTCCTTTGCTGATTGCTTTGCGGGGTATCATCAAATCATGGTTGCTGAGGAAGATCGTGAGAAAACTGCTTTCATCACACCTTGGGGAACCTTTTGCTATAAACGGTTGTCATTCGGCCTCATCAATGCCGGAGCCACCTATCAGCGAGCTATGATGGCTCTTTTTCACGACCTAATGCACAAAGAGATCAAGATCTATGTGGATGACATCATTGTCAAATTTTGGAAGGAGGAGGACTACTTAGACCATCTTAGGAAGCTATTCAACAGGTTGCATAAGTACAACTTGAAGTTGAATCCAGCCAAGTGCGCCTTTGGCATTAAATCAGGCAAGTTGCTAGGATTCTTAGTCAGCCACAAAGGGATTGAGCTGGATACTACCAAAATCCAGGCCTTTACAGAAATGCCCATTCCTCAGACAGAGAAGGAAATACGGGGATTTTTGGGAAGAATCAACTTCATTAGCAGGTTCATTTCTCAACTCACCGCAACCTGTGAGCCGATCTTCAAGTTATTAAGGAAGAACTCCTCCATGAAATGGGATGATGAGTGCCAGAAGGCCTTCCTCACAATCAAAGAACAACTAGTTAAAGCTCCCATTTTGGTACCACCCAAGGATGATGTTCCCATATTCATGTACCTATCCGTAAGTGACAACGCCATGGGTTGCATGCTGGGACAGAGAGATGATAGAGGCCAAGAATGAGCTATCTATTACCTCAAAAAAATATTCAACAGCAGTGAACACAAGTACACTCTGATTGAGAAGACTTATTATGATTTAGCATGGGCGTCCATGAGGTTACAACATTACCTCCATGGTCACATAACCCATCTTATATCCCGCGTGGATCCTCTCAAGTACGTGTTCAACAAACCCATGTTAAATTATCGGTTGTCCAGATGGAAGTTTATCCTATAATAATTTGACATCATCTACGTGACTCAAAAGTCCATCAAAGGTCAAGGAATTGCGGATCAACTGGCCGCCGCACCCTCAGGGGACTTCAAACCCTTGGAAACATACTTCCCCGATGAAGGAGTAATGACAGTTCAGCCACACTATCAGTACGATACACGCCAAACATGGAATATGTATTTTGATGGAGCTGTTAATATGGAAGGTTCTGGAGCTGGAGCAGTTCTAGTATTCGGTACAGGGGAGAAGTATCTCGTCGCCGTCAAATTATAGTTTGTCAGCACCAAAAATACAGCTGAGTATGAAGGCTATCTCATGGGGCTAAAACTTTCACGTTCAATGGGCATCAGGCGGTTAACTGTCTTTGGAGATTCAGAGTTGGTAATCAGACAATCCACCGGAATCTATCAAACCAAAGAGCTATATTTGCCGCCTTACCATCGACAAGTTTTACATATGGTTTTGGAATTCGAAGAAAACTCCTTTCTACACATTCCTCGTAATAGAAATGACTTTGCGGATGCGTTAGCAACTTTGGCCTCCTTGATTCACCTACCTAACAAGGGACACTTGACAAGCATCACAATTTCCCTACACAAGGCCCTAGCCTATGGGAACTACGATGGAGAAGTATCGGATGAGCTACCTCCCATCTAGCATCCTTGATATCAACATATAAAGGAGTACCTAAGAGATGGATCTACACTTGTTGAGGCGAGCCCGACTGAGAAAAGGCGGATCCATCGACTTGCTATGAAATTATACCTGAGCGGAGATGCCCTCTATATGAGAGATACAGGACAAGGTCTCCTCAGATGTTTAGACAAGGACCAAGCTCAAAGGCTCATGGATGAGATCCATGGTGGAGTCTATGGCCCACACATGAGTGGCCCCCTCCTTGTTAAGAAGATCCTCAGGACATGACATTACTTGCTCTCTCTCAAAGCTGACTGTAATGACCACGTCAGGAGATGTTATCAGTGCAAATTCATGGGAATGCTATCCACGCCCCTCCACGGGAGTTCCACAATATGAGTTTGCCTTAGCCCTTCTCAATGTGGGGAATGGACGTTATCGGGCCCATTGAGCCTAAAGCCAGTAATGGACATCGATTTATCTTCACCATGATCGACTACTTCACCAAGTGGGTAGAAGCAGCTTCCTTCCCCAGGGTTACCAAAGAAGTCATCATTGCTTTCATCAGAAACAATGTCATTTGTCGATATGGACAACCAGAGGTGATTGTCTTAGACAATGCTAAGAACCTCAACAACAAGATGATGGAGGAACCATGCAGTAAATTCCACATCAAACACATTAATTCTATCATCTACCGTCCAAAGATGAATGGTGTTGTTGAAGAGCCTAACAAAAACATCAAGAAGATCATGCAAAAGATGTCCGCCAATCACAAAGAATGGCTTGACTTATTGCCTCTTACTCTGTTAGCCTACAGAACCTCAATGTGCACTTCCACTGGGGCAACCCCCTACGCATTAACCTTTGGGATGGAAGTAGTGCTCCTCATAGAAGTTGAAATGGAATCCCTTAGAGTGTTGATAGACGATTAGCTAGATGAAGACCAATGGGTACAAGATAGGTTTCACCAATTGTCTCTAATAGACCAAAGGAGAACCGCGACTATCTACCATGGTCAGTTATACCAACAGAGGATCGCCAGATCCTATAACAGAAAAGTCTGGCTACGGCAGTTTAAATGACATGACTTGGTTTTGGAGAAGATCATTGACAAACCAAGATCAATCTAAGTGAAAATTCGCTCGTAACTGGGAAGGCTCGTTTATTGTCAATGAAGTTTTGACAGGAGGCACTCTCAGATTGTAAGAAATGGATGGCGATGAATTTCCACAACTCATCAACTTGGACACAGTGAAACGGTACTATGTCTGAAGTAACCATCAAGCAAACATCCTGGTGTTGGATCAACAGATCACCAGTCATTACGGTTCTTTAGCCCTTTATCACATACAACTCTATTCCACACTTTGCCCCTTAGGGAAATATACTTTTCAAGCCAGCAGCCTGGCTTTACTGCGTTCTTACGACTTCGGTCATCCCACCAGGGATTGAACCTTTTCGCGCTTACAGTTTGTTACCCCCAAACTTGGGATCAAACTTTTCATGCCCATAGTTTATCCTCAACCTAGGATCAAACTTTCTCTTCCCCGCAATTTGATCTACATATGGGATCACATTTTTCAACTCACCCTGAGGGGCGACCTACGTCGACTTGATCTCCTCTTCAATAGGAGTACGTAGGCAACCATTGTATATGGCCCGATCGCAATAAAACAAAAATAACAAAAACATTTCTATCCCTTTCTCCTTACAATAAAACAAAAACAACAAAAACATTTATATCCCTTTCTCCTTACAAAAACAACAACAAAATTATCCCTTCACCATTCCTGCCATCATACTGCGTTGAGCCTTTTACACCAAGTTCAAACTATGCAGACTTGATCTCCTCTTCAATAGGAGTACGTAGGCAGCCATTCATGGTTCGGTCTCACCCCTTACCAAAACACAAACACTTGTCAACTGGTACTGGGATCATCCTTCAATCCATCACATTTCATTCGGCTTCAGACCAAAGGGATGGAATTACCTGAACTCCTCCCAAAAAGAAGATTCGGCGACCATCTAAGCTGCGGTTATGCCTCAAAGAGCAACACCAATCCATAAAAGATGGAATTAACTAGGCTCCTCCTAAATAGGGGTACTGGCGACCATCTGTGGTGAGGTCAATCTCAGAGAGGAAAGACACACTCATCTCCACATTTCCATATAGAAACCAGTCCCAAGACACCACAGTTGGTAGGGATACACACGGATCAATGATCCATTCTAAACTATCCAGAGACAACTCAATGTCCATCCATCAAGGAGAAATTCAGAATACATCAAGATCACAAGTCCTGAAGAAGCAGGAAAAATATCAAGCAGATATCAGAGTATATCCAAAACGGGAAGTGATCAAAAATATATTTCTCTGCTGTATATTATGTTATTTAATATACATAATGTAAACTGTACAGGACAAAATGGTTATGCTAGTCTGTGCAGGAAAATATCAAGCCCATCTACAACTCAGGATATATGCGAGCTAACAAGCCCAACATGGCATCCCTCTCAGAAGAAGGAGGCGAAGTTGTGGTCTCTTGTACGAGGGTATCCACACGACCTAACAGATCTACAGTCATCCGCATGGTGACCATATGCTCATTAATGTATGTGATCATCTCTACAATCATAACAGTGGTAAGGGACCTCACTGTAATACTATTTGTAACGGCTACATCCCGGGAAAATATGGCACTATCCCGCTCAACTATCACTTCATCTCTAGCTGATCTAGCTTCATCCCGCTCAACAATAGCGACATCTCTGCGAGCTAATACATCATCTCTCTCTAACAGAGCTTCGTCTCTCCCATCAAGGGCAGTCAACATCAAGGCTCTAGCCTAATCTCTCTCGAAGGTCATCAGATGGAGACTCTGCTCAAAGTACTGTGTTGAATGTTGAATCCCAACAGTACTAGTACTGGGAGAATCTAAAGGAGATGCTGTCAACCCGGCAACTAGCTCCTCCTCGAGGTAGGAATCAATGTCCTCCATGGGCTCTCCATCATCTGAATCATTATCCAGTACTGTGGGTACTACCGCAGCCGAAGAAATTTATGTCTCCATCCATGCAGAATACTCTGGCGAACAACCCGAATGGCTCACAGAGAAAGCAGCTATCTCGCGCTAATCCTAACAAGCATACATACGAGATCTATCCTCTGCTGAAAGATAGCAAGAAGCTAAACGCTGACCTAGCGCCCCCTCAAAAGGGTGAAAATCCTGAAACTGATCAAACTGCGACATCAGAGCCATCGGATGATAGGTGGTCATGCCCCTCAAACCAGCCAGAGGGGGGTAGTCCATGCCCAGAGCATGAGTAATGAAGTTGTAGGGTGAGCTAAGCCCCGAAGACTGCAATATGCCAAATGGATCTCTGATATCCGCCAAGAACATCGACCAAGACACGATGTATGTACACTCTGATGGCTGAAAGGAGTATGACATGGCTATATCATGGGTGAAACAATACCCATGCCGTCTAAGAGTGCCGATCGGTCTCAAGTGTGATATAACCACACATACAGCATGACCAAGCTGCCCGTAAACACTCCTGTCGGATAAGTGCAGTAGTATATAGCTGACCTCAGAGTCTCTGCTATAATCATCAGTACGATGGTATGACCGTCCCTAAGAGCTCTCACTGCCACGATAACTCCTATGTCCAACTCATCCATATATCGTGGCATATATACATATGACAGTACGCACAATAGCAGTACATCCACCTTGGCTAGACGCCAATGATCCTTCGGTGTGGTGAAATCCCCAGAATGTCGTATATAACTATCCTCATAGCCAAATCTGTTGAACAGAAAACGTTGGGATATAACGTGGCCAAATATAAGCTCATCCATCATGTACCACCCTACGCCTCAATCCAGTGAGGGTCATGAACCGTCAACTCATGTCCCCCAAAGTCATATGCACGTAAGGTCTGTCCAGAGGAAGCATCGTCAACCGTTCATACTCCTCCAGAGTGGGAGTCAACTCCTGGGTCCCGAATCAGAAAACCTGCCTCTCTGATACCCAAAGCGCCAAGATTCCATCCATTTAATCTGTGGGAACTCAAACATCAATGTGGTCATAGTATCTTTGCAACAAATGATCTACGGTCACCCTGTCTGATGGTGACATGCTATCATACCACGATCGCATACCAGATGCCACCAATAATGGTGGGGTATGATTACGGCTAACTGTCGAAGAAGACATCTGCACGGGCTGTGTCATAAGACCATCCAGGGGTCAATGCTGAATATCTCTGAAAATACATACATATACATTACATGATACATGCATTACAGGTAATAGATGGAAATATGATATAGGGAATGGAAAACTGTACATACATTCCTAAGTATATCATCATCTACATACATCATCTCTGTACAACTAAAAATATAAGGAAAATGGGGCACAGACGCCCTAGTACTAACAGAGGCCTATCAAAAGATGTAGCGAGAATTGGGAATAGCCACCCAATAGCTAACAGAGTCCTATCAAAAGAGATAACGAGAATACACATCAGAAGAAGACAATAGTGTCAATATCTACATCATCGATCCTGTCCACCAGATGTAACTCCTCTTGAGTCATTAGATCTCAATCAACAGGGATATCAGGCCTGTACAGAGGAGGGTCTGTGCCGGAAAAACCAAATGGGTCATCTGAGGGGCCAGAGTCTGAGTTGGAAGGATCAAACGAAGCTGCCTCTGCCGGATCTCTGCCCAAATGCAGGATAAAGAAATGTGCATGGTCTAGTCGTCGGGTCAAACTGTCAATCTGTGTCACATGAGTCGGATCTCAGATGCAGGCTATCCAATCTGTCATCATCACGGATCCTGGAACCATAACCCCATGAACTGAGTAGCGCGGGACTGGGCTCCAATAGTACGAGGGAACCACCAACGCTGGAATATCTCCTAAGTACAGGGACCCTCTGACAATGTAAAAACTGTCAACCCCCAACAATGGGATAATAGTGACGGGTGACTGCGATACAGGCCAATGACGCCTGATAGGAGGCAAGATCGGCATACGAATCTCCCATGTAGTGCTCTTGATAGCACGCTCAACTAAATAGAGCTCCCACCCCTCCGGCTCATTCTAGTTTGAGTTGCAAATGAGTTCTTACTGACTGAAAAGATCAAATCATGAATAAAAACGCTACGCGATTGAGCAGAATAGCTTACAAATCCTGGTCTTCTCAGAGTGAACCTTGGGTCTGCACATCACTCATTGGTATTCGCCTAAACACCGGGTACACTATACCGATAATCTCAAATGTTACCAGTTACACTCGGCAATACCTTGTGCAAGTCCAATGCTGCCAATTCAGGGTCGACACCCTAATTCTCTAAGGATACTCGGCGGGGTCACAACGCAGTCCTAGAAGGATCCCCGACGGGGGTCACAACGCAGTCCTAAAAGGATCCGCAGTGGGGGTTATAACGCGTGTTCATCCGTTGACACACATATCAACGAAGGTCAAGCAGCCTTGACATCAGTATAACCGTTGACAAGTAAATCCAATGAAGCGTCGGAAGCCATCTAATGATATCAGTCGTTGATACACACATCAATGATGGTCCAAAAAAAACCCAACGGGGGTTACAACGCATTGTCGTCCATTGATGTGCGTATCAATGAAGGTCAAGCAGCCTTGACGTTATTTCATCCAATGGCAAGTAAACCCATCGAGGCATCGAAAGCTACTCGATGATTTCTTGCTTTGATATTCATATTCCCCCAGCGAATCCCTGGCGGGGGTCACAACGCATATCAGCCGCTGATTCACACGTCAGCGAAGGTCAAGCAGCCTTGACAGTCTACCACATGGTTTTTATCCATTGACTCACACATCAGTGAAGTACACATCACCGAAGGTCAGGCAACCCTGACAGCATATGCTGTTGGTAGTAAATCCAACAGAATAGTGACATATCCTGGCGATACAAACCAAGAATAGGTCATCATCATCAAGGAGGATCGATGGTGGAATATGTTATACACATCCTCAAACAGACAAAGTTGTATCCCCACAGATCTTCTTACACATAAGAGGCACCTCTTCGGAATCAAGTTTGTATCAAGGATTTAGGACTTTGGTGATAGCCCCAACGTCAACATCGTAAGAGATTTGGATCACACATCAAATCTGGTTATCATTGCCAATCCTCGGTAGAAGCTATAAGGAGCCGGTAGTCATCCTCAGCATGTAGGGCAACAACCCCGCACACATGCATCATACATTTGCATCATGTTGCAATTCCAGTGTCTAGGATTCTTTATCCTACCCATGCATTGCATTGCATGAATATGATAAAGAGGGGCATCTGTAGACACTCGAAATTTTTTGCATACCTGTCACTTACATTGCAGGAGGGTAGATTCGTCTTTCAGAGATAACCCTGGAAGACAGCTCACATCCAGTCCGGATACTACCGACAGTTCAGTCTTAACCCCGGAACATAAACCTGGAGTAACAGTTCCAACCTCAGACATAACCCCGAGGCATACAGTTCCAATACCAGAAATTTGACCGGAGAAGACCGATTAATCTTGGAGATAACCCCGAGGTATCCAGTCTAAGTCCCAACACTGGGAGTAGCAGCTACCAACCTTGGTGATAACCCCAAAGAATGCAATTCCGTCGATGACCCCAAAAATGCTTGTTTCAAGTACATACAATCAGCTTCAACCTCAGCACTCACACCGAGGCACTCAATACCAAACACGGACCTAACCCAGGGAAGACAAGCATACCTCAGAGATGACACTGAGGACCTTCAACACTTGTAGTAGCCTCAATCTCGTAGATAAACCGAGCAAGTAACGCGTCTTCTTTACTCGCCTAAATCAAGCGATAACCCGGTGAGGGGAAAAGTCATCATCTCGCAACCTCGACGGCACATCACGTCGTCTCAACATTTCATACATACATTTTTACACGAGAATGTCCCACAAGAATCAAGGAAAACCAATCCCGAGTAACTATTATGCAGGGTAGCGGATATAATTTAGAGCTTGAAGGCCGGAGGGCACCGTCCCATCTTCCTGACTTCGTAAAACCTCTAATCCCATGCCGTTGTGTAACTCTCAACAACGGCGGTCCGAAATAGGTCTTACATACCTCAGTCGGATGCCCAGATTGCAATTCTGAAAGTTTGAGCTGACATTACAGTGCCTACGTGCACGTACTTCGAGATGACGTGACCCACAAAATCTCGGGGCAACCTGGGCAGCCTCAGGTACACCTGCAGCTGGCCGCAGGTACACCTGCGGCTCCCCCTCTATAAATAGAGGGCTAGGGGTGGCCATTTGTAAGAAGAAAGAGGTGAGGAAGCCCTATCAAATTTGCTCCGTACTCTCTCTATTTTGAGTGCTTTCTCATTTTAAACACTTATGAGCTCACATATAGCTACTTTTGTACCAGCGAGAAGCCGATCATTCATCCCTTTAAAGATATAAAAATCTTCTATGGCAGCCCACTTTAAGCCTTCTCACACACTTTAAAGCCTTTCTCTTCATCATTGCACATACCCTTCTACACGTTGAGAGTCGTGTTGAGTGTGTTTGCCCGGACTTCGGTCCATGGTTTTATTTCAGTTTGTATATACATATATATTTATATATATGGACTAACATTATCGAGTTATGCCTCGATTGAGCCTAGACTTCGGTCTGGAGCATTTATTTGCTTTTGTATATATATACTTATATATATATGAACTGTGTGTCGGACTTTGTTCGATGAGCCTGACTTTTGCCCAGAAAGCGCCATCGCTTTAATATACATACATATACATATATATATATATACTTATATATATTAACTATTGTCGGAATTTGTTCGATGAGCCTGGATTTTACATCCGGAGCGTTTACTCGCTTTTATATATATATATATATATATATATATATATATATATATATATATATAATAAAAAAAGGAACCCATTTTGAATCTTTCATTTGACAAAGCACAAGGACGGTTCAGATTCATTCTAACTTAATTTTTTCAACTTAATCTAAATGTTCATATTTTTTCCAGTCCAAATCAAATTCACTCATACACCTTACTCTCTCTCATGTTCACACAAAAAAAATTCTCTCTCCTCTCTTCTTCACACACACACAAACAAATAATAATTGTACTAAAAATAAATATTATTATAATTATAATAATTATAATAATAATAGTACTAATAATAATTATAATAGTTCTAATAATAATAATAATAATAATAATAATAATAATAATAATAATAATCTATATAATAAAACAAAACCCAGTTTGAATCTTTCATTTGACAAAGCACAAGGACGGTTCAGATTCATTCTAACTTAATTTTTCCAACTTAATCTAAAGGCTCATAATTCTTCCTGCCCAAATCAAATTCACTCATACACCTTACTCTCTCTCATGTTCACACACAAAATCTTTCTCTCTCCTCTCTTCTTCACACACACACACACAAACAAATAATAATTGTACTAAAAATAAATATTATAATAATAATAATAATAATAATAATAATAATAATAATAATAATAGTACTAATAATAATTATAATAGTACTAATAATAATAATAATAATAATAACACTAATAATAATAATAATAATAGTAATAGTAATAGTAATCTATATAATAAAGATTCCGATTCATTCTAATTGATTTGAGCAAGAAAGCACAAGTATGGTTAAGTTTTATTCTAATTTTAATTCAAAATAATAGTTATTATAATATAATAAATATTATAATAATATTATTATTATAATAGTAATAATAATAATAGTAATAAAGTAATATTTAATTATAATAAAATTAATATTAATATTAATAATTAATTATAATTATAATACTAATAGTAATAATAATAATAATAATAATAATAATAATAATAATAATAATAATAATAATAATAATAATAATAATAATAATAATAATAATAATAATAATAATAATAATAACAACAACAACAACAACAATAATAATAATTATTGTGATGGTGTGGTGAATTATGATAATTGTAAGTTTAGTAGACAAGTTTAAATTTTTATGGATATCTATTTTTAAAGGAAAATTAATTATTATGGTAGTAGTGATAAATTATGGTAATTATTATGTCTCGATTGTAAGTTATTTTAAGTTGCAAAGAGTCTTTAGATAATAAAATATTTTCAATTTTAATCTAATTTTTTTTGTTACATCGTGCCTTCAGCATGCATAATTACTAGTATACTTATATATGAATCTGTGTCGAACTCATTCGATGAGATGGATTTTACATCCTATGCGTTTATATTATATATATATATATATATATATATATATATATATATATATATATATATATATATATATATATATATATAGTCCCACCCGGAGTTACTTTGTGGTGATTGATCGCTTTTACTGACTTTCTTTACGTTTTGTCACTTTGAGTTTCCTCCGTATGGCGGTGGATTTTATGACTTTATTTACATTTTCGATCCCCATGGAGGTGCTTCGTGGTTGATGATCATATATATATATATATATATATATATATATATATATATATATATATATATATATTACAACTTTATATATATATATATATATATATCTGTTTACTGTTTTCATACAAATTATGGTATTATATGCGCCTAGGAATCATGTGATCACAGATTCAGCCTATTGGATCTAGACTCGGCTCCCATGATGGACATTTTAAGCTGTAAACAGCTTGTAAATTTATCTGCGGTGTCTGAATTTCCTCAGATGGTTTTCATACCCACAAGGAAATCGGCATTATTTTGTACATTATTTTCTTATAGATGCTTCGCATCTCGAAAAATAAAATCAATCAAGCCGAACACTTAATAAAATTGAAGAGTAAAAGGTCTCAATTACTATTGAGCACAAGGGTTTTAAAAACCTTTTTTATAAAACATCACTACCATATTTTGCTAAAAAATGAATTTTTACATCAATTAAAACCTTGTGTATATAGTGCGAACGAGGCCTCACACCACTTTCAAATAAACAGCACATTGACCCACACACACACACATTCAGATAATAGTTTCTTGAAAAGAGGCGGTCACCGTGGTAACACGGATGTCGGAGGGTGCCTAACACCTTCCCTCCGCATAATTAAGTCCCCGGACCTTAATGAATCTCGGTTTCACCGACCCGTTTAACAGTGTCACATCACTGGGTCAATGTGCAAACCTTTTCTCAATTGTGTTGGTACAACCATTTAAAAAACCAACTGGCGACTCTTAACAGTCCATCGTCGACATTATACATGTCAGACCTTTTTTACTTATTTTTTCAAACAAATCTCACTAAACATGAGAACACCAAAGAACAAGTAACAGAAAGGGACAACTAAAAATTTCGACGTCGACAGGGGCAAAGTCATCATCTTGGCACCTTGACGCCACATCGCGCCGTCTCAACATTTCATACATATATTTCTGCACAGTAATGTCCCATAAGAACCAAGGAAGTCCAATCCCGAGTGACTATTACGCAAGGTAACAGATAGAATTTGAAGCTTGAAGACCAGAGGGCATGGTCCCATCTTCCTGACTTCGTACAACCTCTAATCCCATGTCATTGCGTAACTCTCGACACCGGCAGTACAAAATAGGTCTTACATAACTCAGTCGGATGCCCAGATTGCAATTTTAAAAGTTCGAGTGAATATTATAGTGCATGCATGCACGTACTTTGAGATGGCAGAACCTGCAAAGCCCTGGGGCAACCCGGCCAGCCGCAGGTACACCTGCGGCTCCCCCCTCTATAAATAGAGGGCTTGGGGTGGCCATTTTAAAAAAAGAAAAGGCGAGGAAGCCCTGTCAAATTTGCTCTGTACTCACCCTACACTGAGTGCTTTCTCATTTTAAAGACTTGTGAGCTCACATATAACTACTTTTTGTACTGGCGGGAGCCAATTGTTCATCCCTTTAAATATATAGAAGTCTTCTTAGGCAGCCCACTGTAAGTCTTCTCACACACTTTAAATCATTTCTCTTCATCTTTGCACACATCATTCTTCACGTTGAGAGTCGTGTTGTGTGTGTTTGCCTGAACTTCAGTCCGTGGTTTTATTTCAGTTTGCACACACACACACACACACACACACACACACACACACATATATATATATATATGGACTAACATTACCGAGTTATGCCTCGATTGAGCCAAGACTTCGGTCTGGAATGTTTATTTGCTTCCGTATATATATATTTATATATATCAACTGTGTGTTGAACTTTGTTCTATGAGCTTGGATTTTACATACGGTGCGTTTATCGCTTATATATATATATATATATATATATATATATATATATATATTTATATTTAGTCCCTCCTGGAGTTTACTTGTATTGGTTGACAATCTTTATGACTTTCTTTTACTTTTTCGTCACTTTAGAGTTTACTTCGTGGCGGTTGATTTCTTTTATAGCTTTATTTACATTTCTGATCCCCCATGGAGGTGCTTCGTGGTGGCTGATCATGTCTGTATATATATATATATTTATATTTACAACTTTTATATATATATGCTTACTGCTTTATTATCAATTGCGGCAACATGTGAGCCTAGGAATCATGTTATCACAGATTCAGTCTACAGGATCTAGATTCGGTTCCCTTGATGGACATTTTCAGCTGTAAGAAGCTTGTAAATTTATTCACGGTGTTCGAATTTCCTTAGATGGTTTTCATACCCACGAGGAGTTCAACACTATTTTGTATATTATTTTCTCGAAGATGCTTTGCATCTCGAAAATTAAAAAATAATCAAGCCGAACACTTAATATAAAATGGGACTTTAAAAGGTCTCAATTACTATTGAGCACATGGGTTTGAAAAATCTCTTTATAAAACATCACTGCTATATCTTGTTTAAAACAAAATTTTTACACAAATTCAAACCCTGTGTATATAGGTGTGAACGAGGCCTCTCACTACTTCCAAATAATAGCACATTGACCTACACACACACATTCATATAACAGTTTCTTGAGAAGTGGCGGTCACCCGTGGTAACACGGATGTCGGGGGGGGGGGTGCCTAACACCTTCCCTCCACATAATCAAGTCCCTAGACCCTAATGAATCTCAGTTATACCGACCCGTTTAACAGTGTCATATCATTGGGTAAATGTGCAAACCTTTTCTCGGTTATATTGGTAGAACCATATAAAAAACCAACTGGCGACTCTTAACAGTCCATCGTCGACATGATATATGTCGGACCTTTTTCACTTGTTTTTTCAAACAAATCTCACCTAACATGAGAACACCAAAGAACAAGCAACGAAAAGGGACAAATAAAAATCCCGACGTCAATATAACTGCTTACTGCTTTCATATAAATTGCGGCATCATGTAAGCCTAGGAATTATGTGATCACATATTCAGTCTATTGAATCTAGATTCGGTTCATGTGAAGGACATTTTTAGCTGTAAGTAGCTTATAAATTTATTCACGGTGTTTGGATTTCCTCAGATGGTTTTCATGCCCACGAGTAGTTCGACATTGCTTTGTACATTATTTTCTCGAAGATGTTTTGCATCTCAAAAATTAAAAACAATCAAGCCGAACACTAAATAAAAATTGAAGTGTAAAAGGTCTCAATTACTATTGAGTATAAGGGTTTAAAAAACCTCTTTTACAAAACATCATTGCCATATCTTGTTTAAAACCAAATTTTTACACAAATTCAAACCCTGTGTATATAGGTGCGAACGAGGCCTCGCACTACTTCCATCTAACTGCACATTGATTCACACACATACATATTCATATAACAGTTTCTTGAAAAGTGGCGGTCACCGTGGTAACACGGATGTCGGGGGGTGCCTAACACCTTCCCTCCGCATAATCAAGCCCCTAGACCCTAATGAATCTCAGTTTCACAGACCCGTTTAGCAGTTTCACATCACTGGGTCAATGTGCAAACCTTTTCTCGGTTGTGTTGGTACAACCATATAAAAAACCAATTGGCAACTCTTACAGTCTATTCGTCGACATATACATGTCAGACCTTTTCACTACTTGTTTTTTCAAACAAATCTCACCTAATATGAGAACACCGAAGAACAAGAACATAAAAAGGACAAATAAAAATCCCGACGTCAACAGTTACTATAACTTATATTATATGACCAGTGTGCTATCCAATGTGTTAAGAAACATGGTAGATAATAGAGGTGAATGTTTAACGCGGTGTTATTATAACTTTCAAATATGAAGTTAAAAAAAAGGTATGTGCAAACTATAAAGCAATGAGTTAAAAATGGATTGTTTGGTTTTGTGGTGTCATACCATCTGATTTTGTGATATGAGGATGTAGGATATGTGATGTAGTACGTATAGATTATACAACTAAGTTAGACTATAATGTGTGTGGTTAAACTTACATATCAAGAATGAGCATATATAACTAATGAATATCCTATACACGTAACTATATTGTGTTTGGATTCGAAAGGGTGTTGATAAGTTATATTTTGATAAACTACCTTGAGGCAAGTATTCGAACCTTACTCTTTATTGAGCATTATTTGAACTTGTATTATTATTGATCGTACAAGTAGAACTTGAAAGTATAATACTTCGTAATCTAGAATTAAATTATTTACAAACCTTAATTTTGAATGATAATTGTTCATATATATACTATGAAAGAAAATTGTCTAAGCCATTACTTCGGCTAGACTATTGATATTGATCGAAAGCTATCCAAATCAAATTTACTTGGTGCGAACTCTTATAACTGAGATGAACAACCCTCTTGGTAGGGGAATTATATATTGTCGGGAAACCTACGTGCACACTTGAGAAAGATTAAATGTAATGCATTGACATAGGGTACTTTAGGCTGATCGCCTGTTGTACTCGTTTTATGGAATTATTAGTTAATTACTGTGAATTCTAGGAGAAGTTCTTAGTGACTACTCAGTATTAATTACTTTGAAATCTTGAATTGATTTATCATGGAATATTATTAATATTTTCTGTCCATAGCGACTATTGTTGATATTCATCGATACTTCTTGTTATCTTGAACTATCATTATTGATATACTCTTGAGAAATTTAAAACCATATTGATTTCCCTTTTGCTATATTACTTGTTGGGCAAAATTGTTGCTCGTCCTTTCTTTCCCTACAAATATTTCAGTTAAGGAATAAAAGAAAAATGTATAAATATAACTTTTTTATATCTATACATAATCTCGAATATCTCTAGCATATATTCCCAATATCTCTACAAAATCCTTGCAAATCTATCCAATATCTTTATAAATCTAATGCTACTAATATAGGCCACAAGGCTAAGATTTTCAAGATTTTGTGGAGTAAAATATTTAATTGCTTCATGTGCTCTTTCTCCTCTCTTTGCCCGAATCACACCCCCCCCCCCCTAATTTTGTCAAATTTTTGATTTTATTTATTTGCCTTATTTACTAATTTAACTTTCTAGAAAATTCATACAAGATGGGCAAGGATTTTGGGCCAATCCATTATTTATTTGGACTTTAATTTAAATTGTTTGAGCCATGTAAATTATCATGGGTCCAACACATTAATTTTACATTACCCTATTTATTTAATTAGGGTTTCTAATCCCCTTGTATTGTACTTTAAATAATTTATCATGAAGTTTTTTATAATCCAATTAGACTTGTTTTATTTAGGTTAAAATAATTTAATAAGTCAAGATAATAAAATAAATCTATTAGTGTTGATTTACTAGTATATATTAAAATACTAGCATTCTTCAATAAATATAACCCTTAGGCTATTTAATTCTCATACCTAATATATATAATTAGGTTTCAAAGCTTTCTTTTTATTACTCATCATATGATAAATATATATACATACTTACTATATATATTCATTTAATCTCATACATATTCTCATAAATCACAAAGTATTTAATACATTAAAAAATATCATCATTTACATTATGACCTAAAATTCTTGTTTATACTTAATTAATAATTTAAGTAAAATTTTTGGGTCGTCACAAGTATGGACTTCAGTCTGAGTATGAACATCCCTAAATTAGGAAATTTTATATTGTTCTCTGGGAGCGATGATGTTTAACACAAATGTTGTTCTGTAAAGATAATATTGATCAATACAGGACATAAAGGGATGATCACCCACCGTGCCCGTAAGACAAGACGGTTCAAAGATAAATTTTTGATAGAACCTTTTCAAGAAATGAAAATAAATGTTCATGATCTTTTGACCACTCAGCAATTCAAAAGTTTTTATGATGTTGCAAGAATGCAAATGAAATAAGATTTGTTTCAATGGCTTTACAATAATCGTTCTACTGTCAAAGCATATCTTCAAAGAAAATATTTATTTCTTGTTAAGATATTATGAATGTTATTAGTTGTTGAGCAATTGAATGCTCATTCTTGTTTTGTTATATAAATGTTTTCAGCTAAGCAAGGCCCTGTAGAAGGTTCAGGGAAAGACAAAGGCAAACTTAGTGAATGAATTGAAGTTGAATGTTATGTAATAGATGGTTGTAATGTTCGTAAATATTAACTATCATGTAATAAACAATTAAAGGTCATCGTACCTAGTTTAAAAAGAGTCTGATGTAATAATTTTATTAAGTTTGATATTATATTATGTTGAATGTTTAGAATCATGAAGCACTGAATACGAGTTTAAAGTACCCGAATTTGGGGGCGTCACATATCAAGTGTTGAATAACATGTGTTGTATTGTGGCAATTGAGAAAGTAACATAAGTTCGCTAAGGCCATTGTTAGTATTTATAAGAAAATATCCAGTCCAAAAGTGAAAAAAGAAAGTTTTATTGGAGAGCTATTAAGATTTAGAATAAAAAAACAATCACAAATTAATTAGGATTGATTGATATCAGTTGCCGCCTTTTCATAAATTATTTCATTTTTCGCAAACAACCTTTTTCACTCTCTACTAATTATCCAAGTAGGCTCCCAACAAACCGCCCTTGGTTACTTGCATTATGTTTGGTAGGAATATAAGATAAAAGATTGGAAGATCCGATGAATAGAAAAGGTTTTATAGAGTAAGCACCCACAAAACTAGTAATATGGAATCTTTCTCTAAAAAAAACTCAAAATGTTTCTAATTAATGTTTGATTACTAAGAATTTGTAGTATTTGAACATTCAAATACATTTGAAAATCTTGTTTGTTATTACCTAATATTTTCAATATAATTAAATAAAAAATTTGCATATAATTTTTTTTTTATATATATATAAAGGTAGGAATATGTGCAAAGTAAAGTATATGTATATATGTGATAAATAAAATTTATTTATTACATGAATAATTATAAATAATTTCCTTTTAAGAATTATTTATCATTATAGATAACTTGTATAGGTTGCCATAAGGGTTGGAGTGAGATGCCAAGTTTGCCACTAAAAGTAAAAGTCAAATAACATAATTGCCCTTCTTGCATTATTTAATAGATAACTTGTATAGGTTGCCATAACTTTAGTTATTGAACAACTCTAACCTAGCCATGTGCCTATAAACCAAATATCTCAGCCATCTTGCATCACAAATACATTGTATTCAAGCATTATATATAGATCAAGAAAGAGACAAGTTCATTTATTAGTCCCATTTGTGTTCATACACCCAACAAAGCCTCTCTCTCTCTCTCTCTCTCTCTCTCTCTCTCTCCGCGAAAATATTAATTATATCAGTCCCCAATCAAGTTCCTAGAACACTACAATCAGACCAGGAAGCTAAGAATCAAGATTTGTCTAAGTGAGGTATAAACCCTAATTTAAAATCTGATCTTTAGAACTATGATAAATGTTATGTTTTTATGTTTAAACATGTTGTATATAGTGTATATAGTTGATCTGGGTTTGTATTTGTTAGATCCATAACATCTATAGGCTCGAATTTGATGTTTTTAAAAATCTGGAAAAATTGGGAAAAGTTGTCTGACAACGAATGTTAGACCTTATAAATCTTTGTGTGTTTATGTTTTTGGTTGTTTAAATGTTTGAACATGTAGTATGATATGAGATATGTGTTATGGAACTTGAAGCAGAACCAGATCATGCATAGATTGTAAGTTATTCATGGTCAAACCCCGTTGACCGAGCATGACCAAAGAGTATGGGTAACCAAGAAACTCAAAACCAGTATCTGACAAGGTTTTGTCAAGCCATGATCTATCAGGTGTTAAGAGTTTGGTTATTGCTGTTGTAACTAGTTTGTAGCATGTTGTATGGACTCTAAATCCATGTCTTTTTATCCCATAAACAGTCACTAGATCAAATGAATTGACTGGTCAAAGTAGGCCACTCAACCATAACTTAGAGTTTCTGGAAAACCCAAAAACCGTAAGAACATGTTTTCTGACCATGTTTGACCGGACCATATCTGATAATTTTGTTGTTTTTATACTGTTTTTATGTAATAGATCTCTTCCTTTACATGTCGGCTACACACTAGAACCATTAGATGACAAAAATGATATAAGAACAGTAAGTAGTGGAAGTCCAAAGTAGGTTGCTCGGTTTGTTCTTCATTTCTGGGTAACCCAGAAAATGAAGAACAGCTCTGACAGCTTGTTCCATGCCTTATAACTTGCTCGTTTGTTATGATCTGACCCAGATGTTAGTTGATACTTGTAGTGTTACATTAACACTACAAGATCCATGTTATAGATTGCCCATAAACAATTTACACAACGAATTACACTTGCTCAAACGTGGCCACTTGATAACTGCCTTTGAATGTTCTTTGTGCTCAAGAACACAATATGCGACACTTTTTGTCGCTAAAAGCTTTACCGACAGACTAATTAATTTTAATTATATTAATTTCAAAAAACTATTTAAAAATAGAAAATAAATTCTGAAAATTTCAAAATTAGTTTTAAAAATTATTTTAAGTTATAAAAATTAACTTTTAATAATTTGGCATATTTTCCATAAATATTAGTATTTATTTGAATATTATTGATATTTAATTTATTTAATAAATGTATTAAATAAATTAATTAAAAATTATTTTATTAGATTAAAATTATTTTAAATGATAATAAAGTATTTAAAAATATTTTAAGTTATAAAGCATAAAATTTAATATTTTAAGGCAAATTTCATTAATTATTTAATATTAATGATATTATGATTTATTTAATAATTATATTAAATAAATAGGTTAAAAATGGTTTTATTGATCTAAAAATCATTTAAAAGGATATAAATGATTTAAAATATTTTAAGAAATAATAAATGACTTTTAATATTTTGGTGAATAATAAATTAATATTTAAATATTAATTATTTAAAAATGATTTTAAATGTTTTAAAAATCATTTAAGGGTAATATTAATACTTTAAAATATTTTGAGTTATTATAAATAACTTTGATATTTTGGCAATGGTTTCAATAATATTTTAATATTAAGTAAATATTAACGATAATAGAATTATTTAGTATTTAAATCATTTATTAATGATTCTAGTGTTTGAAAAGTCATGATAAATTATAATAATTATTTAAAATTTATTATAAGTCATTGAAAAATAATATGACTGATATTTAAATTATCCAGAATAATATTTAAATACATATTAGAGTTCTATTAACAATAAACTCGATAATTACCCGATAAAGCCGTTGGTACACCGAAATGTTATCGAAATTGATCCCAACCTATATAGTTTGACTGTATAAATGTCTGTTTGTGATCCAATGACTAATATAACTATGTGACAATGTGATTAGGTTATGTGTTGACTGTAAATAGTAGTACTACGTATTACAATATATTAGTCTAATCGAAAGAACGATCTTATGAATGATAGGTCTCATTATAAAAGATAAAAATAAGTTTTGTAAGCAGTAGATCAGGCAAGTATCCTTGTGACACCCCCAAATCCGGGTACTTCAATTCCCACATGATTTGGTGTTCACTATACAAACATCATATGTCTATCTACCCATAATAATTGAAAACATAAATAGATAGAAATAAATCGTCTCCTTAAGGAGTTACATCATCTGAAATAAATACATCAATCCCAGGTCATACTAACCTTAAATCTTAACTACGGAAACATAAACAATTGATTGTCTTACACAACATTAACATAAGTCTAAAACATGAATACATCATCACATAAAACAACAAGTCTTCATCACTTGTTAATCTTGCCCTTGCCTTTGCTAGTAGAAGGCTCGTCGGACCTTTCGTTCTTAACTGCAATGTTATTATTATGCAAGAGTGAGTATGATTGCCCACAAGTAAAATAATTAAACTACAATATAATAACATGTGAGTGAATTAAAGACTTATGGAATAAGAACTCAACTTTTGAATCAAGAATGAATAACAAGAATCAAAAGAACTTCTGAGGGTCATAAGACCTTGAACTATGTCCTAGGTCATCAAGAGTTATACTTGAAACCTTTAACAGTCATAAGACTATGGACTCTTCTACTCGTACTTAGGAGGATCAGCCCTTAGTACAATACTGTGCACAATATCTTAACGTTAACGCATAAGTAATCCCTATACAGGGTTGTTCATCTCAGTTTGACATTAGAGTCTGCACCAAAAGAAGTTTGGCTTGGATAATTCAATAAGGGTTCTGAAATTTAGAACGCTCATCAACTATGGACTAGTCAAATCAATAAGGGTTCGCTAGTCTTACAAGGTTCAACAATAACTGATATTAAAATCGAATAATAAATCAAAAGGTATACAATGGAATAAGAATTGTATAACAGAAATCATACTTTGAAAAGATTAATAATCTTTAATATAACAAATTAAACTTGATTAATAATAACGAGAATTTGCTCGATGTAAGTTTATAAACTTGAATAACAATAACGAGTAGGGTTAGGAAACTTGCCTTTTGCACAAGCTACGATTAATTCACGTTCTTTATTAATTCCTACATATCAATATATTCACAATACCCATTAATCAATAGTTTGATATACTTATCGAATCCCACATTGGTCTTTGAATATGTTAGTGGACTTTTAAGTCTTATTAATTAATCGCATAACATAAGTTAATTAAGATATTATTATATGCTTGACATGTCTTCATGTTCATTACGTTAGGTTTTACAAACACATTTTCAAAACTTGAACACTTAGAAAAATTTCTAAAGTTCTACAGGTAGGGCGCGGGCGCACTACATTTGTTCTCTGAATTGGCGCGGCAGCGTTGCACGCCAAGGGCACGCTCCATTTGTTCTTTAAAGTGGCATAGGTGCGTTGCACGGCGCGGGCACGCTCCATTTGTTCTTTGGAGCGGCGCGACTGCGCTATGACGTATACCCAGATTCTGAAGTTCGTGAAGAACACACAGAACAGTCCCAAAATCTACCAATTTCTTTATTCATACATAAATTTAAATAGACCCTGACATTATAATATACACATAATCATTACACAACCTTTCTAGCATGATTTTAACAAGTTAAAGCATACAATTACTTGAATCAATTCATGTAATTTCAGTGTTCTTGGTGATTTTGAAAATATTGAATATGAAATAGAAAATTGGCATTACGGGTTTGTTATAACACCGAATCTGCCAATTCAAAGTTTATTTTCTTCGTTTTAACATACATAATTATATACAAATGTAAAATTTATAACACGACATATGATTTACGTATTAAAGTTGCATGTAAGGGTCATATGGCCATATTTCATACTCTGTATTTTGAAGAAAGTATATACGACATGTTTTTATGAAACTGATGTTATGGAAAATATACAATATAAAGTAAAAACATGCTATGTTAACATATTATCACATATATATCCACATAATCACTGCCATTTCCAATTACAGAGATTTAACAAAACTTGAAAGCCATTTTCATGAAAACTTTAAATAACATAAAATAGAAATTGGGTTGAAGAGATTACCCAAACTTTAGAGTGTAGGTTAGTAGAGAAACTTTTCTCGGATTCTTCTTCAATCACCCAATGTAAGATCCCAACTTTTATGAATAAAGATTAATTTTTCTCGAAATATATTTTTGAGTATTATGGTGTGGATTTGATATAATGTTATAGTTGTGGGTATTATTTACAAAATTCGCAAAGTAAGAAAGTGGTTATATAATATTTGATTGGTCGGGAAATATTCGTTTTAACAGGGAATATTCATACGACGGCACAATCACTGGTGGACCCCACAACGAAAGTATTGTCGTAGTTAGAAAACGACAAAATTATCTTTTTATAAAACTAACGGCGAAAGTTTTACCATTAAACTGTTGAACTACCCAGTGGTAAAAGTACAGTAATACGCATGATTGCATAGTAGCATACGGTATTGATTATTGATGCTTACGTAAGAAGTCACTCAGTTATACTCAATTATTGCTACAGTAATTGTTGCATAATATCTCTCATATTATTTATTCAATTATTGTCATAGTATCATCTGCATAATATTTTATATTATTAAATCAATAATTGAGACAACAAAGTTATTCATATTATTATTTGCAATATTGACAATGTCTAGAAAGTTCTGTCATAGAGAGGTTTAGTCACCTAATTGGGCGCCAATAAGGAGAAATTCTTATCGGAAAGCCCCCTCTTTCCTGGGAATGATCCGGTTGTTAAATGTTGTGAGTTATAATATTAATGATGAATAAGTTTGTGTTGATTAAAGATGAAATTGATATTTCCATTATGTTGGGATTATTAGTGTTAGTGGAAATTGACATCTATTCCGATAATAATTGATGTCTGGAGGTTATATTGACCAATCGAGTAATTAATCGGATAAATGAGCAATTAATTGCTATTAATTCACATGCTTATAACTATTTGTTCACATGTGTATAATATTGATTCACATGCTTGTACTATTAGGGGAGGTGGTGCAAGATTGATAATACTTGCATGACTAAATTAAAAATGGAGGTATAGATGAAGGTACTATACTGTAATTATTTTTTTCACATGTATAGAACTATTGATTCACATGATTGTACTATTGAGTCAAATGATATACTATTAGGGGAGGTGGTGCAAGTTTGATAATACTTGCAGGACTAAATTAAAAATGAAGGAAAAGATGAAGGTATTATACTGTAATATTTCAAGCCCCAAAACATGCAATTATCGAAACTATGTTTTCCTATAAATAGAAGCTCATTCTTCTTTCATTCTCACCAATTCACTAAGATTCACAAGAGCAATTATAGAAAGAGAAGCTATAGAGAGAGAAGCTTTAGAGAGAAAGTAGAAGAGAAGTCTGCTACCTCACTATTCCAGTATCTAGTCTTCTTCTCAGGTAAGGGATATTATTTTGTTTAGTATTTATAGGAATAATATTGCCTTCCATACTCTGTACTATGTGAGTAATATTATTTTGTCTCGTATTCCTGATTATACCTTCATTTTGTTAAAGTATTGCTTCTATACTCCGTGAAATTAATAGAATATCCTTGAAATTTGCACTTCATCTAGTATCGTTTCACAAGGATATTTTCTGCACATTATTGTTAAATTTTAAGCTTTTCATGCTGGAGTACTGTCCATGAGTAGTGTTCATTTTTTTGGTACTATTCATAAAGTACTATTCACGAGATACTATTCATAAAGTATTATTCATGAGTACTATTCACGAGTACTATTCACGAGGTACTATTCACGAAGTACTATTCATGGGGCACTATTCACTCGGGAACCATTCACCTGGAAAATTACTCATAACAAAAATTGATTTCTTTGCTGTCCAAATTATTTTTGATACAATATTATTCTTGAATTTTACTCCACAAAGCAGTATCATGTTGACAATTTGGACATTATTGATTTCTGGATAAATTAAGTTATAAATCTTTAAAAATTTATCCTTTGCTTTCTTTTAATTGAATTCTTATATCATTGTCATCATCCTCATGCTTATATTATGATAAAAGTCATTTATGGCTTACGTGCATAGATGTATAATTGATTGGTATGATTATGATAAGGGATTATTCGGTATAATCATGACCGTAATATTATGAATGATGTGGTAAAAGTCCTCATTGGTATGTAGTGCATTGATGGACAGTTGCTGGTATGATCATGACCATTGATGATTACATGAATATCCTTGGCCCGTAGTGCAGGGATGATTCGATGATGTGGTTTATTTATTTGTCGAGTCTCAAAGAATAAAGTTGATGAAAACCTTTTTAAATCATAGAGGATAGTAGATATCAAGCTCTACTTGACTCTTCTAATGGATTGCGTGTTTCGCTGCAGTTAAACTTGATGTTTATTGTATTTTATCAGTTTAACACTGTTGAAGGCTAACGATAATTTATTCGGCTTTATCTTAGTCATAATATTTCTTACTGGGCTAGTTGAGCTCACCCTTTTGCTTTCATTGTTCTCTTCAGGAAATGAGAACGTAGCCGGGACTAGTCGGGGAATAGAGTGATGGTCCGAGATGGTGGCTATAGTAGTCCTCGCTATTTTATGAAATAGAGTGATAATAAAAGTAATGAGGACTTCATTTGAGTTTGAATACTATCTATGAGACAATATTCATGTAAAAACTCTAAGTTACGCTTTTGTCGTATTGTATAAAAGATGTTTGTATTTGATTTATGTACCATGTATTTGGCGACACAAAATGGGTGATGTATACCTATTTTGGGGCGTCACAGTTGGTATCAAAGCTTAGGCATATGATCCCTGGCTGAGATGTAAGACTAGAACTAGGAGGGAAAATTCCTTCGCTAGTATGACCTACCTAAGTTTATTTGGTCGGTCAAAGTATAGGGATAATATATGATATGTCAATTAACCCTTATTTTGTGGCAGTATTTGAAAATGGCATCCAAAAATTTTGAGATAAGCAATGAAGCACATGAGACCGTTGAGTCACCAACGATCAATACCCAGGATAATGTGCATCAGGATGGCAATAATCCTCAGGAAAATAACAACGCTGACTAAATGATGAACGATGTGATGTTCAAAGGATTTATGCAATTCATTCAACATCGGGCGAGAACGACTCCTGTTCAAAATGCAGGTTGAAACACTGGCAACTCTTGGACGATCACCACTAAACAGTTCAAGGAGCTGGGACCACCGGAGTTTATTGGAGAGCCAAAACCACTTAAGGCGGAGACGTGGATAAAGCAGATCACCAAGATATTTGATGTCTTGGGATGCTCCGAGGAGCAAAAGGTTCCCTTTGCCACCTTTATGTTGCAAGGAGAGGCAGATTACTGGTGGGAATCGGTAAAGCGTACTCAACCTGCCACACTAAAGATGTCTTGGGAGACATTCCAAGAACTGTTCAACGAAAAGTACTTTCCTGAAAGTATTCGTCACATGAAGGAGGTAGAGTTTATCAAGCTGGAGCAAAAAAAATATGACCGTGTTGCTGTATGAAGCTAAGTTTGCCGAGTTGTCCCGGTTTGCATCCCACTTGGTTGATAATAAGGAGAGAATGACGCGGATGTTTCTAAGAGATTTGAAACCCGAGATATGTCAATATCTAATTTCTCACAAACTGTGTTTGTATTCGATGTTGTAAATAGGGCTCAGTTATTGAAGCGCAGTAACGACTCAACCATGTGACACCCCCAAATCCGGGTCTCTTCCAACCCCACATATTGTGCTCCACGGAGCTATAGTTCACACAAACATTCAATTGAAAGGCCTCAAAAGAACGAATATGTCTTATATATATTCCAAAACAATACTACTATTCCCCAGGTTCTTTATAACTGTTACATTTGTTCTTATCATAATATCAAATATTATCATTACAAACCTATACTATTACATAGGTAATCTACAAGTTCGCTTTAGCCTTTCCGTTATCCTTGTCGAATCCTTCGTTCCATTCGGTCTAAGCTGCATTCATATAGTTTAAGCAAGAGTGAGCATAACAAACTCAACAAGTACAACAATTTCTTTTTTTTAAAAAAAATATGCTTGAAACATAGTAATTTTATGTCTTCAATAACTGGATAATAGTTACGAAGTACTATCAATAACTTAAAATAACATTCATTTTCCTTCAAAACGTTTTACCATAACAATATTCAGTAAAACACCAAATCTGTTCCAAGACCATGAGCGTTTCATAATTTCTTTGAAAAGGACAACCCGTCACAAAGTCCGTAAGTCTGGCATAACTTACGAGCAATTCTAGGTGATCGGCCTATAGTACTCTGTGTCGATCAACACTACATCCATTAAACGTGTGTACATTTAAGTTGTGGCAACCTCACGTGCCCATCGAATACTCGATGAAAAATACATTTGTTTATTCATATTCAGGCTTACCTTGAATCCGTACAAAACAATTGGCGTAGGATAGTGTTAGCAATTCTATATTGAAAGACTTGTAAATAAATAAATCAATCTATCAAGATTAGTCTAGCTGAGTTAAAACTGGCATCGACTCTTTCTTTAAAACCATACATGCATCTCATAACTTGAATCATTTGAAAACCTGACTAACACGAAGGTTAGACAAGCGTTTAGAAAAACTTGCCTTCATCGTCTGCTATATTATAATTACTTTTCCTTTTTGAGTCTTTACGGTCTCTACAACACATAACTGCATAACATACCACATTAGGTCATGAATGAGCATACTTAGTTCCTAAACAATCTTACCCTTCTTCTCAATCTAATAATGTATTAGATTTGTTATTATTGGTTCCGGCTTACCGTCGTTCTTTTACATCATTCTTACCAACTTTTTTCTCTTATATAACTTAATTGAAATTATTTCATTAATACAACTCGGCTCGAGTTAAAAATCCTTCCTCACGGCTTACTAATGTCCTTACGTTATTGTTCGAAACTCGATCGTCATTGGTTAAGTACATTTATTGCACACTATTCACATTCACATTCAATTGGCTTACCTTATATCCTTAGTGTTATACTTAAGGTTTAATTATGTCTTAACAATATTTCATTAAGATCCTTTATTAAGTGTTCATCAATTACCATTCATGTTCAACTTGTAAACATTCCTTAATGTCTAAGTTATAAGGCTGGCGTTGCGGTGCCAGCTATTACTCTTGGTGTCGCGTTGTGGCGTCACACATTAGTGCCCAGAAATCGGACTCGGCGTTGCGGTGCGAGTCCCTTTGTTACTTGTCGTGTTGGTCCACGAGTTTGTAGGGGACTATGGCCACTTTGGCGCTGCGGCGCCGGACTTTTGGCTTGGAGTCGCGCTGCGGCGCGGACTCTGAGCCATAGAAATTTTTGACAGATTTTCAAACTTATGAGATTCCCAGACTCGTAAATTCTTCGTTATAAGTCCGAATTGGCTCGTTCAAGAGCCTACGGTTCACAAATTACATACTCTACGTGTTCATTCAAGAATTTTATCTATTCGACTTTTCTTGCTAAAATTTCACTTATTAGTCCATTTTTAACGAAAATAATAAACGTTCGCGAACGTTCAATGCTCGTTTCTTCGTTCTAAGTCAGAACCCGGCCATTTTCGAGTCCGCAACTCTATAACGCCAAATACAACTTGTCTCCATTGAAAACCAATGTTTCCAAGCTCAATATCAAAATTCGACTAGCATTCCGAGAATTTCACGAATTCGACGATTATCATCTAATCGTGTAAATTTCGCCAAAACTTCGTTACTTAAGATTTGTTCTTCGTTTCAAATGGATTCAATCCCTCATACTAACATCTTGACATACATGCTTTATTAACTTATAAACATGATAATTTATTACTAGTTCTTTATGAGTTTATAACATATAAAAGTACAAACTACTTATGTTTCCATTTCTCATAACTTAGGATAGTTTATGACTTCTAACCATTATTCTTGTTTCTTGTTAACATACTAACTTCATTTGTGTAAACATGTTACAAGTTCATATATGTTCATTATAAGTTCATAACTTATTTATTTTTGAATTACTTATTCATGACTTACACGGCTTATTAAGACTTAAGCCCTTTGATTCATCATTCCAACTCCTTCTTAGCATACATGTTCTATCACTACCCACTCCTCTAATAATGGAAGAGAAACAGAATCATGGTTTAAGATTGCTTACCCTTGATGTTCTTTTGCTAATCCTTCTTCTTGTTTCTTGAACTATGAACTATAGCTTTTCTAGCTTTTTCTCTCAAGCCACTAAGCACCTTATAAGTTGGATGAAATGAAATAACCAACAAATGAAATCTTAAGCTTGCTATTTATAGGAAATCCTAGATGAGGGCATAATGGTAAACAAGCCATTCCACCTCCTTACTATTTATATCTTAGCCATCAAGTAAACTTGCTCTTCAAATAAATTACTTGGCGTTCACAACACTTAGCCCTTAAGTCACTTTACTTACCCACCAAAACACTTAGCCATTAAGTTACTTTACTTGCTCACACTTTGGGTCATCCATGGGTTGCCCCATAGGTTTAAACCATCCTATAACCCATAGGTTCATACTTTGGGCTTCTAGCATAATTTGCTCAACTTATACATTGGGCTTTGCATTTAACAAACACATAGGCTTGGTCATGAATTTACTTTGGACTTAATCATTCCTACATTTAGGCCTTATCATAATTCTCATTGGACAATACAATTTCCTACACAATCCTACAAATCCATTACATTTGGCTTAAAGCCTCCTAACGTATAATTTACGTATAATTCTCATATTCTAACTCGTATACTTATTCATCATATACGATATACTATCATTCATACATACTTATATAATACCTCGTATCATACTCGTATTCTCTATCTCGTACAATACCTACGTATTATACAATCATTACACTAATTTCTTAACGCTTAATTTTCCTAACGTTCTCAAATTAAGTCCACAGACAAAATATTATGTTTTCCATAAATGAAATGTTATTGGATATTCCATCTCACCTTGATATTCTATCGTTAGGTATTTCTCGGAAGTTCAAAAATAATTCTCGAGTAGAAATGCGTGAATAGTGTTTTTTGGAAAATTTCACGGAAAGCATTTATTTTCGTTTTGGAAATTCAAACACTTTAATTCTATCACATAGCCAAAATCCTACGACATTCTGATATATCTAGGTCATAGAATGACCTTCAATTAGCTTGCTCCCATAAATAATCAATTAAATTCATTTAATCCACATAATTAAATAAAATTTTAATTCTCCTAAAAATCCAATTTTCTCTGGGTGTTACAAACCCAACCAAGAGAAAGTAGCTAGCAAAATGATAATACCAGTGGTTGCAATCATCAAAGCAGTGACAACAAACGTGGTGTAAGTTAACATGCCAGAAATGGTAACCACTTCGGTGGTAATCATGGCCAAGACATTAAAAGTGGGAATTTCAAGAAGAGAAGATTCAATAATGATGGAAAGACGTCAGCACCAAAACCTGTTATTAAGGAAGGAGAACGACCGCCAGTCGTATGTTACAAATGCGGAGGGGAGGGACACATCAGTCCAAACTATACGCAGCAGTCCAAAGCATGTTACAATTGTGGAAGAGAATGTCACCTAGCCCAATTTTGTCGTGCACCGAAGTTAAGTCCAGCTGGGATGGAGGCATCAAAGGCCATCCCAGACAAGATAAAACTGGTAGTTCAAGGGATAGCGTTTGTCGTAACCTCCCAAAAAGCAAGGAATCCAAACGATGTGATCACGGGTAAGCTAATCATAAAATCTAGCGAAGTTTATACCTTATTTGATACCGGTTCTACCCATTCTTTTATTTCTCCTACTTGCGCTCAATGTTTAAATTTAACTCCGGAGAAATTAGACTTTTATTTATCTGTTGAAACTCTATTGGGAGAAACCTTCATTACATCCACTGTTTATAAGTCTTGTTTGATTCAAATCGGTAACCACACGTTACCTGCCGTTCTTATCACTTTGAAAATACTTGCATTTGATGTGATTTTAGGGATTGATTGGTTAACTATTCATCATGCAAAAATTGATTATTTTCGTAAGGTTGTTAGCTTTCATATTCCTAACCAACCTATTATGAGAATTCAAGCAACCAAACAACTAAAGTTAATCATTGTCATATCAAGCCATAAAGCTATTCGTTTATTGAAAAACGGATGTCAAGCTTTTTTAGCACATGTCACAGATTTAAACAAAAATACGTCACATTGGAATGATATTTCTATTGTTAATAAATTTCCTAACGTATTCCCTGAAGAACTTCATGGCCTACCCCTAGAGCGTGAAATTGAAATTTGTATCGACCTTGAATTCGGTACAAAACCCATTTCCAAAGCCCCATATCGAATGGCTCCTATTAAACTTCAGAAGTTAAAAACCCAGCTACAAGAATTGTTAGACATCGGTTTCATTAGTCCTAGTACGTCTCCTTGGGGTGCTCCTGTTCTATTCATGAAGAAGAAAGATGGAAGTATGCGACTTTGTATTGATTATCGGGAGTTGAATCATGTCACCATCAAAAATAGGTACCCGTTACCTCGTATTGATGATCTGTTTGACCAGTTGCAAGGTGCCAAATTCTTTTCAAAGATCGATCTTCGTTCTAGATATCATCAGTTGAAGATTAAAATTGATGACATTCCAAAGACTGCTTTCAGAACTCAGTACGGGCATTACGAATTCCTAGTCATATCTTTTAGATTGACTAATGCTCATGCCGCCTTAATGGATATGATGAACCGAGTATTCGAGGAATATTTGGATCACTTTGTGGTCGTCTTTATTGATGACATCCTCATTTACTCCAAAAGGCATGAAGATCATGAGCAACACTTGAAGCAGGTACTCCAAAAGCTTTGTGAAAATAAGCTTTATGCCAAGTTGAAGAAATGCGAGTTCTGGTTGGAAGAAGTAACATTCCTTGGGCACGTGATATCAAATCACGGAATATCTTTTGACCCAAAAAAGATTGAAGCAATTCAAAGCTGGGAGCAACCTAAGTCAGTGACCGAAGTACGTAGCTTTCTCGGCTTATCTGGTTATTACTGGAGATTCGTAGAAGGGTTTTCTCGAATCGCTACTCCATTAACTCAGCTGACTCGGAAAGATACAAAATTCAGTTGGAGCGAGGAATATGAGAAGAGTTTTCAAGAACTCAAGAAGAGGCTCATTTCAGCACCTGTTCTAACAATACCAGCTGGTTCGGAGGGATTAGTCATATACAGCGATGCTTCAGGAAAGGTGATAAGTTGGTTTTATACCTACTTATTCGGTATCTGTTACTTGAATTATTTGTTTATACTCATGTTTCTTAGTTACTTTTCATGCATTTTGTGTTTATTTTGTACTTGAATTATTTGTTTATACTCATGTTTCTTAGTTACTTGAACGATGTGAGCGACCATTGGTATGAAAACGCAAGGAAAAGCAATTTGGGTATCGTTTGGGCTTTAATGTTCATTTCATGTTCTTGACTTGGAAACTTGGATTATGTTCTAGAGCTTCTTCTTAGCTTGTCGAAACATCTTGAATCATTCCAATTGGACTTTGGATGCAAGAGTTATGACCTTTGTACCAACGAACGTTGAACGTCACTGTGTTGGATGGCCATTTGCATAGCAGTTACTTCCAACCACATTTCAGCCGTCATTTATACATTATTTCTCAATTCTCTAATAAAGAAAGTTGTAGAGCTCGTCAAGAGCTTCGATTTGATAGGTGGCAGGCTCCGTAAATCTTCTCGGATCAAAAGTTATGGCCATTTTACCAGAGGACACTGCAGAAGAAAATCAACCGCGCGGGCGAGCGAATTTGGAGTGGATTTCATGCGCGGCCGCACGAGTCCCTGGAGCAAAAAAGTGCGATTTAATACTTGAGCCCGGGCGCGCCCAAATTCAGGCCAATTCCAGCACGGCCGCGCCACTTCTGATATTGACCAAAGCTTACTTTTCACTAAATAGTGCAATTGAAGCGTAATTTAGAGGGGGGGGGGTTCAATTAGGGCTTATATATTAGACGTATTTTCATTATGTAAAGGAGATTCCACCCTTGGGGGATCATTTGACATTACATATGTTCTTTTCTTTTCTTTAATTTCCTTATTAGATTAGAGTAGATTAGAACCCTAGATTAGGTAAGATTTGGGGATTGAAGCAATTGAAGATCCTTGAATCTTCAAAAGTGAAATAAGAGAAGAAACTCAGATTTGCTATTCTTAATCCCTAACTCTCTTTACTTCTATTTGTATCTTTCAATGTATATTCAATTGTGGATCATGGATTCTAATTGAACTATGAGTTAAACTCTATTTTGGGATTGCAATGGAATCTATTGCTTAGTTTAATCTGATATACTTCATTTTTAACCTTATTGATTGCTATGGGATCGTCTATTAAGATTCATGCTTATTTTCTTAGTTGATTGGCCATCAATTACTATGATAACCCATATGAACTTGAATGACGAAGTATGGGTTTAGATTTGATCTTGATAGTTTGTGATTGTATGTTCTACATTGTGATGGGATGTATGATTTGTGCTTATGATAGACATATACCGAGGCATCGCTCGTAGTCAATTGAGCTTAAACCCTTATTATTTGCAAATCACATAGACATATAGTGGTTTAGGTAATTTGGGTATTCATGTGTATTCTTTCAACTGGGATTATATTTGATATGGGTATGGTACATTGAGATATGGTTGTACTTTACTTTCGTGTTCTCGACTAGCAATCCAGTGCAAGTAATTTGGC
Source organism: Panax quinquefolius (assembly GCA_020205615.1). NCBI lineage: Eukaryota > Viridiplantae > Streptophyta > Magnoliopsida > Apiales > Araliaceae > Panax > Panax quinquefolius. The sequence continues at coordinate 45,409,455 of CM035165.1, forward strand.
TTAACAGGGAGTGCGTTGATTTAAATTATTCAATATATGAAATTGTAATCTCGGGTCTTCATTATCTAGTCTCACTCTAGGAATAGTTAGGTTTATTTAATTTAATAGTTTAAATATAAAATATAATATCATTTGTTTAAATAAGACTGAAATGGTTATGGGCTAGTGCTTGGTGAACTTTATTAGTTAATTCTCCGTGGGAACGATACTTTACTTACTCTTTATTACTTATTGACCATGTATACTTGCACACATATATTGATCGGTAAAACGACCAATAAGTTTTTGGCACCGTTGCCGGGAAATTATTTTAATAATTTTTGTCAACATTAATTTCAATCAAATTAGTCTTAATTTAAACATTTTATTTTATTTTAATTATCTTCCTATATTTTTCTCTTTTCAGGTACCATGGATGACTTTGTTTATCAATGGCCTTATGCAAATAGGATTCAACCAATGGACACAAGAACTCAATGTATTTTCTACATTTGCAACACTTTCGGAGAGGTTGGATGTTCTTCCAGCCCAACGCACGCGAGAGATAGCAGTTGCATGTGAATATTATGTTGGCGAGCATCCGAGTTATCAGTGCAACATCAGAGTTGGACTAGTACAATTTGGTGGAGATTACCTTAACAACTATGTTTATCCCAATGATCATCAAGGTTGGAGATATCACCAAGATTATGAATGGAGTTATAACTATCAAGACCAAGACTGTGTTCCAAGTCCAACACATCCATCAAATTTCTCATATTCACCTCCATTGCGACAAGAAGAAAATTCAGAGTTAAAGGAATTCATGTCTAAGAGCATAGCAGACCAGGAAGAGATGATAATGAGTCAGGAGTTATCAACCCAGAATCTTAATCGACAGATGGAACAACTCATTAACTCTTCAATGAATGGTCATCAATACATGGATTTTGAAACTGAACAAGATAATTCAAGATTGGAGGATGTGTGGTTCAAATTTGTAGCATTAACTGAGGAGAAGATGATTGAGCAAGATAGGTCAATTCGAAATCTTCAGAATCAGATGGATCAAATGTTTGAAGCCTTGAACAATCGCCCTCTAAACAATTGGTGCTATGACATGGATGATGAAACTGATGGAGAGCCAGAAGTGTACATGCCACTGAATGAACTGAAAGGAGTAGACATTGAGGAGACAACTAGGGGTATGGAAAATTAAGATCATGAGCTGACTTGTATAATACCCCAAGTGCCTTCTCAGTTAGAGTTGAAAAATTCAGTCAATTTTGCACACCCATGTCCCCTTGGTAGTCACATCCAAAGCAAGAATTTTTGTGTTTATGAGGCCTCTTACAAACCATGGTGGGCTGATGAAGAGATAATAGAAGAAGAAAATCTTGTTGTATCTTCCATGCCTCAACACTACAATTTATTCCCAAATATAACGGACGAGACACATAGCTATGCAATGGAACTAGAGACATCATGTACAGGAATTATGCTAGGTTGTTTCAATTCACAGATTAGTAAGACGGGAACCTACCTACACACAATGCAATTCTAATGGATGGATGATTCCTAACTTATCATAGGGGAATTGGATAGCGGTGTCAGAAAAGAGTCAAGCTAATTGACTATAAATTAGCGCTTGATGGGAGGCAACCCATTATTTTTATCTCTACCTTTTAATTATTCTGTTTAAATTGCTTTTGTTAGTTCATTTTCATTTTTAATTATAATAGTTTGATTTGTTCTGCATAAGTGCGTTGGTAGCTGAATTTGCCTTGGACTGTGTTTGAACATAGTATAAAGAGTATGATGATTAGATGGTCATTTATTTGTATTCAGTAGTTCATATTTTGACATGGTTAATTGATGTTTATGCAGGAGAATTGAAAAGAAGTCATCACTGTGTTATGTATTGGAAGATCCAGATTGGAATTGTATACCTTGAAGGTCGCATTGTACCGCCGATGTATACCTTGAAAACTTTGCGCTACATTGCATGTCTGTATGTAAGAGAAAAAAAAAAGCGCTTTCAGGCCCGCCGCCATGTCTCAATTAAAAAGTCGTGCGGCCGCACCATAGCTCAGTCATAGAAAATAAACACTGTTCAATGTCTAGAATTTTTGACTCAAGCATTCGGACAGTTAGAAGCCCACACTCAGTTTCCAACTATAGAATATCTCAAACTTAGCCATCGCCTGATATACCATCGGATCATGAGGAGGCGAACAGAGATGTCATTGCCACTTAGGGGAGTATCCTTTCACTTTTAATTACAATGAGGGCATTGTTTATTTTAAGTTTGGGGGTATTGGGTTGTAGTGAGTAGTTGTTGCATATAGTTTGATTGCATGTTTAAGTTGCATAGTAGGGGTATTTTAGTATCTTTGTAGTTAAATTTTACATGAAATTTTTTGTTTTTAGTTTTCTTTTGTCTTTTTTACTTAGTATGTGTTTAGTTGCATAACATTGCATAATACCAGGCTTTTAGTTAATTGAATTCTAATTTGGCCAATGATGAAATAGAAATGTGATAGATTTTTGAACTCTGTTGATAACTTAAACTTAGTTATAATTTCATACATGATGTAATCTATGCATGTTGTTTAGATGTTACCGGGTAGCACAACGTTCCTATTTGCTTGTTGGTTAAGATTAGCATGCTTGACTACTGAGAGGAAAATGTTGTTTTTAATGATAGAATTGTGTAGGAACTAAGTAATGACTATGAAGACACGGAGACTCAAGTTTTGGGAACTCATTGGTATGCTTGCTATATATAAAAAAAAAGAAAAAAGAGAAAAAGAAAAATTACCGTGGCTAGTCTTGTTTCGGGGCCTTTGTTACTTGAGCAAGTACGCCCGATGGGATTGTCTCTACACCTAGCGCCCTAAGGTCTTAATGGTCTGGGAGTCGTTGGTTGAAAGCTCGCTAAGAGGTAGCACTGTTAGCCTAATGGAATGAGACATTGCACAGTCATGGGAAATATAAAAAAAAATTCAATAAACACAGTGGGAAAGTGCAAAAATCGCCCTCGTGAGTAAAAATAAAGTAGAATAAACCCATTATTGAACCTTAATTTGTATTGATGTGTTGGAGTAGTTGATGTATCATTAGTATATGCAGTTCTTGATTTAAACTTCAATTTTCTGTCTTAAGCAATTTAGCATGTTGAATCTTCACCTTTATCAAGCTTATCTGTGAACAAATCACACACACACAACATCTTTATAGCAGGTTAGGATTATCTGATTGCATGTCATTATGCCAATAGCTTAGTCTGATGTTTTGTTCTAGATCTTGATATTTCCCTGAGGCATATCTTATTGGAATTCTTAACATGGCTGGAAATCTTGGGATTCATTGTCATAATAGCGTAGCTTGCATAGCATGTAGATTGCATTATATTGTGTTGCTTGAGGACAAGCAACGGTTTAAGTTTGGAGGTATTTGATAAGTTGGTTTTATACCTACTTATTCGGTATCTGTTACTTGAATTAGTTGCTTATACTCATGTTTCTTAGTTACTTTTCATGCATTTTATTTTTATTTTGTAGATCTTATGCTTGGGAACGATGTTAGCGACTATTGGTATGAAAACGCAAGGAAAAGCAATACGGGTATCTTTTGGGCTTTCATGTTCATTTTATGTTCTTGACTTAGAAACCTGGATTATGTTCTAGAGCTTCTTCTTAGCTTGCCGGAACATCTTGAATCATTCCAATCGGAGTTCGGATGCAAGCGTTATGACCTTTATACCAATGAACATTGAACATCACTGTTTTGGATGGCCATTTGCACAGCATTCACTTCTAACCCAATTTCGGCCTTCATTCGTTCATTATTTCTCAATTCTCAAAAAATGAAAGTTGTAGAGCTCGTCGAGAGCTTTGATTTGATAGGTGGCATGCCCCGTAACGCTTTCCGGATCAAACGTTATGGCCATTTTACTAGAGGACGCTACATCAGAAAATCAACCGCGCAGGCGCGCAGATTTGAAGTGAATTTCCTGCGCGGCCGCGCGAGTCCCTGGAGCAAAAAAGTGCTATTTAACACTTGAGCACGGGCGCGCCCAACTTCAGGCTAATTCCAGCGCGGCCGCACCACTTCTGATGTTGACCAAAGCTGACTTTTCACTAAACAGTGCAATTGAAGCGTAATTTCGAGGGGGGGGGGGTGGTTCAATTAGGGCTTATATATTAAACGTATTTTCATTATGTAAAGGAGATTCCACCCTTGGGGGATCATTTGACATTACATATGCTCTTTTCTTTTCATTAATTTCCTTATTAGATTAGAGTAGATTAGAACCCTAGATTAGCTAAGATTTGGGGATTGAAACAATTGAAGATCCTTGAAAGTTCAGAAGTGAAACAAGAGAAGAAAATCAGATTTGCTATTCTTAATCCCTAACTCTCTTTACTTCTATTTGTATCTTTCAATGTATATTCAATTGTGGATCATGGATTCTAATTCAACTATTTGTTAAACTCTATTTTGGGATTGCAATGGAATCTATTGCTTAGTTTAATCTGATATACTTCATTGTTAACCTTATTGATTGCTATGGGATTGTCTATTAAGATTCATGCTTATTTTCTTAGTTGATTGGCCATCAATTACTGTGATAACCCATATGAACTTGAAAGACGAAGTATGGGTTTAGATTTGATCTTCATAGTTTGTGATTGTATGTTCTACATTGTGATGGGATGTATGATTTGTGCTTAGGATAGGCATATACCGAGGCATCGCTCGTAGTCAATTGAGCATAAACCCTAATTATTTGTAAATCACATAGACATATAGTGGTTTAGTTAATTTGGTTATTCATGTGTATTCTTTCAACTGGAATTATATTTGATATGGGTATGGTACATTGAGATATGGCTGTACTTTACTTTCGTGTTCTCGACTAGCAATCAAGTGCAAGTAATTTGGCTTAATAGGGAGTGCGTTGATTTAAATTATTCAATAGATGAAATTGTAATCTCAGGTCTTCATTATCTAGTCTCACTCTAGGAATAGTTAGGTTTATTTAATTTAATAGTTTAAATATAAAATATAATATCATTCGTTTAAATAAGACTGAAATGGTTATGGGCTAGTGCTTGGTGAAATTTATTAGCTAATTCTCCGTGGGAACAATACTTTACTTACTCTTTATTACTTGTTGACCGTGTATACTTGCACGCATATATTGATCGGTAAAACGACCAACACAAGGGTTTAGGATGTGTTCTCATGCAGCATGTGAAAGTCATAGCCTATGCCTCACGACAACTCAAAGAGTATGAGAGGAATTATCATACTCATGATCTTGAGTTGGCAGCTGTTGTTTTTGCGCTTAAGATTTGGAGGCATTACCTGTATGAGGAGAAGGTGGAGATCTATACGGATCATTAAAGCTTCAAATATTTCTTCACTCAAAAGGAACTCAACATGCAGCAATGATGATGGCTTGAGCTATTGAAAGATTACAATCATACAATTCAATACCATCCTGGAAAAGCGAACGTAGTAGCTGATGCATTGAGTAGAAGATTATATCCGGGTACGAGTGCGATATTGTCAACGTAAAAGCCCATTTTATATGACTTACAAAGGATGGAGATAGAGTTAAAGACTCAAGTGACCCATGTGATGATGGCAAATATACGAGTAGAACCGACTTTAATCGATAAAGTTAAAAGTCGCTCAAGCTACTGGACACGGAGTCGATGCGTATGAGGAAGAAAGTACAAGAATATGTTATTCCGGAGGCAAGAATCGATGAAGAAGGAATACTTTGAGTCAACTCCAGACTTTGTGTTCCTAACAATTCTGACTTTAAGTATAAAATTCTGATGGAGGCGCACAACACACTGTTCGCAATCCATCTACTCCAAAATATATCGTGATCTTCGACATACATTTTGGTGGAGTAATATGAAGAGAGAGATAGTGGGGTTTATCTCAAGGTGTTTAACGTGTCAACGAGTCAAAGCGGAGTATCAAGTGCCAAAAGGTCCATTGCAACCACTTAAAATTCCAGAATGGGTGTGGGAGCACATTACCATGGATTTCGTTACTGGTCTTCCCAAGGTTTCTCAAGGCATAGATGTGATTTGGGTCATTGTTGATAGATTGGCCAAGTCTGCTCATTTCTTACTGATACAAGAAACTTATACACGTGAACGTCTTGCTCGTATGTACATAAACGAGATTGTAAGATTGCATGGTATGCCAGTATCCATAGTTTCTGATCGAGACCCAAGATTCTCTTCATGATTTTGGGTTAGTTTGCAAAATGCTATGGGCATGGATTTACGATTTAGTTCAGCATATCATCCTCAAATGGATGGGCAGTCGGAGAGGACTATTCAAACTCTTGAAGATTTATTAAGACTCTGTTTCCTTGACTTCAAAGGAATGTGGGACAAGTTCTTACCATTGGTGGAGTTTTCTAATAACAACAGTTATCAAGCAAGTATTGGCATGGCTCCATTTGAGGCGTTGTATGGAAGAAAGTGTCGTTCTCCAGTATGTTGGGATGAGGTGGGTGAAGCAACATTGTTGGGACCGGAGTTGGTACGTATGACCATGGAAAAGATTCAAACGATCCGACAACGTATAAAAACCTCTCAAGATCGACAAAAGAGTTATGCTGATCTTCATCGAAAGGACGTGGAATTCAATATTGGAGATCATGTGTTGTTATGTGTTGCTCCATGGAAAGGAGTTATGAGATTTGGAAAGAGAAGAAAGCTCAATCCTCGATTCATTGGCCCATTTTTAATCCCTGATCGAGTAGGAACTGTGGCCTATAGACTCGCCTTACCGCCAAGTATGTCTCGTGTTCATAACGTTTTTCACATATCTATGTTACGTAAATATGTGAAAGACCCGAACCACTTTATTGAATTAGAACCGGACGAGATAGCGGAAGATTTAACGTATGAAGATGTACTTGTTAAAATCTTAGATAAGAAGGATCATATTCTACACTCCAAGGTTATACCTCAAGTCAAAGTTTTGTGGAGAAACCACGATGTTGAGGAAATGACCTGGGAGTTAGAATCTGAAATGAAGTCAAGGTATCCTCACCTCTTCGACATACCAGGTACACACCCTATTTTCGAGGACGAAATTTCATAAGAAGGGTAGGTCGTAAGACCCCAACTTTTATGAATAAAGATTAATTTTTCTCGAAATATATTTTTAAATATTATAGTGTGGATTTGATATAATGTTATAGTTGTGGGTATTATTTACAAATTTTGAAAAGTAAGTAAGTGGTTATATAATATTCGATTGGTCGGGGAATATTCATTTTAATAGGGAATATTCGTACGACGGCACAATCATTGGTGGACCCCGTAACACAAGTATTGTCGTAGTTAGAAAACGACAGAACTATCTTTTTATAAAAATAACGGCGGAAGTTTTACCGTTAAACTGTTGAACTACCTGGTGGTAAAAGTACATTAATACGTGTGGTTGCATAGTAGCACACGGTATTGATTATTGATGCTTACGTGAGAAGTCACTCAGTTATACTCAATTATTGCTATAGTAATTGCTGCATAATATCTCTCATATTATTGATTCAATTATTGTCACAGTATCATCTGCATAATATTTTATATTATTAAATCAATAATTGAGACGACAAATTTATTCATTTAATTATTTGCAATATTGATAATGTCTAGAAAGTTCTGTCAAGGAGAGGTTTGGTCACCTAATTGAGCGTCAATAAGAAGAAATCCTTATCGGAAAGCCCCCCCTCTTTCCTGGGAATGATCTGGTTGTTAAATATTGTGAGTTATAATATTAATGATGAATAAGTTCGTGTTGATTAAAGATGAAATTGATATTTCCATCGTGTTAGGATTATTAGTGTTAGTGGAAATTGACATCTATTCCGATAATAATTGATGTCTGGAGGTTATATTGACCAATCGGGTAATTAATCAGTTAAATGAGCAATTAATTGCTATTAATTCAAATGCTTATAACTATTTGTTCACATGTGTGTACTATTGATTCAAATGCATGTACTATTAGGGGAGGTGGTGCAAGATTGATAATACTTGCATGACTAAATTAAAAATTGAGGTATAGATGAATGTACTACACTGTAATTATTTTTTTCACATGTATAGAACTATTGATTTACATGATTGTACTATTTATTCACATGATATACTATTAGGGAAGGTGGTGCAAGTTTGATAATACTTGCTGGACTAAATTAAAAATGAAGGAAAAGATGAAGGTATTATATTGTACTATTTTGAGCCCCAAAATGTGCAATTATCGAAACTATGTTTTCCTATAAATAGAATCTCATTCTTCTTTTATTATCACCAATTCACTAAGACTCACAAGAGCAATTATAGAAAGAGAAGCTATAGAGAGAGAAGCTTTAGAGAGAAAGTAGAAGAGAAGTTTGCTACCTCACTATTCCAGTATACAGTCTTCTTCTGTGGTAAGGCATATTATTTTGTTCAGTATTCATAGAAATAATATTTTCTTCCATACTCTTTAGTATGTGAGTAATATTATTTCGTCTCGTATTCCTAATTATACCCTCATTTTGTTAAAGTATTGCTTCTATACTCCGTGAAATTAGTAGAATATCCTTGAAATTTGCGCTTCATCTAGTATCGTTTCACAAGGATATTTTATGCACATTCTTGTTAAATTTTAAGCTTTTCATGCCAGAGTATTGTCCATGAGTAGTGTTCATTTTTACGGTACTATTCACAAAGTACTATTCACGGGGTACTATTCCCGAAGTACTATTCATGGGGTACTATTCACTCGTGTACTATTCACCCGAGAAATTATTCATGACAAAAATTGATTTCTTTGTTGTCTAAATAATTTTTGATACAATATCATTCTTGAATTTTACTCCACAAAGCAGTATCATATTAATAATTTGGACATTATTGAATTCTGGATAAATTAAGTTATTAATCTTTAAAAATTTATCATTTTCTTTCTTTTAATTAAATTCTTATATCATTGTCTTCATCCTCCTTCTTATACGGTGATAAAAGTCATATGTGGCTTACGTGCATAGATGTATTATTGATTGGTATGATAATGACAAGGGATTATTTGGTATAATCATTACCGTAATGTTACAAATGATGTGGTAAAAGTATTCATTGGCCCGTAGTGCATTGATGGACAGTTGTTGGTATGATCATGACCATTGATGATTACATGAAAATCCTTGGCCCATACTGCAGGGATGATTCGATGATGTGATTTATTTATTAAGCTGAGTCTCAGCGATAAAGTTGATGAAAACCTTTTTAAATCATAGAAGATAGTAGATATCATGCTCTACTTGACTCTTCTAATGAATTGTTTGTTCTGCTGCAGTTAAACTTGATATTTATTGTATTTTATCAGTTTAACACTATTGAAGGCTAACGATAATTTATTCGGCATTATCTTAGTCATAATATTTCTTACTGGGCTAGTTGAGCTCACTCTTTTGCTTTCATTGTTCTCTTCAGGAAATTAGAACGTAGCCGGGACTAGTCGGGGAACAGAGTGACAGTCCGAGATGGTAGCTATAGTAGTCCTCAATACTTTATGAAATAGTGTGATAATAAATGTAATGAGGACTTCATTTGAGTATGAATACTGTCTATGAGACAATATTCGTGTAAAAACTCTAAGTTACGCTTTTGTCGTATTGTATAAAAGAAGTTTGTATTTGATTTATGTACCATATATTTGGCGACTTAGAATGGGTGATGTATACCTATTTTGGGGGCGTCAAACCCAACACACAATTTCCCTCACAATTTCTCAATTTCTCTCTGATTTTCTTTTTTTCAGACTTAGCAAACTAAAAGAAAGAAGACGTATATAATAAAGGAACTGGTGCAGTTGTGGTCAGTTAACCCAATCATGGGTTAACTGCTCCCAACTTCCCCAAGGCTCCGTTTGGTTATTCTTAAAAAACTTAATCCCATTTAATTTGATAAACTTCTTATACTATATTTTAATAATGTCACACCCATTTATACAATAAATCAAATATCTTATTTAATTTATTTTAAATAAAATATAATAATTTCTTATTTATTAATTATGTCAAATTATTAAATCTCTAATTAATTATTAAATTAACATAAATAACATTATGTTTATTAAGTATTTCATTTAATTCAATAGGCTCACATAACTACATAATTTGAATAATAATAATTTTTCACATTAATTTAATAAATATAACACATATAATTAAATTAATCTACCACAATTGCATCAATTAATTATTTAATCTCATAATTAAATCATCAAAAAATATTTATTTAATTCAATAAATATTAAAATTAAATTACAAAATCTTGTTTATCACATCTTTCCCTCCTTAAAAGGATTATGTCATTAGAATCACGACTCAATCAATTCGTCCCGTTACATTCTCCCCCACCCCCTACAAAGATTCTGTCCCCAGAATCGCTTACACATAATTTAAGTAAATAAATGAGGATAATTCTTCATCATATGCTCTTCGAGTTCCCACGTTGCTTCTTCAGCGTTGTGGTTTCTCCAGATTACCTTAACAGAATGTATTACTTTATTTCTTAGTACTTGCTCTTTCCTGTCGATAATCTGAACTGGAATTTCCTCGTAAGATAAATCTTTTTCAAAGTGTAGGGGTTCGTATTCAATTACATGCTTGTAATCGGGGTTGTAGGGTCGTAAAACTGAAACATGGAAGATGTTATGGACATTCTCGAGTGCTGGAGGTAAGGCTACCTCATACATAACTTCTCCGATCCTTCGCAGTACCTCAAAGGGTCCAATAAATCTTGGGCTTAATTTCCCTTTCTTTTCGAACCTGATCTTTGCCTTCCAGGGAGAGACTTTCAAAAACACATAACTACCCGATTCAAACTCAACATTTTTACGGTGTGGGTCGGCGTATTTCTTCTGCCTATCTTGAGCTGCTACCAGTCTTGTTCGGATCACTTTAACTATCTTTGCTGTCTGCTGTACCAATTCTGGGCCTAGTAATTATCTTCCGTCGACTTCATCCCAGTAAAGCAGAGTTCTGCACTTTCTGCCGTATAAAGCTTCATAAGGCGGCATGCCAATACTAGCGTGGTAACTGTTGTTGTAGCCGAACTCTACGAGCGGTAGATGATCATCCCAAATTCCTTTAAAGTCTATTATGCAAGCTCTTAACATATCTTCTAATGTCTGAATTTTTCTTTCACTCTGCCCATCTGTCTAAAGGTGATAAGCCCTACTCATTCTCAACTGCTTACCCAAGAATTCCTGTAGTCATTTCCAGAAGTTCGATGTAAAGCGTGGATCCCTATCGGAAATAATTGACAGCGGAACTCCGTGTCTCGAAACAATCTCTTTTACATATAATTTTTCCAATTGGTCTAAATTAAATTTGATTCTGATTGGAAGGAAGTGTGCGGATTTTGTCAGTCGGTCAACGATAACCCATACTGCGTTATAGCCTTTCTGAGTTGTCGAAAGGCCAACCACGAAATCCATCGTAATATGTTCCCATTTCCATTCTGGGATCTCCAACGGTTGTAACAATCCACTCGGCCTCTGATGTTCTGCTTTCAATTTCTGACATGTCAGACACTTGGCAACACACTCTGCAACATCTCGTTTCAAATTTGGCCACCAGAAATGTTTTCGAAGATCTTGGAACATTTTGGTACAACCATGGTATATCGAATATCATGAACTTTGAGCCTCGCTCAAAATTTCTTCCATAATCTCTGGTACTGGCGGTACCCAAATTCTATATTCAAATATCAGTATTCCTTCCTTGTCCATCTTGAATCTCGGTTCGTTTCCTTCGGATATCTTCTTTTTCACCTTTTTACATTCTTCATCCTGAAGTTGAGCCTCCTTAACCTTATCTAATAGGTGTGACACCCCCAAATCTGGGTACTTCAATTCCACAAAATTTGGTGTTCACTATACAAATATCATCTATCTATCTACCCATAATAAATGCAAGCCATGCAATAGATAGAATAAAAATCTTCCCCTTAAGGGTTACAACATCTGAATAATAATAATAAAATCCCAGGTTAAACTAACCTTAAACATCTGTGCGGAATCATAAACAAATAAGTCTTAACAACATCATTAAACCAAGTCTTAAATAAAATACATCATCAAATAAACAACAAGTCTTCATCACATGTTAACTTTACCCTTGCCTTTACTAGTGGAAGGTTCATCAATTCTTTCGTTCTTAACTGCAATGTTATTATTAAGCAAGAGTGAGCACTAATGCCCACAAGTATAATAATGAAATAACAGTATAATAACATGCGAGTAAATCAAAGACATCTGAATAAAAGCTCAACTTTTGAATCAAGAATGAATAACAAGAATCAAAAGAATTCTGAGGGTCATAAGACCTTGAACTATGTCCTAGGTTATCAAGGGTTATACTTGAAACTTTTAACAGTCATAAGACTATGGACCTTTCTACTCGTACTTGGGTGGATCAACCTTTAGTACCATACTATGCACAATATCTTAATGCTAACGCATAAGTAAATCCCTTTGCAGGGTTGTTCATCTCAGTTTGACATTCGAGTCCGCACCAAAGGAAGTTTGGTTTGGATAATTCATCAAGGGTTCTGAAATTTAGAACGCTCATCAACTATGGACTAGTCGAATCAATAAGGGTTCGCTAGTCTAATAAGGTTCAAAAATAATGATATTCAAATTGAATAATAATCTTAAGGAGTATACAATAGAACGATTATTGTATAACAAAATCATACTTTGAAAAGATAATCAATCTTTAATATAATAATTCAAACTTGAATAATAGTAATGATAATTTACTCGAGGTATATAATAAACTTGAACAATAATGTCAAGTAGGGTTAGGAAACTTGCCTCGTGCGGAGATTACACTTTAACTAAGCACGTTCTTTGAATTTAATCCTATATACCATTCACATTCACAATACTAGTTAATTATAGCTTAACTAATCATCATAAACTCATTCTCTTTGTCTACTTTGATTACTGACTATACTTAGTCAAATTACCACTTTGTCACATAATTTGTACTTCATGAATTAATAAGCTACTTATGAAATAAATAATTCAATCCACATGTAATTATGTTATTTACATGTTAAACAACTATTTAATCAACACATTATACTTCTAACATGTGTACATGTTCATTACGTTAAGTTGTTTTCACATTGCTAGATTTAATCAATTTAAAAATCTCATTACTGAACTTTTTGGAGAGAGAGTACATGCTGCCGCTACTTTATTACACTGGTCTTCACATGTCATGGTAGCGATGGCGATCATCGATTGGACTCTTAGTGGCTGCATGACGTGGTAGCATTCATGGCTTCAAGCACTTACGCATGGTACATGGCATACTATGCATAGGAAATAGGTAGTAGTCAAGGCACAATGTAAGTTACGCATGCATTGCATATAGAAATGGTTGTTCGCGAAAAATCGCAGAACATGCCAATTTCTTCCAATTTCTTATTTTCTACTCGAAATTAGACATACCCATATGATGTAATTCATACATAAACATAACCCAACATTTATATAACGACTTTAACACTTAATTGCAGAATTTCAGCATGCAATTTTACTAACTTTGATGTTCTTGAAGGTTTTGAAAATAAAACATGAAAATTTGTCTCTACGGATTCGTTATAACACTGAATTCATTTATTTAAACTTTGGTCTCTTCGTATCAGCATGCATAACAACATACGAGTGTAAAATTTAAGGATAATATACGATCAACACATGAAATAACACGTATAAGGCCATAAGGCCAAAACCCATACTCTGTAAATTTTTGAAATAGCAATTCATAGTACTATGAAACTGATGACATGACAATTCACATAATATATATATAATCAAATACGATTTGATACATCTTAACCCATATATAAACTCATAATCAAACCCTTTCTCAATTACAGAGATTTTACAGTATGAATGAAAGCCATTTTCATAAAACTCAAATAAAGTAAAAAAAATTAGAATTTGGGAAGGAGGAGATTAACCTGTAGAGTATAAATTAGTAGGCTTAGATTCATCACTCTCAAATATCTTTCACAGACTCACAATTTCTCTCTGACAACCCTCTCTGATTTTCTCTCTATGAATAGTTTATAGACTTAGGAAAAAAATGAAAGAAAGCAGACGTCGTAATCAAATAAACTGATGCGTTGTGGTCAGTTACCCATCATGGGTTAACTGTCCTCAACTCCCCCTAAGGCCATGTTTGGCTAGCAAGAATAGATTACAAAACTATTTAATTTAATAAAGCTTTATCATATAGTTTAATAAATGTCACACTCCTTTATAAAATAAATCAATATCTTATTTAATTTATTTTAAATAAAATATAATAATTTCTCATTAATTCACATAGTCACATAAATAATTTTCTCATTAATAAATAATGTCAAATTATTAACTCTCTAATTAATAATTAAATTAATTAAATAACATCATGCTTAATTAAATATTTCATTTAATTCAATAAGCTCACATAATTACGTACTTGAATAATAAGTATTCTCTACATTAATTTAATAAATGTAACACACATAATTAAATTAATCTACCACAATTGCATCAATTAATTATTTAATCCAATAATTAAATCATCAAAAAATATTTATTTAATTCAATAAATATTAAAATTAATTACAAAATTCTCGTTCGTCACATCTTTCCCCCCTTAAAAGGATTCTGTCCCCAGAATCATGACTCAATAATTTCGACCCGTTACATTCTCTCCCCCTTACAAAGATTTTGTCCCCAGAATCGCTTACACATATAAGTAAATAAATGAGGGTAATTCTTCATCATATTCTCTTCGAGTTCCCACGTAGCTTCTTCAGCGTTGTGGTTCCTCTAAATTACCTTAACAAAAGGTATAACTTTATTTCTAAGAACTTGTTCTTTTCGGTCGACAATTTGGACAGGAATTTCTTCGTAAGACAAGTCTTTCTCAAAATGTAGGGGTTCGTATTCAATTACATGCTTGTAATCGGCTTTGTATGGTAGTAATACTGAAACATAGAAGACGTTGTGGACATTCTCGAGTGCTGGAGGTAAGGCTACCTCGATGCTATCTCGATTCTTCTCAAGATTTCAAATGGTCCAATGAATCTTGGACTCAATTTCCCTTTCTTTCCGAACCTGATCTTCCTCTTCCAGGGAGAGACCTTCAAGAAAACATAACTACCTGATTCAAACTCGATATTTTTATGATGTGGATCAGTATATTTCTTTTGTCGATCTTGAGCCGCTACTACCGTGTTTCGGATCACTTTGACTATTTATGCCGTCTCATTGCACTCAATTTTCGCCCTAGCAATTGTCTTTCACCAACTTCATCCCAAAGAAAAGCGAGTTCTCGACTTTTTCCGTATAACTCTTCGTATATGCAAGATGCCAATACTAGCGTGGTAACTGTTGTTGTAGTTGAACTCTACTAATGGGAGGTGATCATCCCAATTTCCTTTAAAGTCCATCATACAGGCTCTTAGCATATCTTCTAACATTTGAATTGTTCATTCGCTCGTCAAATCTGCTTGAGGGTGATAAGTCAGACTCATTCGCAATTGCGCACTCCATGCATTCCTCGTAGACGCTTCCGAAGTTCGATGTAAAACGCAGATCTCTATAAGAAACAATTGACACCGGTACTCCGTGTCTCGAAATAATTTCTTTTACGTACTGTCTTGCCAACTGATCCAAGTTGAATCTGATTTTGATCGGAAGGAAGTGTGTAGATTTCGTCAGTCAGTCAACGATAACCCATACTGCGTCATAGCCTTTCTGAGTTGTCGGAAGGCCAAACACGAAGTCCATTGTAATATGTTTCCATTTCCATTCTGGGATCTCTAGCGGTTGTAGCAATCCACTTGGTCTCTGATGTTCTGCTTTCACTTTTTGACAGGTCAGACACTTGGCAACACATTCTGCAACATCACGTTTCAAATTCGGCCACCAGAAATGTTGTCGAAGATCTTGATACATCTTGGTACTACCAGGGTGAATCGAATATCGTGAATTATGAGCCTCATTCAAAATTTCTTCCTTAATCTCTTGTACTGGTGGAACCAAAATTCTACTCTCAAATCTCAGTATTCCTTCCTTATCCATCTTAAATCTCGGTTCGGTTCCTTCAGATATCTTCTTTGTCACCTTTTTACATTCATCGTCCGAAGTTGAGCCTCCTTTACTTTATCTAGTAGAGTTGTACTAGATTGCATCTGAAATAGCTTCTCATCAATCTCCAAAGGATACTTCACTTCCAACTCTAGTTTCTCCATTTCTGTAATTAGCTCCTCCTAAGCAGTTAACATCATCAATTTCTCACGACCCTTTCTACTTAAGGCGTCGGCAACTACATTTGCTTTACCTGGATGGTATAAAATCTCACAATCGTAATCTTTAATTAATTCCAACAATCTTCTTTGATGCATATTCAAATCTTTCTGCGTGAAAATATATTTCAGACTTTTGTGGTCCGTATATATTTCACACTTCTCCCCGTAGAGATAGTGCCTCCAAATTTTCAAAGCATAAACAATTGCAGCTAACTCCAAGTCATGGGTTGGGTATCCCTTCTCATAATCCTTCAACTGTCGTGATGCATACGCAATGACTTTGCCGTTTTACATCAGCACACAGCTAAGTCCTTTATGCGACGCATCACTATAAACAACAAAATTTCCTGTATCATTCGGAAGAGATAACACAGGGGTCGTACTCAACCTCTTCTTTAATTCTTGAAAACTTTCCTCACACTTATCCGTCCAAACAAATTTCATAGCTTTTCGAGTTAAATTTGTTAACGGAGTTGCGATCTTGGAAAAGTCTTGTATGAACCTTCTATAATATCCTGCAAATCCAAGAAAACTTCTTACTTCTGACGGTGTTCTCGGCTGATCCCAGTTAATCACGGCTTCGACTTTTGATGGATCTACCGAAATTCCGTTTTTATCGATCACGTGACCAAGAAATTGTACTCGCTCGATCCAGAATTCGTATTTCAAAAATTTAGCGTACAACTTTTCCCTTCTTAATACTTCCAACGTTAACCTTAAATGTTCTTCGTGTTCTTCTTTGGTTTTGGAATATATCAAAATGTCATCTATAAATACCACTACGAAGTTGTCCAAAAACGGCTTGAATACACCATTCATTAGTCCCATAAATGCTACAGGAGCATTCGTAAGACCAAACGACATTACTAAAAATTTGTAGTGACCATAATGCATTCTAAATGCTATCTTCGGTACATCCTCTGGCCTCACCTTCAGTTGATGATAACCGCTTCTCAAGTCTATCTTGGAAAAGTATCTCACTCCCTTCAATTGATTAAACAGGTCGTCGATCCTCGGTAATGGATATCTGTTCTTAATCGTGACCTTATTCAGTTCTCTATAGTCAATGCAGAGTCGCATCGATCCATCCTTCTTTTTCACAAACAACACCGGCCCCCACGGCGATACGCTTCTATTGAATGTACTTCTTGTCCAACAATTCTTGTAGTTGTATCATTAATTCCTTCATATCTACTGGTGCCATTCTAAGATGGTGCCTTTGATATTGGAGCGCTCCGGCGCCAAATCGATCACGTAAATCTACTTCTCTATCTCGTAGAAGTCCCGTAAATCGTCTGAAATACGTCGACGAAGTCCCTCACAATCGGTATCTCTTCTACCTTGGATTCTCTCTTTCGATCGTCGACTATGTAAGCTAACTATCCTACACAAACCTTTATCTTAATAACTTCCGCCCTCAGATCATCATCGCCGAAAACTCGCTTGTCTATGCGACTTGCTACCATAAAATACAACCTTTGACGAAGTCATAAGGTTAATACGCTTCTTTTGGCAATCAATTACAGCACCGTAATTGAATAACTAGTCCATTCCCAATATAACGTCAAATTCCCTAAGTCGAATAGGGATAAGATATACGTTCATGATATTACCCTTAATATCCACTCTACAATTCTTATGTACGTACTTAATAGGGATTATTTCTCTATTCGCAATTTCTATATTCATGGGGTAATCCAATTCATTCTTAGGCAAATCTAAATTCTTTGCAAAATCATCGGATATAAAGGAACAAGTAGCACCCGAATCAAATAAAACATAAGCATTAATTTAATTGATCGAAATGATACCTGACACCACATCACGGGATTGAACTGCATCTTGTATCGTCATGTTGAAAGTCAAGGCGATTTGGTCGGTTTGTTACAGAGGTCCGATGATGGTTAAGGCATTTCCACCGTTATTTCCCGCTTCTCCTCGATCCGACCTCCCGATCCCTTCTTGGGACAATCTCTTGCCAGATAGTCCTTGAACCACAAGTAAAACAAGCACCCTTCTTCGGTTGGGACAGTTTGGTGCTATGTGGCCTCCCGACCACAATTGTAGCACACTCTTTTTCCTTTCATACAAACTCCCAGATGGGCTTTTCCGCAAGTCCGCATGCTTTAATTCTTTTCTTCTGATTACCTTGTTGATTCCTCGATGATGAGCTGTCGTTCCACCTTTTCTTCTGATTAAAATTTCCACCTCCTGTGCCACTTCCACTGGCCTTGTTATTAATTTCACCTTCATTCTTCTTCTTCTTCGATCTTGATTGTACTTGGTCACCGTGATCGCTTCCTCCTTCAAATGAGGATGGCTTTTCCAAAGACTCGGCAAATGTGTTTATCTCAAACATCGATATACCATGTTGTACACCCAAGGCTTTAGTCCTTGTTCGAATCTTTCCGCTTTTCTCGTCAAGATGTACTTGGTGCGGGCAGGTAACCTTGCCAACTCGTTGAACTTAGCCGCGTAGTCGCACACTCATGTTTCCTCGCTTCTGGGCCTAGTAAATTGAACCTCCATCCGATTCTGCGAGCTAGTTGGGAAGTACATCTCAAAAACATTTCTTTAAATCTCTCCCAAGTAATTACACCTTCACCTCCTCCTCGACTTTGTTTGCTTGCCACCAAAGAGCTACCCTCGACTTCAAAGATAAACATTGCAAAAGCGGTCTTCTGATCTTCTCTAACCTTAGCAACGTCGAAAACCTTCTCCATTTCCCTAACCCACGTTTGAGCTTCGATTGGGTTCATGGAACCTTTGAACTCTGGCGGTCCCACCGCCTTAAAGTTCTTAAACGTTGTGTTTGGTGGAGCTTGAGGTTGGTTATTCATGGCTCCAGTCAGTAAGTTCACCAACTGCTGCACAGGATTAGCGTTGGCATTATTGTTATTATTGGTTGACTCTTCCTGAGCCGGTTGACGTGGTTGTCTTCTTCTTGGCGGCATTTTTCTGTTAAATAAACGCTTATTAGAACTTTATTTATTTCTCTAAATAGTTAAGGCATTACTCAACAATTTAACATACTCATTTAACACATCATCTCAAACAACTTGATATATTTTCATTCAAATCAAAAGTTTTAACATCAAACTATAGCATCATTACTATTTACATCAACTATCCTTGAATAAAGAATCCACAGGATTTAAAACATTAACATATTCCTTCGTTCATAAACATATCAGAAATTACATATAAAATTAACTAAGTTCTTCACATAATTAAACAAATCATATCACCGTCGGTCAAGGTACTGATTAGCCTTGCTACGCTCCTCTTCTAAGATGTGATGCATCATCTTGCGATCCATCATGTACAATGGTAGTCCCTCGAACTGGATTGGGTACCTCAAAACTCGATCTTGGGTCTCATTCATTGCCTTGTTAAGTGTAGAGTACGTTTCCCCAATCTTTGCTTTTTTCAGACGACTATCATCCTCTCAGACGATCATTTCGACGCGATTCTTTTACCCAACCTTCCTCCTCCGCTATGTTCAAACCTTTTCAGAGGTTTCCTTGATTCCTTCTTCGCTTCTCTATCTCCTGGCCTTATCTTCAGTTTGACCCTTCTCATGGACCAAATCCCATTCTACATTTGCCAGTCGAGAGTGAAGAGTTGAAACCTTCCTCTCCTTCTGCTCTAGAGTAATATGCTGAATAACCGCTTGCTCGGTCAAATCCAGCACCTCATCTCGTAATTCCATGTTACAGTCGTATAACGTGTCATACATCTCAGCATCAACGATGTACCGTGGTAATTCCTCTTCTTCCTCTTCCACTTCCTCAACAAATTCCTCTTCAGGATCCTCCTCAGGATCAGTCTCAAGTTCATGCTCCTGACTAACAATGGTGATTAATGGAGATGATTCCCTCTGCACCAGCTGCTCCCTAACGACATGAATGTCTCGGGGCTCCTCCTCTGACGGTACTATAGGTACACGGGGTTCCTCCTCAATAGGTACTATAGGTACACGAGGTTCTTCCTCCCCAGCTTTACTAGCTTCTCCAACATTCGACATCCTGACAACAAAATTTTAAGTTTTAGTTACTAAGTCGTATCATCTAACGCATACTTTAACACATAAACACATAAGGTCTTTTATTATCTTCAATGAATTAAAAAATTCATTTCATAGAATTCGATAAGAGTTTTCCATTACTATCTTCTTTCTATAAGGCTACTACCTAAGGTTGTTCCCCCACCTAAGGTTCATAACCTACAGCTCTGATACAAACTTCTGACACCCCCAAATCCGGGTACTTCAATTCCACGGAATTTGGTGTTCACTGTACAAATATCATCTATCTATCTACCCATAATAAATGCAAGACATGCAATAAATAGAATTAAAATCTTCCCCTTAAGGGTAACAACATCTGAATAATAATAATAAAATCCCAGGTTAAACTAACCTTAAACATCTGTGCGGAATCATAAACAAATAAGTCTTAACAACATCATTAAACCAAGTCTTAAACAAAATACACCATCAAATAAACAACAAGTCTTCATCACTTGCTAACTTTGCCGTTACCTTTACTAGTGGAAGGTTCATCAGTTCTTTCATTCTTAACTGCAATGTTATTATTAAGCAAGAGTGAGCACTAATGCCCACAAGTATAATAATGAAATAATAGTATAATAACATGCGAGTAAATCAAAGACATCTGAATAAAAGCTCAACTTTTGAATCAAGAATGAATAACAAGAATCAAAAGAATTCTGAGGGTCATAAGACCTTGAACTATGTCCTAGGTTATCAAGGGTTATACTAGAAACCTTTTTAATACTATAAGACTATGGACCTTTCTACTCGTGATTTAGGGGATCAACCCTTAGTACCACATCATGTGCACAATATCTTAACGCTAACGCATAAGTAAATCCCTTTGCAGGTTTGTTCATCTCAGTTTGACATTCGAGTCCACACCAAAGGAAGTTTGGTTTGGATAATTCATCAAGGGTTCAGAAATTTAGAACGCTTATCAACTATGGAGTATTCGAATCAATAAGGGTTCGCTAGTCTAATAAGGTTCAATAATAATGATATTCAAATTGAATAATAATCTTAAGAAGTATACAATAGAACGATTATCGTATAACAAAATCATACTTTGAAAAGATAATCAATCTTTAATATAATAATTCGAACTTGAATAATAGTAATGATAATTTACTCGAGGTAAATAATAAACTTGAACAATAATGACAAGTAGGGTTAGGAAACTTGCCTCGTGCATAGATTACACTTTAACTAAGCACGTTCTTTGAATTTAATCCTACATACCATTCGCATTCACAATACCAGTTAATTATAGCTTAACTAATCATCATAAACTCATTCTCTTTACCTACTTTGATTACTGGCTATACTTAGTCAAATTACCACTTTGTCACATAATTTGTACTTCATGAATTAATAAGCTACTTATGAAATCAAAAATTCAATCCACATGTAATTATGTTATTTACATGTTAAACAACTATTTAATCAACACATTATTCTTCTAACATGTGTACATGTTCATTACGTTAAGTTGCTTTTACATTGCTAGACTTAATCAATTTAAAAATCTCATTTCTGAACTTTTCGAGAGTGTATACATACAACACCATGTTATCTTAGTCTTGTGTCATGGATGGACATGACTTTTGCTGCCATGCAAGGCTGCCAAGGCCATCGAGACTTAGCAAGGCATTGCTGTACAATAATTCAAGGCATTGACGGTGTGGCATGTGGCACAGAAATAAGCGAGGTAGTAAATCATGCACTGAAGCTGTAGCGTCAGATACGAAATGGCGATTCGCGAAAAATTGCAGAACATGCCAATTTCTTCCAATTTCTTATTTGCTACTCGAAATTAGACATACCCATATGATGTAATTCATGCATAAACATAACCTAACATTTATATAACGACTTTAACACTTAATTACAGAATTTAAGCATGCAATTTCACTGACTTTGATGTTCTTGAAGGTTTTGAAAATAAAACATGAAAATTTGTCACCACTGGATTCAAGTTATAACAATCGAATCCGTTTATTTAAACTTTGGTCTCTTCGTATCAACATGCATAACAACATACGAGTGTAAAATTTAGGGATAATATACGATCAACACGTGAAATAACACGTATAAGGCCATAAGGCCAAAACCCATACTCTGAAAATTTTTGAAATAGCAATTCATAGTATTATAAAACTGATGACATGACAATTCACATAATATATATATAATCAAATACGATTTGATACATCTTAACCCATATATAAACTCATAATCAAACCCTTTCTCAATTACAGAGATTTTACAGTATGAATGAAAGGCATTTTCATAAAACTCAAATAACGTAAAAAAAATAGAATTTGGGAATGAGGAGATTACCCTATAGAGTACAAATTAGTAGGCTTAGATTCCTCACTCTCAAATCTCTTTCACAGTCTCACAATTTCTCTCTGACAACCCTCTCTGATTTTCTCTCTGTGAATAGTTTATAGACTTAGGAAAAAAATGAAAGAAAGCAGACGTCATAATCAAATAAACTGATGCGTTGTGGTCAGTTACCCATCATGGGTTAACTGTCCTCAACTCCCTCTAAGGTCATGTTTGGCTAGCAATAATAGATTACAAAACTATTTAATTTAATAAAGCTTTATCATATAGTTTAATAAATGTCACACTCCTTTATAAAATAAATCAATATCTTATTTAATTTATTTTAAATAAAATATAATAATTTCTCATTAATTCACATAGTCACATAAATAATTTTCTCATTAATAAATAATGTCAAATTATTAACTCTCTAATTAATAATTAAATTAATTAAATAACATCATGGTTAATTAAATATTTCATTTAATTTAATAACCTCACATAATTACATACTTGAATAATAAGTATTCTCTACATTAATTTAATAAATGTAACACATATAATTAAATTAATCTACCACAATTGCATCAATTAATTATTTAATCCAATAATTAAATCATCGAAAAATATTTATTTAATTCAATAAATATTAAAATTAATTACAAAATTCTCGTTTGTCACAGTAGGGTTGTACCAGATTGCATCTGGAACAGCTTCTCGTAAATCTCCATAGGATACTTCACTTCCAACTCCAGTTTCTCCATTTCTGAAATGAGTTCCTCCTGTGCGGTCACCGTCATCAATTTCTCCCGACCCTTTCTACTTAAGGCGTCGGCAACCACATTTGCCTTACCTGGATGGTATAAAATCTCACAATCATAGTCCTTCATTAACTCCAACCACCTTCTTTGGCGCATATTCAAGTCCTTTTGTGTAAAAATATATTTCAGACTCTTGTAGTCTGTATATATTTCACACTTCTCCCCATAGAGATAGTGCCTCCATATTTTCAAAGCAAAAACCACTACAGCAAACTCCAAGTCGTTGGTCGGATACCCCTTCTCATAATCCTTCAATTATCGTGACGCATACGCAATGACTCTGCCGCTTTGCATAAGCACACAGCCAAGTCCTTTATGTGTGGCATCACTATAAACCACAAAATTTCATGTATCATCCGGAAGAGATAATGTAAGATCTCAACTTTTATGAATAAAGATGAATTTTTGTATAAATATCATTTTTGAATATTAAGGTTTGAATTTGTTATAATGTTATAGTTGTGGGTAATATTTATAAATTTTGCAAAGTAAGCAAGTTGTTATATAATATTCGATTGGTCGGAGAATATTCGTTTTAACATGGAATATTCGTACGACGGCACAATCATTGGTGGACCCCACAACATAATTATTGTCGGAACGAGAAAACGACATAAATATCTTTTTATGAAAATAACGGCGGAAGTTTTACCGTTAACTGTTAAAATAACCGGTGTTAAAAGTACAGTAATATACGTGGTTGCATAGTAGCACATGGTATTGATTATTGATGCTTACGTGAGAAGTCACTCAGTTATACTCAATTATTGTTATAGTAATTGTTGCATCATATCTCTAATATTATTGATTCAATTATTATCACAGTACCATCTGCATAATATTTTATATTATTAAATTAATAATTGAGACGACAAAGTTATTCATATTATTATTTTCAATATTGACAATGTCTAGAAGTTCTGTCAAGGAGAGGTTTGGTCACCTAATTGCGTGCCAATAAGAAGAAATCCTTATTGGAAAGCCCCTTTTTTTCCTGGGAATGACCTGGTTGTTAAAATATTATGAATTATTATAATGATGATAAATGTTGTTAAAAATATTGAGGTGATTTTTATGAAGTATTTGTTGGACCCCTATTTACCCATTTTTCAAAATAATTGATAGAAAATTATTTAATATTATAAAGGTCGGGCCACATGTGGGGCCCACGTGTGACTTATGAAATTTGAAATGGGGAGGATGGAGTTTAAGTATGATTGAGGTATGCATTATATATATATATATATATATATATATATATATATATATATATATATATATATATATATATATATATATATATATATATAGAGGGAGGAAAAAAGCGGACCAAAATAAATAATTAAGGCGGACAAGGCAAAACACGCGGGTTTCAGTGGCAGGTCGAGAAAAACGCGTGTCAAGTTGAAACGGAAACAAGCGTGTTTTTTCTTGGTCCGCTCCTTGGTCCGTTCTTTTGGTCTACTTTAGATCTTTCCCGGATATATATATATATAGATATATATATATATAGGGCAAAGGTGCAAAAATGCCCCTGATGTTTATACAAATATCCCACTTACACCCTAAACTAATTTTTTTTTCCAAAAGTACCCTCAACGTTACAAATTTAAGCTCAGTTGTGTCCCTCCCGTTAACAATACTGTCAACTAGACAAACGAAAGTAAAGCCTATCTGATGTGGCTAACACGTGGCACCTTCCTCTTTTGTCTACTTTTCTATCTCCTCCAAAAACAGAGCAAGAAAAAGGATCAAAGAGAAACACCATAACTATAGATCTTAAATTTGAACACCCAAAACAGATCAATTTGAACATATATCTCTCCAAAAAATTAAATAAATATAGATCTTACAAATTCCATAAAGACAAACATACCCACCATAACTGACAAGGAATTAAAATCACAGCTTAACTTAACATGTGAAGACAATCACAACAGTCTACCAATCAATCAAGACTCATAGATCCAGTAAATTGAAAATATAGATTAGGGGGAGATCCATGAAGTGAAAAAAATGGAATCAATGAACTAAGCCTTCACTTCCACATGCTCCATGATTGTACAAATAAAGGCCCAAATTAGAATAAACCCACCGAGTTAGGGTTTTGGGAGTGGGATCTAGAGATAATGATGCAGCTTCACTCAATTTCTTTAGTACCAAAAGTAATTTGTCTAATGTAAAACTTACTATCGATAATTATGGAATTAAAACTTCGTATTTGCCTTCAGTTTTTTGTGACAGTGCACCAACTATTGATCAAATTATGTTGTTGGGTGCACCTGATTTTTCTTACATGGAGAGTCAAGCAGATTCAACAAGGTCCTTAGAGTTCCAAACTTAGAGTAACTATATGGATACCTCTAAGGCTTGTTTCAAGTTTTCTGTTGGCTGTGAGCTGTATGAAGCACTAGGACCACGTACGACCCAAATCCATTTGGAAACTCATAGCTGCAATTGTTTTCCCCAAAAAATTTGTTTTGTCGGAGTTTGATCAGAAAATCCATAGTTTCTGATCAAAATCTTCAAAGCCACCGTCACAGATACGATCTCAAAACCATCACCATCGTACCACACCTCCATCCCACGCCAATAGTCGAACGCAGATCAAGAAATGAAGAAATCATGCACTCCTTTGTAACTCTTTCGTGTCTTTAGGAATAGAAATTTTGTAAAGAAAAAGGAGAGAGAATAGAGGAAGAAAATGGGACTCATGGGCGAGAGAGAACAAATATTATATCTGAATATTTTTTTTTGTTTTCCATGTCACAATTCCTGTCCGCGTGTTATTTGTTGAAAAATAAACTAACATCCGTTTGTCTAGTTGGCACTATTGTTAACGGGAGGCACAACCGAGCTTAAATTTGTAACGTTGAGGGTACTTTTGCAAAAAAAAAATATTAGTTTAGGGTGTAAGTGGGACATCCGTGTAAATATCAGGGGCATTTTTACACCTTTGCCCATATATATATATATATATATATATATATATATATATATATATATATATATATATACATGTGATGAATTTAAATGGGGGGGCATTGATGCTGGGGAAGGAGGAGATACTTTATTATTATTATTATATATATATATATATTATATATTATAATAAGTTTTGTTTTTTATGAAAAAAATAGAATATATTATTTTATATATAAAGTTATTTGTTTTACTTGAATTTTATATTCTAAATTTTTTTAAAACGAATCGTCCATGAAATATTTTTGAAGTTATTGTACGTCCGTGATTTTCAAATTCAAATAGTATCATTTCTATTCTCCTATAAATAGGATGCTTAGTTAGAATTGAAAATCACACCAGAATCAAAGAATTCTTCTTCTATAATCTTGAGTGTATTTCTTTAGAGTTTAAGAAAGCTTTGAGCGCACAAAATAGTGCAAGCTTTTTTCAAGAATATCCCCGCCCTACCAGTCAGAATACTCTTCTTTTCAAGGTAAGGGATATTATTTTTGTTCAGTATTCATATAAAATAATATTTTCTTTCACACTCTGTAGTATGTAAGTAATATTATTTCATTTCAGATTTTGAATCCTATACTCATTTTGTTCAAGTATTGACTTCTATACTCCATGAAATTAGTAGAATATCCTTGATATTTGAGCTTCATCAAGTATCTTTTCATAGAAATATTATTTTGAGCATTCTTGATAAGTTTTAACTTTTTCTTGTCGGGATACTATTCACGGGGTTACTATTCCCAAAGTTACTATTCACGAGGTACTATTTACTCAGTTACTATTCACCCGGGGTACTATTCGTGATAAAAATTGATTCGTTTTCGGTCCAAATAATTTTTGGTACAATATTATTCTTGAATTTTACTCCACAAAGCAGTATCATGTTGACAATTTGGACGTTATTGATTTCTGGATATATTAAATTATAAATCTTTAAAATTTATCATTTGCTTTCATTTAATTGAATTCTTATATCATTGTCATCAACCTCATGTTTATATTATGTTGAAAGTCATTTATGGCCGTAGTGCATATATGTACTTGGTATGATTATGACCAGGGATTATTCGGTATAATCATGACCGTAATGTTACAAATGATGTGGTAAAAGTCCTCATTGGCCCGTAGTGCATTGATGGACAATTGTTGGCATGATCATGACCATTGATGAATACACGAATATCCTTGGCCCGTAGTGCATAGATAATTTGTGGTCGTGATACTAAATAATATCCTTGGCCGTAGTGCAGGGGTAATTCGATGATGTGGATTATTTATTAAGCTGAGTCTCAACGATAAAAGTGATGAAAAACCTTTTAAATCATAGAAGATAGTAGATTTTATACTCTACTTGACTCTTCTAATGGATTGCTTGTTCCGCTGTAGTTAAACTTAATGTTTATTATATTTTATCAGGTTAACACTATTGAAGGCTAACGATAATTTATTTTGCATTATCTTAGTCATAATATTTCTTACTGGGCTAGTTGAGCTCACCTTTTTCTTTTATTGTTCTCTTTAGGAAATGAGAATATAGTTGGGACTAGTCGGGGAATGGAGTAACGATCCAGATGTTTGCATTAGTAGTCATCACTGTTCTTTGAAATAGTGTGATAATAAATGTATTGAGGACTTATTTTGAGTTTGAATACTGTCTAGAAGATAATATTTGTATTAAAACTCACAGCTCATGTTGTATATTTAAGTTTGTATTTGTATTCTGTACTATGTATTTGGCGATTCAGAATGGGTGATGTATACCTATTTTGGGGGCGTCACGGATACTACAGGTGATGTACTCAACCTCTTCTTCAGTTCTTGAAAGCTTTCCTCACACTTCTCCGTTCAAACAAATTTCACAGATTTTCGAGTCAAATTTGTTAACGGAGTTGCGATCTTGGAAAAGTCTCGCATGAATCTTCTGTAATATCCTGGAAATCTAAGAAAACTTCGTACTTTCGACGACGTTCTCGGCTGATCCCAGTTTATCACGGCTTCGACTTTGGATGGATCCACCGAAATTCCGTCTTTATCAATCACATGTCTAAGAAATTGTACCCGCTCAATCCAAAATTCGCATTTTTAGAACTTGGCATACAACTACTCCATTCTCAATGCCGCTAACGTTACCTTCAAATGCTCTTCATGTTCTTCCTTGGTCTTCGAATATACCAAAATGTCATCTATAAATACCACTACGAATTTGTCCAAAAACGGCTTGAACACTCTATTCATTAAGCCCGTGAATGCTGCATGAGCATTTATTAGACCAAATGACATTACCAAAAATTCGTAGTGACCATATCGTGTTCTGAACGCTATCTTCAATACGACCTCTGGTCTCACCTTCAGTTGGTGATAACTGAAAGTAGTATGCACGCAAGCCAATCATGTTTGATGATAAAGCATATAGCTTGTAACAATCTTATTCATTTATTAATAAAAAGTATTAATTTATTAAAGGCTTTTAATTATCTACATGATGTTGTTTTATAATATGTGATAAACCCATAATTTTAAGCAATGCTTTTAGAATAATGATGATGATCATTCTAATGAGATCTAAATTCTTAGAAAGCTTAAAACTAAAATAGTTCACAATCGTTGGGTTACTAAATTGGGGATTAGTGAATCCGGATAGATTGGTACATACGTTGTTTGCTCATTGGATGAGGATGATTGATCTCATAATCATTTGTGTGGAGACACTAAAGCAAGTATGTAGGTGCTTATTAGAGAATAAGCTCACTGAACGTGGCTCGCTAAGGAATACTTAATAGAGTTTTACTTGCATGTCAGTATGAATTCGTATAGTGATAGTAGTACAAGTGATCCTTGGACTTGAGATCATCATAGTATCTTGTGTATGATGAATTATACTTTGACTTATTCCTTAAGACCCTTAGGGTATATCAAAGGGTATGCTTGGGTATAATAAGTCGTACATTGAGATAATGTATGATCAATAAAGAATCTACCACTTCTAGTAAAAGAATAAAAATGTCATATGTGATTCGATAATTGACAACACATTAGTCCTTGGCCAAGGCAGAATGAAATTAGAAAGGAGTTTCTAATTTGCATTATTTGGTGTTGTGCATTTAAGAGTCGAAATGCATATAATTAAATAAAATAAGACTTGACAGTAATTTCATGTCTTATATTTAATTGGGACATTTTATGGTGGAAGGATTGAATTGTACAGTAACTATTTACTAAAAGGTTCTTTTATGATTAATGTTGAAATCTATATTATCTGGAAAGTCGTTGATCGCTAGGGAGGCTTATCCCTATTGTAGAATAAATATTATTTATTTAAATAAATTAATTGTTTTATTTATTTATTTAAATAAGATTAGAATTGTTCTAATTGATTTATTCACAACTGGTTTAATATGGAGAACCTAAAGGGTCACACCGTAAAAAGAAGAATAATTACTTAAAAAGTTGATGGCATAATCGTAATAATATGTTAATATATTTAATTTAATCTATGGTGATAGAATAAATTAAATAGCTTAATATTTATTATTTAATATTTTAGAAATATTAAATATAAATTAATAAGAGGAGTCTTATTAATATTATTACAATTATTATTATTTTAATTTCTAAGAAGTTTAGGAATTAATGTAATATACGTACTCTCATTTATTCCTAATAGGATTAGGAGGAAAAATTAGTTAAAGGAGTTTAATTAATTATCCCTAATAAGATTAGGGAGCCTATTTAATTAAAAAAGTTTAATTAAATAAATAATACCTTATTTTTAATTAAATAGGGTTACCTGATATCTTTATAAGAGGAGTCTTATATCATATATCATATATACGTAATTCCAACAGTTGGGAGAGTACGCTCTTTTTCTATGAGAGATAGAAAAACTAGGGTTTATCCAACCACCCATCTTCTTGAATCTTTCTTCTTCCTTGGTGGATCACCTCTAGAGGCCAAACACTTGGGTGGCTAACATTGATGAAAGGAAGGAACCAAACCCGGTGGCTTCAAGTTGAACGCGAAAAGGATTTGAGGTGAACTTGTACCTGAGGAATCTCGAATCTTCAAGGGTATGATTCTTATTCTTTATCTTTTCGTTTAATTAATAATTGTGCATAAAGGGTGATACGAGTATATGATTTGTAAAATTTTAAAACTATTCTTTATCACGTTTCCGCTTATTTTATGCAATTTGATTGTGTTCATAAATATTACAAAACTAACAATAACCACTCTTCAAGTCTATCTTGGAAAAGTATTTCGCTCCCTTTAATTGATCAAATAGGTCGTCGATCCTCGGTAATTGATATTTATTCTTAATTGTGACCTTATTCAATTCTCTATAGTCAATGCATAGTCGCATTGTCCAGTCCTTCTTCTTCACAAATAATACCGGCGCTCCCCACGGCGATACACTTGGTTGAATATACTTCTTGTCAAGTTACTCTTGTAGTTGTACCATCAATTCTTTCATCTCTACTGGTGTCATTCGATATGGTACCTTTGATATTGGTGTTGTTCTTGGTGCCAAGTCTATAAAGCCCCCAAATCCAGGTACTTGAAACCCTAATTCAGTGCTTCACGATACCATTTCTATGAGCTGAATAATACTAATAATAATAACAATAATATAAATATTAAACTTGCTTTACATAATTATCAAAGTCTAGCTCCCAAGTACGTAACATTTAATCATTCCTTACAATACATGATAATAAATATATAACATTGTCTTAATAATATTAAACTATTACATAAGATAACATTGAAATCAATCAGCAACCTTTCTCTTCCCTTGTTCTTAATGAGCCTTCAAAGTTGTTCACATTTAGTGAAAACATTTAAATTAAGCAAGGATGAGCAAATGCAATAATTGAGTATATATATATATATATATATATATATATATATATATATATATATATATATTTGAAAAGAATTTAAATGTTTTCCTTATATTACCCTTGTACAACAAATCAATAGTTGTGAAGTAATCTGAACCGATAATAATAACATAACAACCCTCTTTTAAAATGTTTGAAACTACGCACTGACTATAAATAGGGTTAAGGGGACATACTATTAACATTGTTTTCATTTTCGAACAGGTTAAACAGAACTTCATCTATAAAATGTCATAACTTACGGGCACGGGGGTGATCAGCCCGTTGTACCATGTATTGATCAATACTGCATGCAAGAACGATAGGATCGTTCACTCTGTCCGCCTTGGGCGCATAAAAGTTTTCCCGTGTAAGGGGGATGTTCATACTTGTCATGGTTCCAAACCAAAGCAATTCGATTGGATAATAATAAGGTTTTGTCTTGTTCAACAATAATCTATAATTCAACATATATATACGGGTATTTAACAAAGGTGTGTCAACATGTGGTTAAATGCAATGATTATCCAAGTGGGGACATTTGTATAATCATTTATAGAAATTATCGAACAGAATATATATCTGAATTACCATATACTAACATGTTGATAATCAATGAGCGTATATAATATAGGGTTAATAATCTGTACAATAATAATATAATTCTGAAACATTCTTACTCATGTCCATTGCATAAAGAAAATGCAAAGGTATGATACTTGCCCGATGCGCTGCTTACAATACGCAACTTAGTTTAATCTTTTATATCACGACCTATCATTAATTAGATCATTCGTTCGATTAGAACAATATACTATAACATATAGTACTTCATTTCGCAGTCAGCACATAATGTAATTACATTATCACACATGTTCAACAATACTATTGATCACAAACAAAACATGAATACATATCAAAATATCTAAGTCCGGATCAATTTCGAAATACGCTTGCGATGTCGTCTTGAAAATTTTATCGAGTAATTATCGAGTCTAAGACTCTATTCCAACGCTCAATATTCGTAAGTATTTATATATATTATTTTAAATGACTTAATAAACATTTATTAATTTATCATGAATTTTCAAACACCGAAATCATAATTAAATGATTTAAATATCAAATAATTCTATTACCATTTAATTATCAAGTAATACTTTTATTCATTTACCAATAGTATTAATATTTTATTCATTTACTAATATTATTAATCTTGATATTATTTAATTCACCTCCGAGTATTATTAGTTCGCTAATAATACTTTTATTCGCTTACTAATATTATTAACATCTTAATAGTATTTTAATATTTTACTAATATTATTAATCCTCTTAATAATATTTTAATCATGCATTAATATTATTACTTTAATAATATCTTACTTATAATACTTTTATTCATTTACCAATAGTATTAATATTTTACCCATTTACTAATATTATTAATCATTTAATAATATTTTATTCCTTTACTAATGTTATTACATTTTTAATAACATTTTATTTAATCTCGAATATTATTATTTACTTAATAATATTTTAATCATCCAATAATACTTTAATTTAATATTATTAATCGTTTAATAATATTTTAATCTAAGATTAATATTTTAATCTAATATTATTAATCATTTAATAATACTTTAATTATTTATTAATATTTTAAATCAAATATGATTAACCATTTAATAATATTTTAATAAAGTTTTAATCTTAATATTTTTATTTACTTAACAATATCATATTCTAATATTATTAATATCATAATAACATTTTAATAATTTATTAGATCAATAAACAATTTATTTTAATTATTAACACTTTATAAAACTATTTATTTAATATCCATAAAAGGTCATAAATAATATTTCTTATTATAAATTACCAAAATACCCTCAAATAGTCATAATATTATATATTAGAGTATTTTAGCATTAAAATCACATTTTTCTTATTTAAGACATCACTTAACTATTTATTTTCTTTTATTCATAACTTAATCATTTTTAGGAAAAATACCAAACTGATTCCAAAAATTCTTCTTTTCTGGTTTTAGAAAGTATATGACCCAACAATGATCCCCAAATATTTCTGAAATTTTAGAAAATGATTTACTAATTTTAAAGTGCCCAAAACACTCGGATCTTGCTTCATTTTTCATAAATTGAGTTTTGCTCCGAAAAATCTGATACTTTTTGGGTATGCTCTCCTAACATATATGAACCTACTGTAAACATTTTGGGATTTTCCAGTATATACACAGTGAGATATTCGAAGGTAAATATTTAGGAGTCCTTTACGTAAATAGTAATTACGCACAATCTATAACTCGAAACGTGTCTGTTCTTTTTCCTACATGTAGATAACTTCTCAAGGTACCTCTATGAATTTTCCCAGATTTTTAAGAGACATGAAACTGTCCGAAATAGTCCCAAGAAAAATGGGACAGAAGCTATTTTAGGGTTTTGAACCCTTAACATTCCAAGTGGACTGTTTTGGGGAAATAAGCCCCAAAGGTTTCAAAACTTTCTAGATTTGTGTTCTACCACTTGGGTTTACTAGATAACTCATGTATCTAGCACCCCCCCCCCCCCCCCCTTTTCGACGGATCACAAATCCAAGTTGTAAAACTTGAGTTATACAAGATTTAGTGGAAGAAAAACAAGGTTTCACCCCTTAGAGCACATATGCTCATTTTCTTCCTCTAAGCTTTTGATCTAACACTCAAGATACTTAGTTCCATACATGATGATATGTAGAACTAGGGTACTTTGAGTATTAGACCATAACCCCTATATATGATGAGGTAAAAACCAAAAATAGAAGAAGAATAAGAAAAAAGAAAAGAATGAGAACCTCGCCTAGTTTTGGTTGCTATCTTTCTTGTTCTTTCGAATGAGCATTTGATCAGTTTTTTGGAAATGTACGACACGTTCAAGTACAATGGGGTGTCAGATGAGGCAGTGATCTTCGCTTGTTCCCATTCACTTTACGGGACAAGGCTAAGAGTTGGTTACATTCTTTACCATCAGGTTCGATCACTACGTGGGAGGATTTGGCTCAAAAATTTCTTGCCAAATTTTTCCCATCGACGAAGACTGCGAAAATGAGGAATGACATCACAATGTTTGAGCAGCAGAATGGGGAGTCACTATATGAGGCATGGGAGAGATACAAGGAATTACTCAGAAAGTGCCCACATCATGGATTGCCCAAGTGGTTACAAATGAACACATTCTATAATCTGCCACATGGAAATGTCGAACCAAAGATTGATGCGGCATCTAAGGCAAGTGCATTCATGGCTAAGAGTTACGAGGACGCATACAATTTAATAGAAACAATGGCGGTAAATAACTACCAGTGGCCCACAAAGAAGAATGACATAGGCAAAGGCGGTTGGGATCTTGGAATTAGATGGAGTAACAGCTATACAAGCACAGCTTTCTACACTATCCATGAAGTTTGATACGATGAATGAGAGGGTAAATACGATGGCAAGGGCTCAAGTTCAACAAGTTCAGAAGGTTATGGTAGTATGTGAATTGTGTGCGGGTGATCATCCGACAAAGCAAAGCAGCAATAAATCCAAAGATCCATTCGGGTTCATGGGTAACTACAATAGAAATTCGCAAAATACTTACCAAAACACCTACAACCAGGGGAATAGAAACCACCCAAACCTTTCATGGAGCAATAGTCAGGAAACTCAAGCTCCACGACCATCATATCCCCCTAGTTTTCATAGTCATCCGCAATAGATTCAACAGCAGGACAAGAAATCTGATGGGGAGGAAACATGGGCAAGGTACATGACTAGCAACGATTTGGCTATGAAGAATCAAGCTATTGCTATCAAAAACATAGAGAATCGGATAAGTCAAATTTTGTTTGCATTCAATAATAGACCACAAGGAACATTACCTAGCTACACCGAAAGAAATCCGAAGGGTAATCATGAGCAATGTCAAGCAGTTAGGTTGAGAAGTGGAAAACATCTCGGTGGGAATAGTGCAGAAAATTCAGCAACACAGGAGGAAAAAGTTGATGACAGTAACGCAGTGGAGGGTAACAAAAATGAGGAAATAAAGTTAAATAGTGAGCCGATTGTTTATCCTCCACTGCCGTTTCAGCAGAGGGTCCAAAAATAGAAATCAGATAAGCAGTTTGCAAAGTTTTTAGATGTGTTCAAGAAACTCCAGATTAACATCCCATTCGCAGAGGCCCTAGAGCAAATGCCAAGTTATGCAAAGTTTATGAAAGGAATTCTGTCGAGGAAGAAGAAATGGGAAGAATTCAAAACGGTGGCACCAACAGAGAGAGTGAAAAGTGTGTTACGTAAGAAGCTTCCACCAAAACTCAAAGACCCGGAGTTTTACTATCCCTGCACGATCGGAAGATGTCATTTAACAAGTGCTTATGTGATTTGGGGGTGAGTATAAACCGATGCCATTGTCGAGATACTCAGAATTGGGTTTGCTCGCACCAAAGCCTACAAATATTTCATTCATAGTTGGCGGATATGTCACCACATATCCGAGAGGCATCAGAGAGGACATTTTGGTAAAAGTGGATAAGTTTATATTCCTCGCGGACTTTATCATAATCGGATTTTGATGAAGATAAGAACATCCCGATCATCCTAGGGAGACCTTTCTGGCTACGGAAGGACACTCTATAGACGCATGCAAAAAGGAGAACTTACAATGAGGGTCCAAGATCAAGAAATAAAATTCAATGTGTTCAAGGCCATGAAATATCCTACTTGACGAGGAAGAATGTTATCGAATGGATTTAATCGAGCAAATTACCAAATGAAGATATTAACAAGAGTTTGATCAATGATCCGTTAGAAACAACCTTATTGGGGATGAAGAAAAGATGACCCCGAATTTGTGGACTTATTACAGATGCTAGAGTCATCACAAGAGTTAGCCGATTCAGAGCACCGGTTGAACCTCTCCGCACACCGAGGAGAGACAACAGTAAAAATTGAAACCATCATTCGAGGAGCCACCGACATTCGAACTTAAGCCACTCCCTAAACATCTCTGTATGCATATTTAGGCGATTTAAATTTTTACCGTAATTATTTTCACCAGACTTAACGATTTGCAGGAAGAAAAGTTGTCGAGGGTGCTTAGGATCACAAATCAAGAATTGGATGGACGATCATGGATATAAAAGGCATTAGCCCATCATTTTGCATGCACAAGATTCGATGGAGGATGATGCAAGTCCATCAGTGGAGCATCAATGTTGACTTAACCCAATCATAAAGGAAGTGGTCAAGAAGGAAATTCTGAAATTATTGGATGCCGGTGTAATTTATCCAATTTTCGAAAGTAAATGGGTAAGTCTGATTCATTGTGTGCCGAAGAAAGGGGGAATGACGGTGATTCAAAATGAGGATAACGAGTTAATTCCAACAAGGACAGTGACAGGTTGGAGGGTGTGCATCGATTATAGGAGATTGAATAAGGAAACCCGAAAGGATCATTTCCCGCTACCTTTTATCGATCAAATGTTAGATAGGTTAGCGGGACATGAGTTCTACTGTTTATTGGATGGATACTCAGGATATAATCAGATCGCCATCGCTTCCCGAGGATCAAGAGAAGACAACATTTACATGCCCTTACGCACACATTTGCATTTCAAGGATGTCATTCGGCATGCAATGCAATGCACCCGCAACTTTCCAACTGCTGTATGATGGCTATTTTTTCAGATATGGTGGAGAAGAATGTTGAAGTCTTCATGGACTATTTCTGGCCTATGGAGACACTTTTGACACTTGCCCAGAGAACTGGGTCATGGTATTGCAAATGATGTAAGGACACAAACCTCATATTAAATTGGGAAAATGCCACTTCATGGTCAAGAGGGCATAATATTGGGGCCATAAGGTGTCGGGCCAAGGATGGAGGTGGATAAGGCAAAGTTGGACACGATCGAGAAACTACCTCCGCCGAGCTCAATTAAGGGTATTCAAAGTTTTCTCGGGCATGCTGGGTTCTACAGAGGTTCATAAAAGAATTTCTAAGATTGCAAAACCTCTATGCAGTTTTTTTAGAGAAGGATGCCACTTTCACTTTTATCATGGAATGTAAGTCCGCTGTTGACCTATTGAAGAAGAAATTACTACATCTACTCGTGATAGTCGCACTGGATAGAAAATGCCATTCGAGCTTATATGTGATGCGAGCGACTACGCGGTTGGGAAATGTTTTGGGCCAAAGATTTAGACAAGGTGTTTCACGCCATATACTACGCAAAAAAAACACTCACAGAGACTCAAATGAACTACACTACTACTTTAAAAGGAATTGCTTATAAGTGGGTGTACGCTGTTCGACAAATTCGCATACTTGATCGGACTAAGGTAATAGTCTACATACGGACCATTCTACGATCTTAAGATTTAATAGCAAAAAAAGATGCTAAGCCACGCCTTTATCCGATGGATTCTCCTACTTCAAGAGTTTGATTTAGAAATTAAAGATAGAAAAGGGACGGAGAATCAAGTTGTCACCATTTATCAAGGCCGGAAAAATGGGGAAAAAGGATGAAGATAGATGCGCGATCAACGAGTCATTCCGGATGAGCAACTATTTGGGTTGAATGCGAATTTCCATGGTATGCAGATTTCATGAATTATATGGTGAGCAAAATGCTTCCCGGATTCTTACACGACAATGTAAAAAGAAGTTTCGCATGACGCCAAGTGGTACATGGGATGAACCAGATTTATTCAAACAATGCTACCGATAAGATGATTCGACGATGTATCCCATACAAAGTGAAGTCCACAATATATTACAAGAATGCCACTCATCCAAGACATACGGTGGACATTTACGGAGTGAGCGCACCGCTGCAAAAGTGCTTCAATCTGGGTTTTATTGGCTTATAGTGTTCAAAGACATCCACCAATTTGTGAAAACATGTGATAGATGCCAAAGGGTGGGAAACATATCGAAACGGAATGAGATGCCCCTACAAACAATTCTTGAAGTGGAAATCTTTGATGTATGGGGCATCGATTTCATGGGACCCTTCCCTTCGTCTTTGAGCAATCAGTATATTCTACTCTCATGGTGGACTACGTCTCGAAATGGGTCAAGCCGCAAGATTACCATCAAATGATGCCAAGGTGGACCTCAAATTCCTTCAGAAAAACATTTTCACGAGGTTTGGCACGCCCAGAGCAATAATTAGTGATGAAGGTAGTCACTTCTGCAATAAGTCATTTACAGCTCTTTTGACTAAGTATGGGGTAAACCACAAGGTGGCTACAGCATATCACCCTCAAACTAATGGGCAAGCCGAGGTATCGAACAGAGAAGTCAAGAAAATTTTGGAGAAAGTCATAAATCTGAGTCGGAAAGATTGGTCACTTCGATCGACGACGATTATGGGCGCACTGATCGCATACAAAACGCCAAGCAGGATGTCACCTTATCAACTCTTGTACGGAAAGGCATGTCACTTACCGGTGGAGCTACAGCACAAGGCTTACTTGGCCATACAGAAATTGAATTTTGATCAAGCCGTTATAGGAGAAAAGAGGCTACTCCAACTAAATGAGCTCGACGAATTCCGCCTCCAAGCTTACGAGAATGCCAAGCTATACAAAGAAAAGGTTACAATATGGCACGACCAGAAAATTGTGCAACGAACATTCGAGCCGGGCCAATCAGTCCTCTTGTGCAACTCACGGCTGCGATTATTTCCAGGAAAGCTTAAGTCGAGATGGTCGGGACCAATTACTATAAAACGAGTATTTCCTCATGGTGCCGTTGAACTCTACAGTCGTAATCCTTTAGAAACTTTCAAGGTCAATGGTCAACGGATAAAGCATTACTGGGGTGGCGAGTCAAATTGGGACACCGACAACATTACCTCGCCGATACACAAGAAACAGTGGAGTAGTCAGTCGAACGACTTAAAATCAAGCGCTAATTGGGAGGCAACCCAACTTTTCTTTATTTTTCATAGTTCATGTTTAATTTGTTAGGATATAGTTTATGAAGCAGTAGTTAGGTCTTGTCAATTATAAGTTTTGCTAAAAAAATCTCTGAAAAGTACTAAAAATCTCATTGAAACTCCAAGTCGTCATTAATCTAACATATTGCATGTTTTTGGTTTCAGGAGAGGTCCAACGTGAGTCAGAGCAACAACGACTACGAAATGGAGGAAATCGGAGAGATTTTGTATCTCAAAAATTTTTGGCCAAAATTTTTAACATAAGTATATGCTGCCGTATAAGGGCTTTTTTTAGCCTAAGACTTCCCACAAGGGCGGGGTCCTAATCCTCAAGCAGACATCACTGCTTTTAAGGCACGACCCTTCCTTTTTTTTTCCACACCCATACACGTCTTTTGCTCTCACTCTGTCATCTCCTACCAAACCACTACTACCCAACCCATTACCCACATCACAAACCTCCTCCCCACTACTACTTCCCACGATCTCCACTCCCCAAACATCCCTTCACATATTCTCCCAACCACACCACTTCTATATATATCCCTCCATCTCATCTCTATTTCATCCCACATTCAAACTTTCGAATTTGGCATTTAGAGAGGTTGTTTTAGAGAGTAGAGTCTAGTGCGTACTTGGGACTTCATCTCATCTCTACCATATACACCAATTTCCAAGTTCAAATTTCACAAATTGTGTAACCTACCCCAACCGCACACCAAGTGTTTGATAAAGTGCTTGAACCAAGTTTTGGAAAAGGAAGTGTTTACTAGCAAGAGTTCACTGCTGAAATTCAATGGCTTCTCAACCGACACCCAAACGCCAATGGGGGGCGAGTTCAAGCGCCACTCCACCGCCAACCACCTATGACCGCCGAAAATTTGTGAGTGTCGTCGTCGCCGACCGTTATGAGTACATGCAATCTAAGGCACTTACGCCAGAGCGTGGATTGGCCCCCGAGGGGAACGACGGGGAGATGATGTCCCAAATTTACCAAAAGGGGTGGATCAAATTCACCCAACATCCGACACCCGCCGTGGTTAATATTGTCAAAGAATTCTATGCAAACGCCGAAGACAAAGCTCCTTTCAAAGCGTTTGTGCGGGGTCGAATGGTTCCTTTCAGTGATGATGCCATCAATGCTTACTATCAGTTGTGGGTGCCACGCCATTGTCAGTATGCCCAAATGAGGGATTTTGACCCAGATTATGAGGAGGTTATTAAAAATATGACTAAGCTAGGTACATCTTGGACTAAAGGTAGGAAGGGAGGAACGGTGTTCAATAGCAAGGACTTAAGCCCAGATGGAAAGATATGGTATGCATTTTATGTGCAAAATTGCTTCCGCCTCAACACACTTTGGACGTCACCAAAGAGAAGGAGTTATCGTTATACGCCATCAGGCAAGATTTCATTATCGACGTCGTGGCCATCATCGGTTTCTCCATCCGCCGCGGCTTACGCCGGAATTTTTTCGGCGATTTTTCACACACCTTCACTTATATATGTGCATTGCAGCAAACAACGCCGGGGTGCGTTATTTTCGATGATGAGCCCACTCAACCGCCGCTTGCTTTTGCTCTTGATTCAAGAATGATTGTGCGGTATTCAGCTTTGGGGTGGAGGAGAGTCACATCCCTGGTTTGGGTTTTATTTTTCCATCGGCACGCCGGAGGACGAGGTCGATGTCAAGATACCTTGGGATGAGGATGAAACGATGGGAGATCAAGGAACCGAAAGGTGTCCCGCAGATCGAGGCAATTTCTAGTACTCAGCCTCGAGTTCCGTAATTAGATGAATGCGAATAATAGGCAAAGACGCCGAGAATTAAGCGATTGGCGATGCGCCAAGATCACATGTTTGATGCCATGAATGCATCTTTCACCTCATTCAACACAACACTCCAAAGTTTCAACCCGGCGGCTCAATTTCCATATCAACAACCCGGTCCATTACCTCGATTTCCTCCTAGTGATTCCGATGAGGAAGAGCATCCACCACCGCCCCAGACTTAGATGATTTGAGGGAAGTCCTATTGCACTTTATTGTTATCCAATGAGGGCATTGTCTTATTTAAGTTTGGGGGAGAAATTTGTTTAGTTACATACATGCATTATTTTAAATTTTTGTTGTCATATCTCATTTTGCATTATAGAATAGGTATTTGCATAGTAGTTAGGATTTTGCATTGTTTTTATATATCTAAAAAAAAATTAAAAAAATTAAAAAATTAAAAATTTAGTTAAATAGTGTGTTTGCATATGTCCAACGGTGTCGCATGTTACAGTTTATTTTGGACAATGATGAGATTGTGAACAAGTTAACCAATATAGAATGGATTATTAAAACTATGATATAATTTATGTTATGAATCAATTATTGGACTTGTTTGAAACTGTATATAAAAAGGGCAAGACTAATAACATCTTTGTTGACAATTGTCAGTTCAAATTGACACATAAAAAGTTTCTAAAGGATAATGCTAGTGAACTAGAAAATGACAAGGATAAAGTGAAGGCTTAACTTAGGCAAAAACCTAAGCTTGGGGGAATATATGTGGGATATATAAGTTTGTTTAAAAAAAAAAAAAAAAAAGAAAAGAGAAAAGAATGAAACATGTTGAGTCTTGTGGTGGGTTGAGGAGAAACACTCCCCATAAACACAAGTTGTGAGATGGAGCGTAAAACGACTCACCAACCATCTATCAAAAGAAAAAGAAAAGGAAAAATAATCACGGAAAAGAGCAAAAAGCCCCTGTAAAAAAAAAAAGAAGAAAAGAAAGTATAAGTATCCTACATGTACCCTTGAATTTGGTTGAGTTTAATGTAGTCGAGTCGCGCCTATCTTTGAGATTTTTAAGTTCAGACCGTATGATTCCTTCTAAGAAGTTGTTTATGTATTGAATTTGGGTCCCCAGACGCTTATCTTAGATGTTGATCACACACGCACACTATACCAGTGATAATTGTTCAAGAATTGAGAATTAATATGTAAGTGTGGATTGGTTTTGATAATTTGTATTGTAAAGTTGCTTGTTTTCTCTGAGGCCGATGGGATAAGTTAGTTTATGAGATGTTGTTGGATTTTTAGATAGTTAGATTGTTATTGCATTTCATTGCATTGCATAGCATGTAGTTTGTTTTGTGCTCGAGGACTAGCACGATTTAAGTTTGGGGGATTTTGATAAGTGGATTTTATATACACGAATCGATATTCATTTCAAGTTTAATTTCATAGTTTTCTTCATGTTTTGTGTTCGTTTTTACTTGTTTCATGTTATTTTATGTGTAGGGTGGTCATGGATGCAAGTGGTGAGGAAAGGCGGTCTTTCTAGAGTAAAAGTGGAAAAAAGTTGAGAAAAGAAAATCTTGAAGTCAAGAGACTTTTTTCACGGCGGTGTCTGTTTGCAGATCAGAATTTCACGGGGAAGTGGGGTCCCGATTTCTGGGTATCCTATTCTGTTTCAACTTCTGCTGGTGCTCGATTTGTGGGACTTGAATGATGCGTTTGGACTCTAATAAAAAGAGATTTCGGCTAGAAGAGAAGGGGAGCTTGCTATTACGTAGAAAAATAATAATCATACAACACAAAGGCATTAATTCAATAGCGATTTCAAGGATTCAAGAGCAAACGTTGGAGGAGTATTTTTCAGAGATTGTCACAACGGTTGCGAATCAAGGCTATGTGAAGGGGTTTTCATTATTCTTCTTCTCTTTAGTCTTATTTGTAATTGGAAGGATGTCTTCAACAAATTATTCAGTTTTTAATTCATTCGTTATGAACTAATTTACTTATTAGACTTGTGATGGATCTTTGGGTGAAACGATGATTCTACAACTTTGATTTCTAATTCAATAAGATATTTACAGTTTATCTATGTTAATTTGAGAGTGAATTTATGAATTGCCTGATCAAAAGTTCTTTGTGGATTTGAAAGGAATCGAGAGAGGAGATTCAAATCTAGACCTAGTTAATATAGCATGTGTCATGAATTTTGTCGATAGCAGATTTGTGATTATTGTTAAGGTAGAGATACGCTTGACATCGCATGTAATCGTATAGAGAGCTTAAACTTCAACCTTCTTTGATTGCAGTTCACATAGAGATATAGTGAGTTGGTTAATTTAGGTGTTTAATGGATTTCTATCTTAATTGTAGATTGATGTTAATATGGTATTAGTGCATCGAGAGGTGGCTCTTACTACGTTTGTGTTCTTGATTAATAAACTGGGATATTAAATTGAGTTGGAATAAAGGTTTGAAAATTAGAGTGAAGCTCAGGGTGAAATCATAAGTCTAATTCTCCATTAATTGTTTGAAATTCGGATTTCGTTATTGGTGACTGTTTTGTGATAGTTTATTTCTTTATTAATTTAGTTTTTTTTATATAATTTAAAACCATTGAATTGATTAGTTTAATAAAATTAGGTTAATACAAAATTGATAATTGTGAAGTTAAAACTCTTGATATTTTCGATATTTTATTCTCGTGGGAGATCTATACGTATTGATTTTATTCACTACTATATTACTTGTCTGCAAACCAAAGCTCTCTACAAACAAATTGAATAATCGCGTAATTGGTGACCTATCAAAGATCAAGTGACTCGCAATTAATCACCAGGAGCATGCCAGTCTCCTACCTCTTGTCATGAATATTCCCTCGTCACTTTCAGAAAATGAAATGCTGGAAGACAAAGTGACGAAGAGAGCAAATGCCAAAGCCTGTAGGGATTTCGCCAACAAAAGGGAATTCACCTATTTGGGCCAACCTATGGAGGAAATCCTTCATATGTTAATCAATGAAGGAAGGATCAGTTCCTTCTATCGCCAATCAACCCCCGTTCAGGACGGTACAAATCTGATGGAGTATGTCAGTATCACTCCCAATCTCACGGTCACAACACAGAAGAATGTTGGGCACTCCGCCACCTTATTCAAAATCTGATCGACAGTGGTGCCCTGCGCTTAGCGGACGACGATACTGTGTTACGTGCAAGTGAGAATGCAAGCCCTACTAAGTGGAAAAGTGTGGTAGCAGTCATATCCACTGAAACCGAGGGGATTAACACATTATTCCCATCGCCTATAATTCAAATCAAGGGAGGCAACAATCCTTTGAAAGTGGCCGCTCTCGAGCCAATCAACTTGACATGCAGAGCACAATATCCTATTGTTAGCTTGCCCAAGGTTCCGTGGAATTATGGAGAAGGTGTAGGATCCACCTCACATACAACTGCCGCAATGTCGAAGGAAAATTCACTGTATCTCCCCCAACGAGTGA
Source organism: Panax quinquefolius (assembly GCA_020205615.1). Classification (NCBI taxonomy): domain Eukaryota; kingdom Viridiplantae; phylum Streptophyta; class Magnoliopsida; order Apiales; family Araliaceae; genus Panax; species Panax quinquefolius. The sequence goes on from CM035165.1 coordinate 45,454,199, forward strand.
TGAAGTCTACCACCAAATCAAAGGGGAAAATACCCATGGAAAAGATTGAAAAATTCCTTCGCACTGTGGGTCATAATGAAGTTGCTGTGGTTTTAAGCTTGAAAGAAGCTCCACAACAAATATCAATTTTTGACTTGGTCCTAACCTCCGAGAATCACCGGAAGGTCTTGCTAAAGGTTCTAGAAGAAGCCTATTTACCAACATCGGTGGACACGGAAAAGTTTCAACATATGGTTGATCACATTTTCAACAACAATGTGATATCCTTCATTGATGATGACATACCGCCCGAAGGGACCGATCATTGCAAACCATTACACATTGCGGTCTTGTCCTCCGGATATATGGTAGCAGGAGTCTTAATAGATGGAGGTTCCTCTCTGAATATCTGCCCATATGCTACCTTGGTGAAGATGAACATCAATCTCAACCGAATTTGAGTAGCATATACTATCATCAAAGCTTTTGATGGAGCCCGCCAGAATTCCTACGGAGTAATTGAGTCGCCAATCAAAATTGGTCCTCACACATTCTCGCCAGATCTTTCCATGTACTCAAGATAGACTTTTTGGATACAACCTACTCTTGGGAAGACCATGGATTCACATGGCAGGGGCAGTCCCCTCCACTCTTCATCAACAATTGAAATACATCATCAATAATAGCTTGGTCACAGTCAACGCTGAACCAGAGATTCCTCAGCACGGGGACATGCCATTCATCAATGCCAATACAGACGTAGAACTACCGGGCCATACTTTGAGAATAAGCAACACCCAATACCACGCTATTGGAGCACCATCGCTCGAACCTAAGATCTCTCGCCGAGGTGATGTCAAGAACTCAAGAAATGATGTCGTTAGGTCATAAACCGGGACAAGGTTCAGTAAAGATGGCTAGGTATCAAGTACCCCATTCGATTAACCAAACAAGTTAGAACAATTTGGACTAGGCTATTCTCGCCACTCTAGTCACAAGAATCCTCATAAGCATCAGCAGATTCCCTCAACTTCAACCATGTATGGCGTTTGGTCATTTTTCAAACGCCGAGTCCGCATAACCTCCCCAGTAAAGGTGCCAAACCAATGTAATGGCTATGTTATGTCCCAAGTCGAGATCGGTGAAAGGAAAAGAAATCTTTGTTCCAAATCCGTAGTGGAAGAAGAAGAACGAAGAATATAGCAAGACGTTATATGGATGATGTCCCAGATACGCATCATCATCGCTCATGATGAACATACCAATGAGATACACCACGACGATGATTGCCTGCACGTAATGGCCATCATTCGGGATAGGGAGGATGATGACAATCCTCCATCATCATGCGGTCCACTCGGACTTTGTCTCGATAATTGGAACAAAGATTCATTGCTTTTGGTCGATAAGGGTAAAGCAGGCGTAACTCTTTATGCCCTATAGATACAATAACTGCTTACTTTTCTGTATAGTATTAGCATTTTATTTTGTCAGTATATGCTAACACTGTGTATGATCAACGCATTTCATATTTACTAAGTGAAAGCATATTTTGTTTCAGACTCAATTTAAATGTGCATGTACTTGCCGACACGATTGCCTCTTCTACATGTGGATTGTACTTTGATGTAGAGATGAATTCAAATTTGATGGATATACGAATGACATTGAGGTGCCTCCAGAAATTCAGGAATGGGTCAAAGACAAACCCAAACCCAACCTTGATTAAACTACTTCTTTCAATCTCGGAACCTTAAAATGCCCTAAGTTAATCCAGATTGGTTCAGACCTTACACCAAACCAACGGAATGATATGGTTACGCTATTAACCCAATTCCAGGATGTGTTTGCATGGTCTTATGAAGACATGGTGGGTTTATCCACTGACATTGTCCTTCATCACTTTCCCATTAAAGAGGGATTTAAGCCAGTCAAGCAGAAACTCTGGCGACTAAAATCTGAGTGGAGTTTAAAGGTGAAAGAAGAAATTGTGAAACAATTTCAAGCTGGCATCATAATGGTGTCTACATATCCTGAGTGGATATCCAACATTGTACCCATGCCTAAACCCGGAGGGAAGGTGCGAGTTTGCGTGGATTACCGGGACTTGAACAAAGCTTGCTTAAAAGATAGCTTTCTTGTGCCATTTATCCACATTCTCATCGACAATATTGCGCAATACGACATGTACTCCTTTGCTGATTGCTTTGTGGGGTACCATCAGATCATGGTTGCCGAGGAAGATCATGAGAAAACTGCTTTCATCACTCCTTGGGGAACTTTCTGCTATAGACGGTTGTCATTCGGCCTCATCAATGCCGGAGCCACCTATCAACGAGCTATGATGGCTCTTTTCCATGACTTAATGCACAAAGAGATCGAGATCTACGTGGATGACATCATTGTCAAATCTTGGAAGGAGGATGACCATATAGACCATCTTAGAAAGTTATTCAACAGGTTGCGTAAGTACAACTTGAAGTTGAATCCAGCTAAATGCGCCTTTGGCGTTAAATCAAGAAAGTTGCTAGGATTTCTAGTCAGCCACAAAGGGATTGAGCTGGATCCTGCCAAAATCCAAGCCATCACTAAAATGCCTTTTCCTCAGACAGAGAAGGAAATACGTGGATTTTTGGGAAGAATCAACTTCATCAGCAGGTTTATCTCCCAACTCACAGCAACCTGTGAGCCAATCTTCAAGTTATTAAGGAAGAACTCCTCCATGAAATGGAATGATTAGTGCCAAAATGCCTTCCTTACAATTAAGAAACAGCTAGTCAAAGCTCCCATCTTGGTACCACCCAGGGATGATGTTCCCCTGTTTATGTACCTGTCCATAAGTGACAATGCCATGGGTTGCACGCTGGGACAGAAGGACGATAGAGGTCAAGAACGAGCTATCTATTACCTCAGCAAAAGGTTCAGCAGCAGTGAACACAAGTACACTCTGATCGAAAAGACGTGTTGTGCTTTAGCATGGGCTACCATGAGGTTACAGCATTACCTCCATGGTCACACAACCTATCTCATATCCCGCGTGGATCCTCTCAAGTACATATTCAACAAACCCATGTTAAATTGCCGACTGTCCAGATGGCAGTTGATCCTACAACAATTTGACATCGTACATGTGACTCAAAAGTCCATCAAAGGTCAAGGAATCGCGTATCAACTGGCCACCGCACCAGGGGATTTCAAACCTTTGGAAACATATTTCCCTGATGAAGGAGTAATGACAGTGCAACAACACCATCAGTACGATATGCGCCAATCATGGAAGATGTATTTTGATAGAGCTGTTAATATGGAAGGTTCTGGAGCTGGAGCAGTTCTAGTATCTGGTACAAGGGAGCAGTATCCCGTTGCCATCAAATTACAGTTTGTCAGCACCAACAATACGGCTGAGTATGAAGGTTGTCTCATTGGGCTAAAACTTGCCCGTTCAATGGGCATCAGGTGGTTAACTGTCCTTGGAGATTTGGAGTTGGTAATCAGACAATCCACCGAAATCTATCAAACCAAGGAACTACATTTGCTGCCTTACTATCGGCAGGTTTTGAAGATAGCTTTGGAGTTCGAAGAAATCTCCTTTCTACATGTTCCTCGTAATAGGAATGATTTCGCTGATGCGTTAGCAACTTTGGCTTCCTTGATTCGTATATTAGACAAGGAACACTTGCCAAGCATCACAATTTCCCTGAACAAGGCCCCAGCCTATGGAAATTACGTTGGAGAAGTATCGGATGAGCTACCTCCCATTCAACCTCCTTGGTATCAGCCTATCAAGGAATATCTGCGAGATGGAGCTACACCCGCTGAAGCGAGCCTGACTGAGAAAAGGCGGATCCATCGACTTGCTATGAAGTTCTACCTGAGCGGAGATGCGCTCTACAAAAGAGATGCAGGACTAGGTCTCCTCAGGTGTCTAGACAAAGATAAAGCCCAAAGGCTTATGGATGAAATCCATGGTGAGTCTGTGGCCCCCACATGAGTGGCCCCCTCCTTGTCAAGAAAGTCCTCAGAACGGGACACTATTGGCTATCTCTCAAGGCTGATTGCAATGACCACGTCAAAAGATGCTATCAGTGCCAGATTCATGGGAATGCTATACACGACCCACCACGGGAACTCCATAATATGAGTTTGCCTTCGCCCTTCTCAATGTGGGGAATGGACGTTATCGGGCCCATCGAGCCTAAAGCCAGTAATGGTCACCGATTTATCTTCACCATGATCGACTAATTCACCAAGTGGGTAGAAGCAGCCTCCTTCCCCAGGGTCACTAAAGAAGTCATTATTGCTTTCATCAGAAATAATGTCGTTTGTCGATTTGGACAACCAGAGGTGACTGTGTCAGACAATGCCAAAAACCTCAACAACAAAATGATGGAGGAATTATGCAGTAAATTCAACATCAAACATCTTAACTCTGTCATCTATCGTCCGAAGATGAACGGTGTTGTTGAAGCGGCTAACAAAAATATCAAGAAGATTATGCAAAAGATGTCCGCCAACCACAAAGATTGGCCTGACCTATTGCCTCTGACTCTGTTAGCCTACAGAACCTCCATGAGAACTTCAACTGGGGCAACCCCCTACGCTTTAACCTATAGGATGGAATCAGTACTCCCCATAGAAGTTGAGATGGAATCCCTCAGAGTGTTGATTGACGCTCAGCTGGATGAAGACCAATGGGTACAAGACAGTTATCACCAATTGTCTCTAATAGACGAAAGGCAAACCGCGACTATCTTCCATGGTCAATTATATCAGCAAAGGATCGCCAGATCCTACAACAAAAAAGTCTAGCTACGACAGTTTAAACAACATAACTTGGTTTTGAAGAAGATTCTTGACAACCAAGATCAGGCTAAATGAAAATTCGCTCCTAACTGGGAAGGCCCGTTTATTGTCAAAGAAGTATTGACAGGAGGTGCTCTCAGATTGCAAGAAATGGACGGTGATGAATTTCCTTAACTCATCAACTCAGACACCATGAAAACAGTATTATGTCCAAGTAACCAAAGAACACCCCTCAAAAGGCCATCATCAGTCACCGTCATTTTCGTTCTTTAACCCTTTACCACCTACAACTTTTCTCCACTTTGCCCCTCAGGGAAACATACTCTTCAAGCCAGCAATCTTGCTTTCTCCGTTGCGCTCATACAACTTAGGTCATCCCACCGCAGATTGAACCTCTTGCGTTTATAGTTTGGCTACCCATTTCTTGGATCAAACTTTTCACCTGCAGTTTATCCTCAACCTAGGATTAAACTTTCTTTTTCCCCGACTCGACCGCGCATACCGGATTAAGCTTTTTTCTCGCCCGAGGGGCTTAACTACATCGACCGGTCTCCTCTTCAATAGAGTACGAGGCAACCATTTCATATGGCCGGGCCGCAATAAAACAAAAACAACAAAAACATTTTTGCCCTTACATAAAACAAAAACAACCAAAAACATTCCCACACCGTGTCAGCCATATACAGCTTTGAACCTCTTACACCAGGTTCGAACTACGTAGACCTGATCTCCTCTTCAATAGGAGTACGTAGGCAGCCATTCATGGTGCGGTCTCACCCCCTACCAAAACATAAACCATTATCAACGGGTATTGGGATCATCTTTCAATCCACTACATTTCATTCGGCTTCAGACCAAAGGGATGGAATTACCTGAACTCCTCTCAAATAAGAGATTCTACGACCATTTAAGTCATGGTCATACCTCAAGAGCAACACCAAACCATAAGAGGTGGAATTAACTAGGCTTCTCCTAAATAGAAGTACTGGCGACCATCTGTGGTACGGTCAATCTCAGAGAGGAAAGCCACACTCCTCTCCATATTTCCATTCAGAGACAAGTCCCAAGACACCAAAGATGGTAAGGATACATAGATCGATGATCCATTCTGAACTATCCAAAGACAACTCAATGTCCATCCACCCAGGAGGAATTCAGAATACATCAAGATCACAAGCCCTGAAGCAGCAGGCAAAATATCAAGCAAATAGCAAGGCATGTCTAAAAGGGAAGTGATCCAAAAATATATTTCCCGATCATATATAATGTTGTTTGATATATATACAATGTAAACTGTACATAACAAAATGGCTAAGCTAGTCTGTGCAGGTAAATATAAGCTCATCTACGGGTCAGGGTACATGCGAGCTAGCAAGACCAACATGGCGTCCCTCTCGGATGAAGGAGGTAAAGCTGTAGTCTCTTGGATGAGAATATCCACACGTCTCCCAATAGATCTGTAGCCATCTGCATGATGGCCATATGCTCATCAATATAAGCGCTCATTTCTGCGATCATACCAGTGGTAAGGGACCTCGCTACAGTACTATCTGTGATAGCCACATCCCGGACAGATATGGCGATATCCCGCTCAGCTACCACTGTGTCCATGGCTGACCTGGCCTCATCATGCTCAGCGATGGCGGCATCTCTACGATCCAATGCCTCGTCTCTCTCTAATAGGGCAGCGTCCCTCACATCAAGAGCAGTCGACATCATAGATCGAATCTGATCTCTCTCAAAGGTCATTAGATGAAGACTCTGCTCTAAGTAATGTGCCAAGTGCTGAATCACAAAAATACTGGTACTAGCAGAATCCGGAAGAAATACTGGCAACCCAGCAGCGGGATCCTCCTCGATGTAGGCATCAATGTCCGCCATAGGCTCTACATCGTATAACTCGCTCTCTGGTACTGCAAATACTGTTACAGCCGATAAAACCTCCGTCTCCATCCATGCGAAGTACTCTGCGGAATAACCGGGACAACTGGCAGGAAAAGCGGCTATCTCACAATGATTCCAACAAGCGTATACACGAGACTGGTCCTCTGCTGAGAGATATCGAGAAGCTGACCGCTGACCTGTCGCCCCTTCGAAAGGATGAAAATCCTAGAACTAGTCAAACTGCGGCATCACGGCCAATGGGTGATAGGTAGTCACGCCCCTTAAGCCAATCAAAGGGAGGAAATCCATGCCCGGAGCATGAGTAATGAAGCTGTATGGTGAGCAAAGCCCTGAGCACAGCAATATGCTAAATGGATCTCTGATATCTGCCAAAAATGTGGACCAGGACTGAGCATCTATACACTCCGATGGCTGAAAGGTGTATGACATAGAGACATCATTGGAAAAGCAATACCCATGCCGTCTAAGGGTACCAACCGGTCGCAAGTGTGACATAAACCACACATACAACATGACCAAACTCCTAGTGAACACTCCTGACGGGTAAGTACTGCAGTAGGATGATGATCACAGGGTCTCTGCCACGATCATAAGTACAATGGTACGACCCTCCCTGAGAGCTCTCACGGCCATGATAACTCCTATATCTATCTCATCCATATACCGCGACATATACATGTATGACAGTACATATAACATCAGTACGTCAACTCTGGCCAAACGCCAATGATCCTCCGACATGGTGAAATCCCCGGAATGTCGTGAGTAGCTATCCTCCGCGCCAAATCTGTCATACAGAAAACGCTGAGATATCATGTGGCCAGATGTCAACTTATCCTGCACTACTCTACGCCGCAATCCTGTGAGAGTCATGAACCGTCTGCTCATGTCTCCCAAAGCCATGTGCACACAAGGTCTGTCTAAGGGAAGCATCGTTAATCGTGCATACTCCTCTAGTGTAGGAGTCAACTCATGGACGCCAAATCGGAATACCTGCCTATCTAGTAGCCAATACTCTATCATCCCGTCCACGAATCCTCGCAGAACTCGAAATGCCAAAAAGGGTCATAAGTATGTTTGATCAACAGAGATCTACAACACCCCGTTCGGCGGTGACATGCTATCATACCACAATCGCATATCCAATTCCACCATTGACGGTGGGGTATGATCTATACGGCTAACTTTCAAAAAAGACATCTGTGCGGGCCGTGTCATAAGACCATCCAGAGGTCAATGCCGAATATCTATGGACATACATACATATGCATAACATGATACATGCATAACAGATAATGGATGGCAATATGATATAGGGAATGAAAAATGGTGCATACATTCTTAAATATATCATCATCTAATACATCAGCTCTATACAGCTACAAAATACATGAAAATGGGGCACAGACGCACTACTACTAACAGAGGCCTATCAAAAGATATAGCGAGAATGGGGAACAGCCACCTAATATCTAACAGAAGCCTATCAAAAGATATAATGAGAATATACATCAGAAGAAGAATAGGGCCTCGATGTCCACATCCTCAATCATGTCCACCTGATGTAACTCCTCCTGAGTCACTGGATCTCTATCAACAGGGATGTCAGGCCTATAAAGAGAAGGATCTGCGCCGACAAAACCAAATGGGTCATCTGAGGGGCCAGCACCTGAGCTAGAAGGAACAAATGACTCCGCCTCTACTGGATCTCTGCCCAAATGCCGAATAAATACATGTGTCTGGTCCAACTATCGGGTCAAACTATCAATCTGGGTCAGATGAGTCGGAGCTCGAACACAAGCCACCCAATTCATTATCATCAAAGATCCTGGAACCATGTCCCCCATAAACTGTGTGGCACGGGACTGGGCCCCAATAGTGCGAGGAAGCCACCAATGCTGGAATATCTCCTGAGTACATGGACCCTCGGATAAATCAAAACCGTCAACTCCCAACAATGGAATATACGTGACGGGTGACTGTGATATAGGCCAATGACGCCTGACAGGAGGCAAGATCGGTATACGAATCTCCCATGTGGTGCTCCTAATAGCACGATCTCCTAAATAGAGCTCCCAGCCTCCATCTGTAAAGAGAGGAAATCTCCGAGTGGAAATCAAATACTCCACTCCAGTAGGGTGTCCATCCTCAAAACCGATGGTCAAATGATCCCCTGAGTATGGAAGCCATGTGATGGCGCCACCGTCAAGAACTCCACCAGACAGATACTAAGAAGCGAGCGAAGCCCTCGGATACAGGGACCTCTGGCAAAATAGAACAGTGCCATCGTCGTCCTCGTGGATAGGTATCGAAACCTAACACACTCACAGGACATAAATATGGGAGCCTCTCATAGGCCCAAAACTCCCAACACAATGGCAAAACATCTACTATCAGTAAACACTCTTAACCTATGAATGAGAAAAGACAAGAGAAATACTCACCAGCAGAAACGGGTAAAATCCTAGCCAAGCCTCGGTTAAACCTTGTGAGCACAGGCGCATGCCCCGGAGGAAATAGGCAAAGGTGTAAGAGCCCCAGTCATACTCTCCTATACGGTCCACATCGCGTGTGGCGCTAACCAAAGCGAAAGATACCGTGGAAGAATTATCTGCTATGAAGCAGCCTCGAATGATGAGCAGGAACAATCGCCGCAGGACGCGATCCCCGATCCTAACATCATCGTGCATGGGCTCACCAATAGCCCATTCATAACATCTACGCCAAAGGACCCGAATGGACAAGACTACCTTTCAGCGCCTCCGTCAAAACTTCTAATAAGGATCTCGACCAAGTGGGGGTAATATTCGCCACGCAAGGCAATCGCCCTCCAAACTCCATACCGTGATAAATCGCCAATCCATAGGCGCCATCATCACTCGCAATCCAAAGCAGATGGAGGATCGAGTCCGATGAAACCATCGCCTCATACAATGCCCCGAGATAACCCCTGTGGACAACGACGGGAAGGATGGAGAAAATGCCCCAAATCCCCACTCATGCACTCATCGCTTATAATCGGATGAAGCGCCTTGTACATGGAGTGGATGCTAAACCGCCTCGAGGTCGTGTAAAACTTGAACTCGCATGAAATGCGATCAACATCGTAACCCTTTAACCGCATCAATAAGAAAGAAGGAAGATAAAGTCTAACGTCATACCTCGTTAGCATGCAAGTACATTGATGGGTGTCTACCCAAATCACCCAAGCAACTCGGGTTCACCACCGATGCTCTAAGCTCCTCGCGAGGGATATGTGCAGCAGGAGCGGGATTCTCAATATCCACCTCCTCATCTTCAACGTCTGGAACATCTACCTGGACAGGACGTATCACCGCCTCCACCAACCGACGAGGCTGTCTGACAGAACGGGGACGAGGCACTTCAGAAGCCCTCCGCATTTATGAAAGCGGTCCCCGTAAGAATCGCTTCAACCGATCCGGAACCATAATATCTGGACAACAAGTCTCCAAATCACCTCAGAAAGGGTGTGGTATTTTCTTACCTGGAGCTTTTAAATGCATTTATGACTATATGCATGCATGCATTTACTTTAAACATATAATAGAGTTAAAATGCATGACTACCCAATGCCTACATTTGAATTTTTTTTTTGCCATAGTCCCCTTTGAAAATAGGACTATCCACATGCACACAGGCATGTCTAGGTGGCCATTCAGTAACACACCTGTCCCAAAGATATATACCTGATATATGCATTAAAAATCAAAATCATCATGCATAAGGCCAACCTCAATGCTAGGAGTATTTTTCCTTTCTACCTTTTGCTCATTGGACCTCAAATAGGACAAAAAATAGCAAAAAAGGTGTCAATTTGACTGTCTCAAAAATTAAATTTTTTCACATCATTATGTTCAGCATGGTTTAATACTAACATTTACTATGTTGAATATTTTTTATCAAGTCATTTGTACATACATAATCACTACTATGTGTTTAGATGCATTTCTTGCGATAACTCACAATCCAATGGACAGAAACTGAAAAAAAATACATGCATACGTTACCAGGATAGTGTAGAACACTTGTACAGTGACAGAATTTGAAGAAAGTAGCCCAAACTCAGCAAATCTGAAGAAGGCTCGCGGTTTTTTCTAAGTGAAGTGAGTTAGAAATGAACTTTAGAAGGCAGGCTGCATGATTTATCATCCACGCCTGGCAACAGGCTCACCTGCGGCTGCAGCAGGTGTACCTGCAGCTCCTCTATGTGGGTCCCACCCCTCCGGCTTGGTCCAATTTGAGTTGAAACGGAGTTCTTACGGGCTAGAAAGGTCAAATCAGGAATAAAAATGCCACGTGATTGAGAAAAATAGCATACAATCCTGGTCTTCTCAGATGAGACTTTGAACCTGTACATCACTCATTTGTAGTCACCCGAACACGTGGTATACCCTGCCAATGATCCCATTTGTCATAAATCACATCCGAAAATACTCGTGATATGTCCGATGTCGCGATGCCGTCATTAACTCCGGGTCATTACCCTACGTAGGTCCTCGATGGGTTACAACAACGTAGGTCCCATGTTTATCAAGGGTTATAACGTAGTCTCCCAACGGGGTAAACCCACAACATAGAACCGACAGAGGAGTTACAACGTGGTCCCTCAGAGATTTCTCGACGGGTTACAAATATGGGATTTAGTTATAACACATGCTCATCCGTTGGCATGTCTATCAATGAAGGTCAAGAAACCTTGACATCATTTCATCCAATAGCGATTAAACCTATCAGAGCTCTAGAGCTATTCGAGGTCTTCATACCCAATTGTTCATATTCCCTAGCGGACCCCCCGGCGGGGGTCACAACGCAATGCTCCATTCATCTACACGTAATGAAGGTCAAGCAACCTTGACGATCTCCTCACAGAGTCTCAGCCATTGATTCACACGTCAACGAAGGTCAGGCATCCCTAGCAGCATTCACTATTGGCAGTAAATCTAACAAAATCGTGACATATTTTGGAGATACCAACAAGGAAATGTCAATGTTATCAAAGAGGATAGATGATGGAATATGTTATACACATCCTCAAAATAGATCAAGCTTTATCCCCACAGATCTCTTGTATATAAGAGGTACCTCTTCGGGATCAAATCATTATCAAGAACACAGGAATTTGGTGATAACTCCAACATCAACATCCTAACAGATTCGGCTTACACGTCAGATCTGGTTAGTATTGCCAATCCCCATTGAAGCAATAGGAGCCAAGAATCATCCCCAAAGATGTTGGGCTACAAACCCCATACACACATGCATCATACATTTGCATCATGTTGCTATCCATAGTACCATGTTTATCTTGTTGCGTTCCAAGTGTCTAGGATTCTCTATCCTACCTATGCATCGCCGTGCATGAGTATGATAAAGAGGGGCATCTGTAGACACTCAAAATTTTTTGTACTACTGTTACTAACATTGCAGGAGGACAGATTCATCTTTTAAGAGAGAACCCTGAAAGACAATCCAAATCCATACCGGATACTACCGGAAGTTCAACATCAACCCCGGATCGCAATCTGGGAGTAACGATTTCAACCTCGGATGTAACCCCGAGGCCTGCAGATATAATACCGGAACTCACACTGGAGAAGACCAATTAATCTCGGAGATGACCCCGAGGTATCCAGTCTCAGTCCCAACCATGGGAATAGCCACTAACCTTGGTGATAACCCCAAGGAATGCAGTTTCGGCGATAACCCAAGAAATGATTGTTTCAAATGCAACCAGCTTCAATCTCGGCGCTCACAACGAGATACATTGTACCAACCCGGCAATAAACATCGGGGAGGCAGGCACACCTCAAAGGTGACAATGAGAACCTTAAACAATTGCAACAGTCCAATCTCAGGGATGCCTGAGCAACGTTTGCTTTATCAGTCCAATTCGGCGATAACACCGGTGAGGGGAACATCGTCATCTCGTCAACACGATGCCACATGACGTCTCTATGCAATGATGTCCCACAAGACTAACCAATCCTGAGTGACTATTGTGCGGGGTAACGGATGACAGTTGAAGTTTGAAGACCGGAGGGCATCGTCCCATCTTCAATGACTTCGCAAAAACTCTAATCCCATGCCATCGTACAACTTTTGACAACGGCGGTCCAAAATAGGTCCTGTATACCTCAAACGGATGCCCGGATTGCACTTCTGAAAATCCGAGTGGACATTACAGTGCCTGAGTGCACGTACTTTGAGACGACCCGACCCGACAAACCCGGGCCGACCCGACCCGCCGCCTGGTACACAGGCAGTGGCTCAACCGCAGTACACCATGCTCATATTGCCTATAAATAGAGGGCTTGGGGTGTTGATTTTTAAGAGGAAAAAGATGAGGAAACCCTGTACAATTTGCTCTGCACTTGCCATACAGTGTATTTTTCAACTTTTAAACACCTGTGAGCTCATATATAGCCTCTTTTGTACCCACAAAATCTAGTGTTTACCCACTCTAAAGATATAGAAGCCTTTTTATCACCACCGTAAGCCTTCTCACACACTTTTGTAGTCTTTCTCTTCATCTTTGCACACACCCTTCTACACGTTGAGAGTCGTGTTGCTTGCTTTTGCCCGAACTTCAGTCCGTGGTTTCATTCCAGTCTGTATATATATATTATATCTACATATACTTATATATATATTGACTAGCATTATCGAGTTATGCCTCGATTGAGCCTAGACTTCGGTCTAGAACGTTTACTTGCGTTTCTATATATATATATATATATATATATATATATATATATATATATATATATATATATATATATATGAATGTGTGTGTGAACTTTGTTCGATGAGCCTAGATTTTGCCTGCGAGCGTTTATCGCTTTATATATATATATATATATATATATATATATATATATATATATACATTTATATATATGAACTTTGTTCGATGAGCCCAGATTTTATATCGTGTGCATTTACTCGCTTTATATATATATATATACTTATATATATGAACTGTGTGTCGAACTTTGTTCGATGAGCCTGGATTTTACATCCGGTGCATTTACTGCTATATATATATATATATATATATATATATATATATATATATATATATATATATATATTCGTCCTGCCTGGAGTTTCCTTCGTGGCAGTTGATCGCTTTTACAGCTTTATTTATGTTTTGTCCCACCGAGTTTCCTCCATGGTGGTTGATAGCTTTTTAACACTTTATTTACATTTTCGATCCCCATGGAGGTGCTTTGTGGTTGGTGATCATGTCTCATATATATATATATATATATATATATATATATATATATATATTTATATATATATTTATTCGCTTTTATATATATACCGCTTATCGCTTTCATATAAACCGTAGTATTTTGTGAGCCTAAGAATCATGTGATCACAGATTCATCCCATTGGATCTAGATTCGGTTCCCGTGATGGACGTTTTTCAGCTGTAAGCAACTTGTAAATTATTCTGCGATGTCTGAATTTCCTCAGATGGTTTCCAAACCCACGAGGAAGTCTGCATTATTTTTGTATATTATTTTTATACGGATGCCTCGCATCCGTCAAATAAAATCAATCCAAATTAGATCACTTAATAAAAATGGGAGTGTAAAAGGTCTCAATTCCTATTGAGCATCGTGGTTTGAAAAACCTCTTTATAAAACATCACCGCCATATATTCGCTAAAAAACCGATTTTTATATAAATTTAAACCCCGTGTATATAGGTTCGAACGAGGCCTCGCACAACTTCCATATAACAAAGACATCGACCCACACACACACACACACTCGTAGATAATAGTTTCTTGAAAAGAGGCGGTCACCGTGGTAACACGGATGTCTGGGGTGCCTAACACCTTTCCCCCGCATAACCAAGTCCCCGGACCCTAAACGAATCTCGATTTCACCGACCCATATATCAGTGTCACACCACTGGGTCAATGTGCAAACCTTTTATCGGTTGTGTTGGTACAACCATTTAAAAAACCAACTGGCGACTCTTAACAGTCCCATCGTCGACATCATACATGTCGGATCTTTTTCACTTATTTTTTCAAACAAATCTCACCTAAAATGAGAACACCAAAGAACAAGTAACGGAAAGGGACACACAAAAATCCCGACGTCGAAAACCTCTGAGTATTATTAGTTCGCTAATAATACTTTTATTCACTTACTAATATTATTAACATCTTAATAATATTTTAATACTTTACTAATATTATTAATCCTCTTAATAATATTTTAATCATGCATTAATATTATTACTTTAATAATATCTTACTTATAATACTTTTATTCATTTACCACTAGTATTAATATTTTATTCATTTACTAATATTATTAATCATTTAATAATATTTTATTCCTTTACTAATGTTATTACATTTTTAATAACATTTTATTTAATCTCGAATATTATTATTTACTTAATAATATTTTAATCATCCAATAATACTTTAAGTTAATATTATTAATCGTTTAATAATATTTTAATCTAAGATTAATATTTTAATCTAATATTATTAATCATTTAATAATACTTTAATTATTTATTAATATTTTAAATCAAATATGATTAACCATTTAATAATATTTTAATAAAGTTTTAATCTTAATATTTTTATTTACTTAACAATATCATATTCTAATATTATTAATATCATAATAACATTTTAATAATTTATTAGATGAATAAATAATTTATTTTAATTGTTCACCCTTTATAAAACCATTTATTTAATATCCATAAAAGGTCATAAATAATATTTATTATTATAAATTACCAAAATGCCCTCAAATAGTCATAATATTATATATTAGGAGTATTTTAGCATTAAAATCATATTTTTCTTATTTAAGACATCACTTAACTATTTATTTTCTTTTATTCATAACTTAATCATTTTTAGGAAAAATACCAAACTGATTCCAAAAATTCTTTCTTTCTGGTTTTAGACAGTATATGACCCAACAATGATCCCCAAATGTTTCTGGAATTTTAGAAAATGATTTACTAATTTTAAAGTGCCCAAAACACTCGGATCTTGCTTCATTTTTCATATATTAAGTTTTGCTCAGAAAAATCTGATATTTTCAGGGCATGCTCTCCTAACATATATGAACCTACTGTAAACATTTCGGGATTTTCCAGTGTATACACAGTGAGATATTTGAAGGTAAATATTTTAGATTCCTTTACGGAAATAGTAATTACGCACAATCTATAACTCGAAATGTATCCGTTCTTTTTCCTACATGTAGATAACTTCTCAAGGTACCTCTGTGAATTTTCCCTGATTTTTAAGAGACATGAAACTGTCCAAAACAGTCCCAAGAAAAATGGGATAGAAGCTATTTTAGGGTTTTGAACCCTTAACATTCCAAGTGGACTATTTTGGGGAAATCAGCCCCAAAGGTTTCAAAACTTGCTAGATTTGTGTTCTACCACTTGGGTTTACTAGATAACTCATGTATCTAGCACCCCCTTCGACGGATCACAAATCCAAGTTGTAAAACTTGAGTTATACAAGATTTAGTGGAAGAAAAACAAGGTTTCACCCCTTAGAGCACATATGCTCATTTTCTTCCTCTAAGCCTTTGATCTAACACTCAAGATACTTAGTTCCATACATGATGATATGTAGAACTAGGGTACTTTGAGTATTAGACCATAACCCCCATATATGATGAGGTAAAAACCGAAAATAGAAGAAGAATAAGAAAAAAGAAAAGAATGAGAATCTCACCTAGTTTTGGTTGCTATCTTTCTTGTTCTTCTAAAGTAAGTAATGAACTTAGGATGCATGAACAACAATTCCTCTCCCTCTCTTAGCAAAAACCGAACCCTCTCTCTCTCTTCTCTCTCTTGTATGCTACTAGCTTGGGAGAAAAAGATAAAAGAAGAAGAATGAGAGAAAATGAAATGTTCTAGCAAATGAAATGGGTGAGTAACTATTATCCCCCAAACTTTTATTGTCCCATGGATAAAAGGCTTCACCTTATCTCTTCCAATTAAGCCTAATCATGTGGTTAAAGGTGCTAAGTAGATTTTCTACCAATGGGAGCATGACACACTTGTCCTTGTGTGTAAGACTTACTAATTAAGGAACTTGATTAGCATAATTTGGTTGCCTTAAATGGACTAATGTGGTCGGTCCCCCGTATTCCATTATATCCTCCATTTTTCTTTTATTTAATGCACAAATTTGATTAATCAAAAGTTTAAAATACCCTTAATCAAGTGGGCTAAGTATTGGTTTGCATTTTATTTCTTTTGTGCTTCTCTTTTAATTGTTTTAGGCCATGTAATAAACATAGTCTAACAATTTTAATATATGTTACCCAAATTATTTATTTAGGGTTTCCATTTCCAATCTTATGAAATTTAATTTCTTATATATGTGACTTTAGCTCATAACCTAATTAAGTTTACTAGAAATAGGTTTAAAATTATTAGTCACTTGAAATAACAAGATTATCCACTTAAGTTAGTATACATATTAAATACTAACCCTTCCTTAATACCATAACTCTTAGGTTATTTAATTGTCTCACCTAATGTATAATTAGGTTACGAAGCTTTCATTTAGGGTTTAAAATAAAATAAAATTAGTTCCTAAAATTTGTAATTAGGGTTTCACATAGTAATACAAGGGTTTGTCACATAACACCATAATTGACCAACCATTATTGGTCCAAATATACAGTACATATTTATAGCACTGAAAAATCGAAATATAATTATTATATTAATTCTAAAAATCATTTCATATATTATATAAATAATATATGATTATATCTTCTTGGAAAATAATTAATAAAATATTTCTACCATAAAATTAATTATGATAAGAATATAATTTATAATGATCAATAATTCTAAAATAAAATTATTTATAATTATTCATATTTTTATTTATCACATAAATACATATACACATTATCTTGGCACATATTCCCCATATTTAAAATAAATAAAAATGTATACGCAAAATTTCTAATTTATTTGTATAGAAAATATCGGGTTGTTACAAAGTCGATCACAAATTCAACCTCTCTATCTCGCCGAAGTCCTGGCAAATCGTCCGGAAATACGTCTGCGAAGTCCCTCACTACTGGTATCTCCTCTACTTTCGGATTCTCTTTACGACTGTCGACTATGTAAGCTAGATATCCTGCAGACACCTTGTCTTAACAACTTCCCCGCTCGTGCATCATCGTCACACACAACTCGCTTGTCTAGGCGACTTGCTACCATAAAACACAACCTTTGATGAAGTTATAAGGTTAATACGCTTCTTCTGGCAATTAATTACAGCCCCGTAATTGAATAATCAGTCCATTCCCAAGATAATGTCAAATTCCCCAAGTCGAATAGGGATAAGATCTATGTTCATGATATTACCCTTAATATCCACTCTACAGTTCTTATGTACGTGCTTAACATGGATTATATCTCTATTCGTAATTTCTATGTTCATGGTGTATTCTAACTCGTCCTTAGCAAATTCTAAGTTCTAAGCAAAGTCATTGGATATAAATGAATAAGTAGCACCCGAATCAAATAATACATAAGCATTAACTTTATTGATCAGAATGACACCTGACACCACATCACAAGAGTGCACTGCATCCTTTATTGTCATGTTGAATGGCCTTGCGGTCGGTTGGTTGGTTGTTATTGGTCCTGTGATGGTCAGAACGCTTCCACCGTTGTTTCCCCTATTTCCTCCTGATCCTGTCCCTCCAGATCCCTTCTTAGGATAGTCCCTTGCAAGATGATCCTTTGAGCCACAAGTGAAGCAGGCACCCTTCTTTGGGTTAGGACAGTTAGGTGCTATATGGCTTTCCCGACCACAATTGTAGCACACTCGTTTACCCTTCATACACACTCCTAAATGAGCTTTCCCATAGGTTGGGCACACTTCGATCCTCTTCTTCTAACCTCCCTGTTGATTTCCAGTTGACGAGTTGTCAGACCACCTTCTCTTCTGATTATTACTACATCCCGTGTTACTACCACTAGCCTTATTAATTCCTTCATTTTCACTTTTCTTCTTCTTCTGATCCTTGTTATACTTGGTTACAGCATCGCTTCCACCTTCAGCGAGTATGACTTTCTCCAACACTCCAGCGAATGTCTTCAACTGAAACATCGACACCTTACTATACAACTAAGGCTTCAGTCCTTGTTCAAACCTTCTCTCTTTTCTCTCATCCATGTGCACTTGATACGTGGTGAACCTAGCCAACTCATTGAATCTTGTCGCATATTCTAGTACGGACATATTCCCATATTTCAACTCCAAAAACTGGACCTCCATTTGGTTCTGCGAGCTGGTCGGGAAATACATCTCGAAAAACATCTCCTTGAACCTCTCCCAGGTACTCACACCTTCTTCTCCATGGACCTTGTTTGCTTGCTACCAATAACTGGCTTCGAATTTCACATTGAACGTTGCGTAGGCGGTTTTCTGGTCCTGTCTGACTCTGGCGACACCAAAAACTTTTTCCATCTCTGTGACGCCCCCAAAATAGGTATACATCACTCATTCTGAGTCGCCAAATACATGGTACAAAATTCAAATACAACTTAATTATACAACTGTCGTGTAAAGTACGACAAAATATAAGATGGGAGTTTCAACACGAATATTGTCTTCTAGACAATATCCAAACTCAAATTCAATATTATTACATTTATTTTCACACTACTTCACAAAATAGTGAGGAATACTAATGCAAACATCTAGACCGTCACTCCGTTCCCCAACTAGTCCCAGCTATATTCTCATTTCCTGAAGAGAACAATGAAAACAAAGGGTGAGCTCAACTAGACTAGTAAGAAATATTATGACTAAGATAATGCAGAATAAATTATCGTTAGCCTTCAACAGTGTTAAACTGATAAAATACAATAAACATCAAGTTTAGTTGGAGCGGAACATGCAATCCATTAGAAGAGTCAAGTAGAGTATAAAATCTACTATCTTCTATGATTTAAAAGGTTTTTCATCACTTTTATCGCTGAGGCTCAACTTAATAAATAATCCACATCATCGAATCATCCCTACACTACGGGCCAAATATATTCTTTAGTATCACGACCACGAATTATCCATGCACTACGGGCCAAGGATATTCGTGTATTCATCAATGGTCATGATCACGCCATAAAATAATTCATCTTTACACCCTTGGCTGAAGAGAACTCATGGTCATGATCATACCAAAAACTATCCATTAATACACTACGAGCCAATGAGGACTTTTACCACATCATATGTAACATTACGGTCATGATTATACCGAATAATCCTTGGTCATAATCATACCAAGTCCATCTATGCACTATGGGCCAAATGATACTTTCATAACAATATAAGCATGAGGATGATGATAATGATATAAGAATTCAATTAAAAGAAAGCAAAAGATAAAAGACTTTAATAATTAATTTATCCAGAATTCAATAATGTCCAAATTGTCAACATGATACTGCTTTGTGGAGTAAAATTCAAGAATAATATTGTATCAAAAATGTTTTGGACCGAAAACGAATCAATTTTTATCATGAATAGTACCCCGGGTGAATAGTACTCGAGTGAATAGTACTGTAAGGTTTGTAATATTCAAGAACGGAATCAAATTGCATAAATAAGTAGAAACGTGTAAAAATCAGAGTTTAAAATTATTACAAACCATATACCCGGATCACCCTTTATGCACAATTATTAATTAAACGAAAAAGATGAATAAGAAACATACCCTTGATGATCCGAGCTTCCTCAGGTACAAGTTCACCTCCAATCTTTTTCGCGTTCAACTTGAATCCACCGGGTTTGGTTCCTTCCTTTGATCAACGTTAGCCAATCAAGTGTTTGGCCTCTAGAGGTGATCCACCAAGGAAGAAGAAGGATTCAAGAAGATGGGTATTTGGCAAAACCCTAGTTTTCTCTCTATAGAAAAGGAGCGTACTCTCCAACCATTGGAATTATATCGTAGTCTTGATATCTGATATAAGACTCTTCTTATAAAGATATCAAGTAACCCTATTAAAATAAGGTATTATTTAATTAAACCTTTTTAATTAAAGGGGCTCCCTAATCTTATTAGGGATAATTAATTAAACTCCTTTAACTAATTTTCCTTCCTAATCCAATTAGGAATAAATGGAGTACTTATATTAAATTAATTCCTAAACTCTTTTAGAAATTAAAATAATAATAATAATTGTAATAATATTAATAAGACTCCTCTTATTAATTTATATTTAATATTTCTAAAATATTAAATAATAATATTAAGCTATTTAATTTATTCTATCACCATAGATTAAATTAAATATACATAATATATTATTACGATTATGCCATTAACTTCTTAAATAATTATTCTTCCTTTTATGGTGTGACCCTTTAGGTTCTCCATATTAAACCGGTTGTGAATAAATCAATTAGAACAATTCTAATCTTATTTAAATAAATAAATTAAACAATTAATTTATTTAAATAAATAATATTTATTCTACAATAGGGATAAGCCTCCCTAGCGATCAACGACTTTCCAGATAATATAGATTTCAACATTAATCATAAAAGAACCTTTGAGTAAATAGTTACCATACAATTCAATCCTTCCACCATACAATGTCCCAATTAAATATAAGACATGGAATTCATCACAAGTCTTATTTTATTTAATTATATGTATTTCGACTCTTAAATGCACAACTCCAAATAATACAAATTAAAAACTCCTTTCTAATTTCATTCTGCCTTGGCCAAGGACTACTGGGTTGTCATTTATCGAATCACATAGGACATTTCTCTTCTTTTAATAGAAGTGGTAGATTCTTTATTGATCATACATTATCTCCATGTACAACTTATTATACCCAAGCATACCCTTTGATATACCCTAAGGGTCTTAAGGAATAAGTCAAAGTATAATTCATCATACACAAGATACTATGATGATCTCAAGTCCAAGGATCACTTGTACTACTATCACTACAGGAATTCCTATTGACAGACAAGTAAAACTCCATTAGGTATTCCTTAGTGAGCCACGTTCAGTGAACTTATTCTCTAATAAGCACCTACATACTTGCTTTAGTGTCTCCACACAAATGATCATGAGATCAATCATCCTCATCAAATGAGCAAGCAACGTATGCACCAATCTATCCGGATTCACTAATCCCCAATTTAGTAATCCAACGATTGGGAACTATTTTAGTTTTAAGCTTTTTAAGAATTTAGATCTCATTAGAATGATCATCATCATTATTCTAAAAGCATTGCTTAAAACTATGGGTTTATCACATATTATAAAACAGCATCATGTAGATAATTAAAAGCCTTTAATAAATTAATACTTTTTTTATTAATAAATGAATAAGATTGTTACAAAGTATATGCTTTATCATCAAACATGATTGGCTTATATGCATACTACTTTCAATCTCCCACTTGCACTAAAGCCAATAAATCATGGTATCTCATACTCTTCTTCTCTAAGTGGCGATTATCCCGTCATTGGATATACTTTAGTTAATGGATATGTAATGTTTTTCTTGAGAGTCCACTATCTCTATAGTGATTTCCCATCTTCAATGATTCCTATAATCAAATGAAAGTGCCACAACACATGTTTAGATCCAAGATGAGACTTAGGAACTATTCCTAGTTACGTAATGAACTTTAATCCAAACAATCAACTTGCGCCTTCATTTATAGCTATATACTTTGTCTTTATCACTAAACCAAAGAACTCTTTGATGTTTGGAACCTTTCCAATTCACTACACCTTTGTTCAAGATAACTCTTTACCTTAAAGTGGATTTTTCGTCATGTTAGTCATCTCGAAAAACTTGAGTCCGCTAAGCCCTCTAGTTTTAATTTAGACCCACCATGAATATGATCACATCCTTAGTGCGGTTAAGCACTTTAAGATATTTTCATCGACTCATAGTGAACTTCTCCGTGATATGATCGATCAACATCAGGTCTCGTATATTTTCATTGCATACATGATTGTCACTCATGCGACCTCTCTTTCGAGAGTCCGTGGGGACTATTAAGAGAGATACACTCCATGGCTCATCAACATGAGACATCTCTTGGAGTTTGCCATGCTAAACGACTTTAGCATCAAATGAATATACGTTCCTTGGGTTAAGTCGAGCATCCTTTTAAATCTATCTATATAGATTTGCATCCCCAATAATGATACTCTTCCCAAATCATTCATGGAGGATTGTTTAGACAACTTTATCTTTACTGATTGTAGCATTGGTATGTCATTCCTTATCCGTAGTATATCAACATATAGTACTAGGAATGTCACGATGCTCCTACTGACCATTTTGTACACACTAGGTTCATTCTTATTTGTGATAAAATCAAACTCTTTTGATTTTTTCATCAAAACGAATGTTCCATATTTGAGAAACTTGCTTCAATCCATTTCTCTGAGTGTCTACAACACTTACCTCATCGTATGTAATCTGGATCATCATCTTCTATGATGTGTACCTCATCATCATCATCTATGATGAATCCATACCTCCTGTGTATCTTGGTACTATTTCAGATTTCTGATTGATTTGTGGTATAATAGGTCATCTATGTGTTCCTCTTATTTGACTTATAGTATTTTGTGGTTCTTGAACTCTTCAAGATCTATTATCCTCCCACTAGCCCCTTTTAATGATAAACACCTTTATCTTAGAAGGCGTGTGTTTCGTAATAAACACCTTTTGCTATGTAGGATTATAGAACATATGCCCTAAACTTACTTTTAGGATGTCCCACAAATCTGCACATGTCAAATTTTGTCCCAAGCTTATCCTTTGAAACCTTTTTAACATAAGTTGGACAACCCTTATCTTAACATACTTAAGATTAGAATCCTCCCGTCCATAACTTTTATGGAGTCTTCATTTGGATTTTGAGGTTACCTTTTCGTAGATATGCTGTACCATTTCTAGGACATGATCCTGAAGGATCTTTGGAATGTCGGTAAAATCATTATGGACCGCACCATGTCCAACAAGGTACGATTTTTCATTCAGATACATCAATAAATTATTGCGATCGATGATGTCCATTATGAGAAAACCATTTGAGATGATCTAGAAACTTATTGCACAAGTATTTATTCCTTGATCTAATCAAAGAATCTTAATACATTGCCAATTTATTTCACTTCCGAATTCTTTGAACCTTTCAAATAATTCACACTTGTATTTTAGCAAATACACACATTCAACTCTTTGAATGATCATCTCCTTTTCTTATACTAATTTGTTCAATATACAAAATTATTTTCATGTAAGTCAAGTATATAAAATCCATTAAGTAATATTCCAGTTCTATATAAAACATTATTATTATTATAAATAGAACAACAATTGTTCTTAAATATAATACCAAAGATGTCATTGTCCAACAATAAAATGGAAATAATGTTTCCAACGAGAACTGGAATACAATAACAACTTATTGACTTAATAGACTTGCCTGTAGGCATTGCTAAACTATAAGTTTCTATGGCTAATGTAGCAACCTTTGCTTCATTTCCCACACATAAGATTATTTATCTTTGTTTAGCTTTCTACTTCTTCTTGGTCCCTTCATAAATCTATATTTATGATAACCAAAGTCGATATCCAATATCCAAGTAGAACCTTGACTTAAAAGAAAATTTATTTTAAATCTTGAACAAAATTGTATTTATGTAAATCAAACTTCATTAAGCTTCTTTGGTTAGCCAACGCAAGGTGCTTCTCGCAGATTTCTTTCCAATTGTCCATGCTTATTGCGTTGGAAGCAAACTCCTTTGCTATCCGTGATCGCTTTTGTTCTTATTATCCTTTATTTTGCCTTTTCATTTACCTTCTTTGAATCGTTCTTCTTTTCAGAAGATCCTTTGGCCCCTACCAGTAAGACTTGGTTTTTCTTGTTTGGAAAGTGATTCTCAACATTTTTCAACACGTTAAGCAAATCAATGAGGTCGATATCTAGCATCCATATGAAAAATTCACAACAATTGTGAAAGGTGTCCGAGAGTGAGTGCAAGATCAAATCTTCGCTCAACTCTCCATCCATGACAAAACATGTTGTCTAATTGATCAATCAAATTGATTATGTTAAGAACTTTTTTTCTGCATTATATAGTGCCATTGGTCATTCTAGATCGGAAGAGCTCCTTAGATATCTCGATATCTATCATCCTACTTCAGTAAGACCCAAACTTATTATTAATGAAATTTAATTTTCTATTTATTATTTTGAAATAGTAAGGGTTGATTTGATTAATGTGGATAGTTATGGGTAAAATATAAATATTTCAAAATAAGAAAGTGGTTATAAAATATTCATTGTTGTTTAGAATATTCGTTTGGTCGTGGAATATTAGTCTTTGTTGGGAATATTAAATGCGACGACGCAGACCATGTGTGGGCCCCATAACTGAAAGCGATTGGATGAAGAAAAGCGACAAATATAAGTTGTCTAAAAATAACGGCATAGTTGTTACCAATTATCTTTGTTAAAATACTCGGTGGTTAAAACACAAGAAGATTACCGGTATTGCATTCAATTATTGATTCTTACGTAAGAAGGCACTACTCAATAATAGTTACAGTAATTATTATTCAATTATTTTATTGATTTAATAATTTCTTTGCGTTAATATTTTATATTCTTCGTTGTTTCAATAATTGTCATTACAAAGATTTTTCATTATCGAAGCAATAATTCATATTATCTCAGAAGACCCCAAACTTTTATAAATAAAGATGAATTTTCTATAAATATTATTTTTAAATATTATGGGATAATTTGATATAATGTTATAGTTCAGGTAATATTTATAAATTTTGCAAAATATGCAAGTGGTTATATTATATTCGATTGGTCGGGAATATTCGGTTTTAGCGAGGGAATATTCATACAACTACTCAATCATTGGTGGACCCCACAATGTAATTATTTTCGGATCGAGAAAACGAAAAAATATTTTATTAAAATAACGGCGGAAGTTTTTACCGTTGACATTGTTGAACTACTTTCAGTAGTAAAAGTACGATGAATACGTGTGGTTGCATAGTAGCAAACGGTATTGATTATCGATGCTTATGTGAGAAGTCACTCGGTTTGATTCCATTATTGTCGATTAATAATATGAATTATTATAGCGATAATGACGCTTTTGTTTTATTCAGTATTATTAACGTAATAAAACAAAAACATCTTTTTATATAAAAAATGTAATACTTTATTAAAGTTATTCTATAAATAAAATATATTATATTTTATTACGCATAGTGTTTTGCATAGTGTTTTGCATAGTGTTGCATAAAGTGTTTGCATAGTAAAATGTTTTTATATAAATAGAATATATTATATTTTATTTAAAAGATTTTGCTTTAAATATGGACCGTCGATTAAAGTAAATCAACTGGACCGCTCATGGATTAATTACTATGCATTCTATTTTCCTATAAATAAGCTCATTCCTTCATTATTTTCTTTTAATTCACCGAAACTCTAAAGAGAGAAACTATAGAGAAAGAAGAAAAGTATCTCGCTACTTCACTTTGCCAATATTCAGTTCTTCTAAGGTAGGGAATATTATTTGTTGTAATTCGTAAAGGGTGTTATTCTTTGTATTCATGAAGAGAACTTCTTTTGTTATTCCATTCTTATTTATTCTCATTGAATAACCTATATACGCTTAATCCCCTATACTTTGTGATCTTCTTCTTTATTCCATTCTTCTATTATTCTCATTGGAACATCCCGTCTGTGTGTTTTACAGGACACGGTTCCCGCTTTTTATTATTCTCGTTGGAATATCCTATCTCGTGTGTTTTACACGGACCGGTTCCGCTTTTTATCATTCTCGTTGGAATATCCATCTGTGTGTTTTACAATCGGATCCGGTTCCATCTTTATTATTCTCGTTAGAACATCCCGCTTGCGGTGTGAATTTCACCGATTCGGTTCCGTTATTTATTATTCTCATTGAATAACCCGCCTGCGTGCGGCCTATCGCATGCATGGTGATTTCTTTTGTTATTCCATTCTTTATTATACCCAAATTGGTTAAAACTTTGACTTCTATACTCCATGAAATTAGTAGAATATCCTCGATATTTGCGTTTCATCCAAAGATCTTTCATGGAAATATTCTTCCGATCATTCTTGAATTTTACTCTACAAAGCAAGAGATCATGTTGATGATTTGATGTTATTAGTTCTGAATAACTTAATTCTTGAACTTGTTTTATTGAATTCTTATATCATTATCATCATCCTCATATTTTTTTTAAAGTCATCGTATTCTGTAGAGCATGGATGGACTTGGTATGATTATGACCTGGGATTATTCAAGGTAATCATGACCGTAATGTTACAAATGATGTGGTAAAAGTCCTCAAAGGTCAGTAGTGTATTGATGGACGCTTGTTGGCATGATCATGACTATTAATGAATACACAACTATTCTGGCCCGTAGTGCGTGAATAATTGTGGTCGTGATACTAAAGAATATCCTGGTCAGTAGTGTGGGTGATTCGATGATGTGGATTATTTATTAAAGTCGAGTCTCAAATTTATAATAAAGTTGATGAAAAACCTTTCAAATCATAAAAGATAGTAGATTTTATTTTCTACTTGACTCTTTTAATGGATTGCTTGTTCACCGCAGCTTAAACTTGATGTTTATTATATTTTATCGTTTAACAATGTCAAGGCTATTGATAATTTATTCGCATTATCTTAGTCATAATATTTCATCGGGCTAGTTGAGCTCACCCTTTCTTTCACTTTCTTTCGTGAAATGAGAACATAGCCGGGACGAAGTCTGGGAACGAGTAATGGTCCAGAGGATAGCATTAGTAGTCCTCACTATTCTCGTGAAATAGTGTGATAATAATTGTAATGAGGACTCCTTTTGAGTTTGTATAATATCTAGTAGACATTATTTGTACTCAAACTCACGCTTTATGTCGTATTGCATACCTACGCTTATATTAGTAAGTTGTATTTAAATTTCAGTACCATTTATCCGACTACCCAAGATGGGTGATGTATACCTAATTTTGGGGCGCCATGGTTGGTATCGAGCTTAGGATATGATCCTGGCTAAGATGTGAGAATAGTACTAGGAGGGAGAGACGGGAATACCTTCGCTAGTATGACCTACCTAAGTTTATGTGCTATTTTATTGGTCCATCAAAATGTAAAGATAATTGTTACATGTCAATTAATCTTTTGTTTTGTGGCAGTATCTGAAAATGACATCTGAGAATGTTGAGAATAGCAATGGAGCATGTGCAATCGTTGATTCACCACATATCAATAATCAGGATAATGTGCATCAGGAAGGCGACAATCCTCATGCAAACAATAACACTGACGAAATGATGAATGATCAAATGTTCAGAGGCTTTATGCAATTTATGCAACAAAGAAAGCGAGAGCGACTCTCGCCCAAAACGTAGGTGGAAACACGAAAAACTCTCTCAGCGGTCACCGCTAAACAAGTCAAGGAGCCGGGACCACCGGAGTTTAAGGGAGAGCCAAAACCACTTTCGCGGAAGCATGGATAAAGCAGATTACCAAGATATTTGATGTCTTGGGATGCTCGAGGAGCAAAAGGTTCCCTTCACGCCTTTTATGTCAAGGCGGAGAGGCAGACATCGGTGGGAATTCCAGAAACGACTCAACTCATCAGATCAAGATATCTTGGGAGAAGTTCAGAGAGTCGTTTCAACGACAAATACTTTCCCGAAAGTATTCGCCACATGAAGGAGGTGGAGTTATCAAGTTGGAACAAAACAATATGACCGTGTCGCAATACGAGGCAAAATTTGTGGAGTTATCACGGTCATACGCCCCACTTGGTGGATAATGAAGAGAGAATGGCGCGAATGTTTTTAAGAGGTTTGAAGTCTGGGAGATACATCAACATCTTATTTCTCATAAACCGTGTTTGTATTCGATGTTGTAAATAGGGCTCGATTAGTGGAGAGCGATAACGAGTCAACGCAACTAAAAGAGAGCAAGCGGCAAGAAAATTATAATACAATGAGAGTAGTCATCAAGCGGTGACAACAAAGTGGAGGGAATCAAAGCCGAGATACGGTAACCACTTTGGTGGTAATCAGTACAAAACAATAAGAATGGACATTTCAAGAAACGGAGATTCAACAATGATAGAAAGACGTCAAGATCAAAGACTCGTTGTTAAGGAAGGAGAAAGACCACCTATCATATGCTTCAAATGCGAGAAGAGGGACACATCATCCGAAGGCGTGCCATGCCGTCCAAAGCATGTTATAATTGTGAAGAGAAGGTCACTTACCTCACTTTTGTCTTTTCATCAAGACAAATTCAACTAGGATGGAGGCACCAAAGGCATTCCGTAAAAGTCAAACCTAGAAAAGGTAAGGGAGAGCGTTTGTTGTTACCTCCCGGAGAGAGCAAGGAACCCGAATGAGGTCATCACGGGTAAGCTTATCATAAACTCTAATGAAGTCTATACTTTATTTGATACCGGGTTCTACCCATTCTTTTATTTCTCCTACTTGCGCCATCGATTAAATTTGACTCAGGAGAAATTAGACTTTGACTTATCTGTGGAAACTCCGTTGGGAGAAACCTTCATTACATCCATCGCTTATAAGTCTTGTTTGGTTCAAATCGGCACCCTCACATTACCGTCAATCTTATTTCATTAAAAATACTTGCATTTGATGTGATTCTAGGATTGATTGGTTAACTACTTATCATGCAAAAATTGATTGTTTTCGTAAGGTTGTTAGCTTTCATATTCCTAATCAACCTATTATGCTAATTCAAACGACCAAACCATTAAAATCAATCACGGCCATCTCAAGCCATAAAGCTATTCGCTTATTGAAAAACGGATGTCAAGCATTCTTAGCTCATGTCACAGATTGAAACAAAAATACGCCGCTTTTGAGCGATATATTTTATTGTTAATAAATTTCCGACGATTTCTCAAGAACTTCCTCGCCTACCCCAGAGCATGAAATTGAATTTTGTATCGACTTGAACCCCAGACAAAACCTATTTCCAAAGCCCCATATCGAATGGCTCCTATTGAACTTCAGGAGTTAAAGACCCAACCGCAGGAATTGTTAGACATTGGCTTTATTCGGCCCTAGTACTTCTCCTTGGGGTGCTCCCTGTTCTATTCGTGAAGAAAAAAGATGGGAGTATGCGATTTTGTATTGATTATCTGGAGTGAATCATGTCACCATCAAAAATAGGTATCCATTGCCACGTATTGATGACCCGTTTGACCATTGCAAGGAGCCAAATTCTTTTCAAAGATTGATCTTCGTTAGGATATCACCAATTGAAGATTAGAACCACCGACATTCCAAAGATGGCTTTCGTAACTCTGTGTAGGGCATTATGAATTCCTAGTCATGTCCTTTCGATTGAATAATGCCCCGCCGCCTTCATAGATATGATGAACCGAGTATTCAAGGAATATTTAGATCACTTTGTGGTCAGTCTTTATTGATGACATCCTTATTTATTCCAAAAGCCGTGAAGATCATGAGCAACACTTGAGGTCGACACTCCAAAAGCTTCGTGAATATAAGCTTTATGCCAAGTTGAAGAAATGCGATTTTCGCTTGAAGAAGTAGCATTCCTTGGGCACGTGGTATCAAGTCATGGAATATCTGTTGACCCAATAAAGATGAAGCTATTCAAAGTCGGGAACAACCTAAATCAAAGGACCAAGTACGTAGCTTTTCGGTGCTTTAATGGTTATTATCGGAGATTCGTGGAAGGATTTTCTCGAATCGCTACTCCATTGACTCATTTGACTCGAAAAAAAATACAAAGTTCGGTTGGAGCGAAGAATATGAGAAGAGTTTTCAAGAACTCAAGAGGAGACTTATTTCAAAGACTGCTCGACAATACCATCTGCTCGAGAGGGATTTGTCATCTCAAATGATGCTTCGGACAAAGGGTTGGGATGTGTTCTCATGCAACATGGAAACGTTATAGTTTATGCCTCGCGACAACTCAAAGAATATGAGAGGAATTATCCTACTCATGATCCGGAGTTGGCAACCATTTGTCTTTGCACTTAAAATTTGGAGGCATTACTTGTATGGGGAGAAAGTGGAAATCTTTACGGATCATAAAAGCCTCAAATATTTCTTCACTCAAAAGGAACTCAACATGCGACAACGACGTTGGCTTGAACTATTGAAAGATTATGATCATACCATCCAATACCATCCTCGAAAAGTTTAACGTGGTAGCCGACGATCGAGTAGAAGATCATATGCAAGCACGAAAAGTGCGTTATTGTCAACGCAAAGGCCCATTTTGTGTGACTTGCAAAGGATGGAGATAGAGTTAAAGACTCCTGTGGACGCATGTGATGATAGCGTAATATACGAGTAGAACCGACTTTAATCGATAAAGTTAAAGTCGCCAAGCTACTGCACTGGAGCCGATGCGTATGAGGAAGAAAGTGCAAGAGGGTGCTACGCCGGAAGCAAGAATCGATGAAAAGGAATACTTGAGTCAACTCCGCACTTTGTGTTCCTAACGACCTCGATTTAAAGTATAATATCATGATGGAGGCGCACAACACACCATTTGCAATCCATCTCGGGAGTACCAAAATGTATCATGATATTCGCCATACATTTTGGTGGAGCAATATGAAGAGAGATAAATACTGCTTATCTCAAGGTGTCTAACTTGTCAACGAAGTTAAAGCGAGCATCAAGTACCAAAAGGTCCATTGCAACCACTTGAAATTCCGTAATGGAAGTGGGAGCACATTACCATGGATTTCAAGCACGGCCTTCCTAAGGTTTCTCAAGGCATTGATGCGATTTGGGTCATTGTTGATAGATCGACTAAGTCCGCTTCATTTCTTACCGACACGAGAAACTTATACACTTGAACGCCTTACTCAGATGTATATAAACAAGATTGTAAGATCGCATGGTATGCCTAAGATCCATAGTTTCGATCGAGACCCAAGATTCACTTCACGATTTTGGGTTAGTTTGCAAAAAGCTATGGGGCATGCAGATTTCACGATTTAGCTTCGGCATATCATCCTCGATTTGGACGGACAATCGAGAGAGGACTATTCAAACTCTTCAAGATCTATTAAGACTCGTGTCCTTGATTTCAAGGGAGTTGGGACAAGTTCTTACCATTGGTGGAGTTTTCCCACAACAACAGCTTATCAAGCAAGTATTAGTATGGCTCCATTCAAGCGCCAGTATGGAAGAAAGTGTCGTTCTCCAAGATTTGGGATGAGGTGGGTGAAGCAACGTTGTTGGGGACCGGAGTTGGTACGTATGACTACTAAAAGATTCAAACGATCCGACAACGATAAAAACCTCACAAAATCGATAAAAGAGTTATGCCGATCTTCATCGAAAGGACGTGGAATTCGATATAGGAGATCATGTGTTGTTAAGAGTTGCTTCCATGGAAAGGAGTTACAAGATTTGGAAAGAGAGGAAAACTTAATCCTCGATTCATCGATCCATTTTAATCCTCGATCGAGTAGGAATCTGTGGCCTATAGACTCGCTTTTACCCCCAAATATGTCTCGTGTTCATAACGCTTTTCACATATCCATGTTACGTAAATATGTGAAAGACCCGAACCATATTATCGAAGTTAGAACCGGATTTAAATAGCGGAAGATTTGACGTATGAAGAGGTTCCTGCTCAAATTTTGGATAAGAAGGAACATATTCTACGCTCCAAGGTTATACCTCAAGTCAAAGTTTTGTGGAGGAACCACGATGTTGAGGAAATGACTTGGGAGTTAGAATCAAATGAAATCAAGGTATCCTTACCTCTTCGACATACCTGTGTACGCACTCTAATTTCGAGGGCGTAAATTTCATAAGAAGGGAGGTTGTAAGACCCAACTTTTATAAATAAAGATGAATTTTCTATAAATATTATTTTGAATATTATGGAATAATTTGATATAATGTTATAGTTGTAGGTAATATTTATAAATTTTGCAAAATATGCAAGTGGTTATATTATATTCGATTGGCTCTGGGAATATTCGGTTTAGCAGGAATATTCGTGATAACTACTCAATCATTGGTGGACCCCTAATAACAAAGATTATCATTTGATCGAGAAAACGATAAAAATATTTTATTAAAATAACTACGGAAGTTTTACCGCTGATACTTGTTGAACTACCTTCAGTAGTAAAAGTACGAAGAATACGTGTGGTTGCATAGTAGCATTACCAGATTGATTATTTATGCTTATGTGAGAAGTCACTCGGTTTGATTCCATTATTGTCGATTAATAATATGAATTATTATATAGCGATAATGACGCTTTTGTTTTATTCGTATTATTAACGTAATAAAACAAAAACATCTTTTTATATAAAATGTAATACTTTATTAAAGTTATTCTATAAATAAAATATATTATATTTTATTATGCATAATGTTTTGCATAGTGTTGTATAGTGTTTGCATAGTAAAATGTTTTTATATAAATAGAATATATTATATTTTATTTAAAAGATTTTGCTTTAAATATGGACCGTCCGATTAAAGTAAATCAATCTGGACCGCTCATGGATTAATTACTATGCATTCTATTTTCCTATAAATAGAAGCTCATTCCTTCATTATTTTCTTATTTAATTCAATTGAAACTCTAGAGAGAGAAACTATAGAGAGAAAGAAGAAAAGTATTCTCGCTACTTCACTTTGCCAATATTCAGCTTCTTCTAAGGTAGGGAATATTATTTGTTGTATCTGTAAGGGTGTTATTCTTTTTGTATTCATGAAGAGAACTTCTTTTGTTATTCCATTCTTATTTATTCATTGAATAACCTATATACGCATGTAATCCCCTATACTTGGTGATCTTCTTCTTTTATTCCATTCTTCTATTATTCTCATTGGAACATCCTCTGTGTTTTTTGAGGACTGGTTCCGTCTTTATTATTCTCGTTGGAACATCCTCTCGTGTGTTTTTTACAAGGAACCGATTCGATTCTTTTTTATCATTCTCGCTGAATATCCTATCGTGTGTGTTTTACACCGGATCCGGTTCCATCTTTATTATTCTCGTTGAACATCCGCTTGTGAATTTCACCGACCGTTCCGTTATTTATTATTCTCGTTGAATAACTCGCATATGCGGTCTATCGCATGCATGGTGATTTCTTTTGTTATTCCATTCTTTATTATACCCGGTTGGTTAAAACTTTGACTTCTATACTCCATGAAATTAGTAGAATATCCTTGATATTTGCGTTTCATCCAAAGATTCTTTCATGGAAATATTCTTCCGATCATTCTTGAATTTTACTCTACAAAGCAAAGATCATGTCGACAGATTTGATGTTATTAGTTCCGAATAACTTAATTCTTGAACTTGTTTTATTGAATTCTTATATCATTGTCATCATCCTCATGTTTTTTTAAAGTCATCTCGTATTCTGTAGAGAGTATGGATGGACTTGGTATGATTATGACTGTGGATTATTCTTGTAATCATGACCGTAATGTTACAAATGATGTGGTAAAAGTCCTCAAAGCGGTCAGTAGTGCATTGATGGACGCTTGTTGGCATGATCATGACTATTAATGAATACACAACTATTCTTGGCCCGTAGAAAAGCGTGAATAATTGTGGTCGTGATACTAAAGAATATCCTCGTCAGAAAAGTGCGGGGGTGATTCGATGATGTGGATTATTTATTAAAGTTGAGTCTCGCCTATAATGTTGATGAAAACCTTTTAAATCATAAAAGATAGTAGATTTTATTTTCTACTTGACTCTTTTAATGGATTGCTTGTTCACCGCAGCTTAAACTTGATGTTTATTATATTTTATCGTTTAACAATGTCAAGGCTATTGATAATTTATTCTCGCATTATCTTAGTCATAATATTTCTTACTAGGCTAGTTGAGCTCACCCTTTCTTTCACCGTTCTCTTCGTGAAATGAGAACATAGCGGGACGCAGTCGGGAACTAAGTAATGGTCCAGAGGATAGCATTAGTAGTCCTCACTATTCTATGAAATAGTGTGATAATAATTGTAATGAGGACTCCTTTTGAGTTTGTATAATATCTAGTAGACATTATTTGTATTCAAACTCACGATTTATGTCAGATTATACTACTACGCTTATATTAGTAAGTCAGTATTTAAATTTCGTATCATGTATCCGACTACCCAAGATGGGTGATGTATACCTAATTTTGGGGCATCACATTATTTGAATAATATTATTAGATAACATTATTGGCAATGTCTAGAAAGTTACGTCTAAGGAGAGGTTTGGTCACCTAATTGCGGCATGATAAGGAGAAATTCTTATTGGAAAGCCCCTCTTTCACGAAGGGCGCACGGTTGTCAATATTGTGATTCTGTAATATTATTTGTGAATAAATAATTATTGATTCATATGATGAGAAAAATATTGATTGTATGTGGATATAGATGGAGAAAATTTTTAATGTGACAATTGTTGAAAATTAAAATTTTATCTTTTTTCGATAAAATAATTCATTTAAATATATTATTATATTTTAATAATATAATAATGGTGATATTTTTTACAACGAATGTGGGATATATGAGTATACGAGGAGGAAGAGTATTTTTGTTGCAATAAATGTTTAAAACATGTTAAACATGTCGGTGGACCCCATTTATCGATTGAAATTTGATTATACTTTGTAAAATCGCCTGGTTTATGGATTTGGTCAATTTCTATTTGGAATTTGGAAAAACTTTCTTTCGCAAAGTTGTAGAGAATTGAATTTCCTATAAAAAGTAGCGAGATTTGAATTTTTCGATAAAAGGGCTATTTATTATGAATTATTGAAGTTCTAAAGCTCCAAAATAATTAATTTTGAAGTTTTAAATATTTTTTTTACAAAAACGTTTTTTGCATGTGTGAGGCATGTGTTCAATTCTTTGAATTTCAGATTCAAAGGTGTGCATGAAGATTATATATATATATATATATATATATTAATATTTTAATAAATTTTCTATTTTGGTGTTTTAAGCAATTTCTATAAATAGGGTGCTTAGGTTAGAATTGAAAATCACACCGTAAACTCAAGTTTTTCTCTCTATATTATCGAGCGTATTCTTGTGAGTATTTTGAGTATATTTTGAGTTTTGCTATATACGGTGCAAGTTCGGTCATAACCTATATCAGGTGTTTCAACTAGAAGTCTTGTCTTTCGAGGTAAGGGATATTATTTTTTCAGAATGATATTATTTCTTCAATATCATTATGTTGAAATATTGATCTGAAGTTTTTATCAAATTTGGAACTTTTGGTGTCTGAGTTACTATTAACGATATATACGACTTTATTCACGATATCTGATTATTTATTCACGAATATGCACTATTCATCGAAAAATAAAAAAATTTTCTTTTTCGTCTAAAATATCTATTCGGATACTAGCTTTGATTGTATCCATGTTTTGATCATTCTTGAATTTTACACCACTATGATTATTTTTGAGGTATTTTTGGACGTGGATAAAACAAAGCACGAATCCTTAATCCTTAATCCTTGTCATTTTGTTTCACTGGATTCGTTTCTTTAAAAATATTTTTCATCATCCTCAGTCTTAAATGATGATATTATGGAGTATCTTTGGCCTGTAGTGCAAAGATGAATGATTTCTGATGAATATCTTTGGCCCGTAGTGCAAAGATGAACATGTGTTTAGATGAACATGACTAACTGATGAATATCTTTGGCCTGTAGTGCAAAGATGAATATTTGATTCCAGATATATATTGATTGATGTTACAGGGATAAAAGATAGACGATGAACTTTTAAATTCATACATAGAAGATAGTAGTTTGCATTCTCTACTTAACTCTTCTAATGAATTATTATTTCACTGCGAATATTGATTTAAAATTTGTTGTCTATTGTATTCTATTAGATTTTTCCTCGTTGAAGACTAACAATAATTTGTTGTATATTATCTTAGTCATAATATTCTTTATTGGGCTAGTTGAGCTCACCCATTTCCTTGTTATTCCATTTTTCTTCTCTCGGGAGGCGAGAATGTAGCAAGTAGTACTAGTGGGGTATGGAATGAAGGTTCTAGAGAGAGTTGTTTAGTAGTCCTCACCATTTTGTAAAATAATGTATCAATAATTATGATGGGGATTTATTTGCGTGTGGATATTGTCTCAGATGGCAATATCTATATTTAAACTCACAGTTTATATGTTGTAATAATAAAGTTGTAGTTGTTTTTTCACATGCCATGTATTGACAACTCGAGAATGGGTGATGTATACCTATTGCAGGGGCGCCACGATTTGGTATCGAGCTTAGGATATGATCTCTGGGAGATCGGGGAATAGAACTAGGAGGGAGAGACGAGTAAATCCTTCGCTAGTGTGTCCTACCTAAGCTTATTTGTTAGTTGGTTAAGTATATAGGGATATTATGTGATATATTGATTTCCTTAATTAACCCTTGTTTTATGACAAGATTTGAGAATGTCGATCGAGAATATTAATGATGGAGTAAATGAGACCGTGGAGATGCATGTATTTACCAACGAGAAGAGCGTGCAACAGTGGCAATGTACCTCCTGTGAACAACACCACCGAAAGCGAGATGATGAACGAGGGATGTTTAGAAGCTTTTTGCAGTTCATGCAAAATCGCACGAGGAGACTCGTGTTCAAAATACTGAGGAAATGATAGCAATTCACGGGTTGTCACACCAAGCAGTTCAAAGAGTTGGGACCACGAATTTAAGGGAAAGCGATCCGATCATGGCGGAAACATGGGTCAAGCAAATTACCAAGATATTCGATGTCTTGGGATGCACGGAGGAATGAAGGTTCCATTCGCCACCTTTATGTTCCGTGGTGAGGCGACTATGTGTGGGAGTCTGTGAAGCGTACTCCATCCGGCCGCTTTTCAAAGATGTCTTGGGAGACGTTTCAGAAACTATTTAATGACAAATACTTTCCGAAAGTGTTCGTCTATATGAAGGAAGTGGAGTTCATCAGATTAGAACAAAACAACATGGCGGTTTGTCTCAAAGACGAGGCAAAGTTTGCAGAGTTATCCGTGTTTGCACCTCATTTGGTGGAGAATGAGGAACGATGACGCGGATGTTTCGAGAGGTTTGAAACCCAGATACATCAAGATCTCATTTCTCATAAATTTTTCTCTATTCAGGATGTTTTAAAACAGGCTCAATTATTAGAGCGAGATAACGAGTACGGTCAACCGAGGGACCACAACCAGGATCGCATTCGAGATAGCAATCAACATAATAATGATAACCAAATGGAGAAAAAGCAGACGGACAAAATGGTAACCACTCTGGTGGTAATCATGGTTATGAAAATAGAAGAAGCGAAGTCGGAAGGAGATTATAAAAGAGGAGATTTAACAACGACCATGTGAAGACGACAGCGGATGGTGAGTAAGAATCGGTTCTAAGGGAGGAGAACGACCACCCATTATATGCTATAAATGCGGAAAGAGGGACATATCACCAAACCGCCCACAACAGTTCAAGGTATGCTATAATTATGGAAAGGAAGGACATATCGCTCGAGATTGTACGCAGAGCGAAACCTAGTTCAATGGGGACGGTGACTCAAAAGATCGTCCCGTAAAAGTCAAAGTCAACGATTCCGGAAGAGCGTTTGTTATGGTGGTCAAAATGCGAGGAACCCAAACGAGGTGATCACGGGTAAGCTATTTATAAATTTCCACGAAGTTTATACCTTACTTGATAATTTGGTCTTACCCATTCATTTATCTCTCCGCATGTGCTCAACGTTTAAACTTGACTCAGGAGAAATTAGACTTTGACCTATCTGTGGAAACTCCGTTAGGAGAAACTTTCATCATATCCACTATTTATAAATCTTGTTTGATTCAAGTTGGCACCATTACCTTACCTCGTTGACCTTATCTCTTTAAAGATACTTGCTTTTGATGTTATTTTAGGGATTGATTGGTTAACTACTCATCATGCCAAAATTGATGTTTTTTGTAAGGTTGTTAGTTTTCATATTCCTAACCAACCGTTAGTAATTTAATTCAAGCAACTAAACCATTAAAATCAATCATCGTCATTTCTAATCATAAAGCTATTCGTTTATTAAAAAACGGATGTCAAGCTTTCTTAGCCCATGTTATGGATTTGAATAAAGACACGCCAAATTTGAATAATATTCTGTTGTTATCGACTTTTCCGACGATTTCAAGAACTTCCGGTCTACCCCGAGCGTGAAGTTGAATTCTTTATTGATCTTGAACCTGGTACAAAGCCCATTTCTAAAACCCCATATCGAATGGCTCCTATTGAACTTCTTGGAGTTAAAGGTCCAACTACGAGGAATTGTTGGACATCGGTTTCATTAAATCCTAGTACATCTCCTTGGGGTGCTCTGTTTTATTCAGTAAAGAAGAAAGACGGAGTATGCGACTTTGTATCGACTATCGGAATTGAACCATGTCACCATCAAGAATAGGTATCCTCTACCTCGTATTGATGACTTGTTTGACCCGTTTGCAAGGGCACAATTCTTTTCAAAAATCGATCTTCGATTCGGATATCATCATTTGAAGATTAGGCGAGGATATTCCAAAGGCGCCCGTAACTCCCCAGATGGGCATTATGAATTCTTAGTCATGTCTTTCGGATCGACTAATGCTCCCCGCGGCTTTCATGGATATGATGAACCGAGTATTCAAGGAATATTTGGATCGGTTGTTGTTGTCTTTATTGATGACATCCTCATATATTCTAAAAGTCGTGAAGATCATGAGCACCATTTGAAGCTGGTACTCCAAAGGCTTCGTGAAAACAAACTATATGCCAAATTGAAGAAATGCGAGTTCTGGCTTGAGGAAGTAGCATTTCTTGGGCATGTGGTGTCAAAACATGGAGTATCCGTGGACCCGGTGAAGATTGAAGCAATACAAAGTTGGGAGCAACCGAAGTCGGTGACCGAAGTACGTAGCTTTCTGGGTCTAGCTGGTTATTATCGGAGATTCGTGGAAGGGTTTTCTCGAATCGCTACTCCATTAACTCACTAACTCGGAAGGATACAAAATTCGTTTGGAGCGAAAAGAATGCGAGAAGAGTTTTCAAGAGCTCAAGAGGAGACTCATTTCTAAGACTGTTTCTAACAATACCATCCGGTTCGGATGGATTTGTTATCTACTGACGATGCTTGAGCAAAGGGTTAGGATGTGTTCTCATGCAACGTGGGAAAGTCATAGCCTATGCCTCGCGACAACTTAAAGAGTATGAGAGGAATTATCCTACCATGATCTAGAGTGGCGAGAATCGTTTTTGCGCTTAAAGATATGGAGGCACTATCTATATGGGGAGAAAGTGGAGATATATTCGCACCATAAAAGCCTTAAATATTTCTTCACTAAAAAGAACTCAACACGCGGCAATGACGTTGGCTCGAGCTATTGAAAGACTACGACCACACTATTCAATACCATCCCGAAAAGCGAACGTGGTGGTAATGACGCGTTGAGTAGAAGATCATATGCGGAACGAAAAGCGATGATGTCAAGTATACGCATAGAGCCAACTTTAATAGAAAAAGTTAAGGTTGCTCAAGCCACCGAACCTTGAAATGATGCGTATGAAGAAGAAAGTACAAGAAGGAGCTATTCCTAAGCGAGAATTGATGAAGAAGGAATACTTGAGTCCACTCTGCACTTTGTGTCCCTAACGACTCGATTTGAAGTACAAGATTATGATGGAGGCACACAATACACCATTTGCAATCCATCTCGGAAGTACCAAAATGTATCGTGATCTTGACATACATTTTGGTGGAACAATATGAAGAGAGAGATTGCAAAGTTTATCTCGATGTGTTTAACTTGTCAACGTGTAAAGGCGGAGCATCTAGTACCTAAGGGTCCGTTACAACCACTTGAGATTCCGAAATGGAAGTGGGTGTTAGGTTTGTAATATTCAAGAACGCAATTAAATTGCATAAATAAGCGGAAACGTGTAAAAATCAGAGTTTAAAAATTTTACAAACCATATACCCGGATCACCCTTTATGCACAATTATTAATTAAACGAAAAAGATGAATAAGAAACATACCCTTGAAGATCCGAGCTTCCTCAGGTACAAGTTCACCTCCAATCCTTTTCGCGTTCAACTTGAATTCACCGGGTTTGGTTCCTTCCTTTGATCAACGTTAGCCACCCAAGTGTTTGGCCTCTAGAGGTGATCCACCAAGGAAGAAGAAGGATTCAAGAAGATGGGTGGTTGGCTAAACCCTAGTTTTTCTATATCTATAGAAAAGGAGCGTACTCTCCAACCATTGGAATTATAACGTAGTCTTAATATCTGATATAAGACTCCTCTTATAAAGATATCAAGTAACCCTATTAAAATAAGGTATTATTTAATTAAACCATTTTAATTAAAGGGGCTCCCTAATCTTATTAGGGATAATTAATTAAACTCCTTTAACTAATTTTCCTTCCTAATCCAATTAGGAATAAATGAGAGTACTTATATTAAATTAATTCCTAAACTCTTTTAGAAATTAAAATAATAATAATAATTGTAATAATATTAATAAGACTCCTCTTATTAATTTATATTTAATATTTCTAAAATATTAAATAATAATATTAAGCTATTTAATTTATTCTATCACCATAGATTAAATTAAATATACATAACATATTATTACGATTATGCCATTAACTTCTTAAATAATTATTCTTCCTTTTATGGTGTGACCCTTTAGGTTCTCCATATTAAATGGGTTGTGAATAAATCAATTAGAACAATTTAATCTTATTTAAATAAATAAATTAAACAATTAATTTATTTAAATAAATAATATTTATTCTACAATAGGATAAGCCTCCCAACGATCAACGACTTTCCGGATAATATAGATTTCAACATTAATCATAAAAGAACCTTTGAGTAAATAGTTACCAGACAATTCAATCCTTCCACCATACAATGTCCCAATTAAATATAAGACATGGAATTACCGTCAAGTCTTATTTTATTTAATTATATGTATTTCGACTCTTAAATGCACAACTCAAATAATGCAAATTAGAAACTCCTTTCTAATTTCATTCTCGCCGCCAAGGACTCTTTGGGTTGTCATTTATCGAATCACATAGGACATTTCTCTTCTTTTAATAGAAGTGGTAGATTCTTTATTGATCATACATTATCTCCATGTATAACTTATTATACCCAAGCATAACCTTTGATATACCCTAAGGGTCTTAAGGAATCGGTCAAAGTATAAC
This sequence comes from Panax quinquefolius, assembly GCA_020205615.1. Taxonomy (NCBI): domain Eukaryota; kingdom Viridiplantae; phylum Streptophyta; class Magnoliopsida; order Apiales; family Araliaceae; genus Panax; species Panax quinquefolius. Next base: position 45,496,276 of record CM035165.1, read on the forward strand.
TCATCATACACAAGATACTATGATGATCTCAAGTCCAAGGATCACTAGTACTACTATCATCACAGAATTCCTATTGATGACAAGTAAAACTCCATTAGGTATTCCTTAGCGAGCCACGCTTCGATTAACTTATTCTCTAATAAGCACCTATATACTTGCTTTAGTGTCTCCACACAAATGATCATGAGAACAATCATCCTCATCCAATGAGCAAGCAACGACGATGTGCCAATCTATCCGGATTCACTAATCCCCAATTTAGTAATCCAATGATTGGGAACTATTTTAGTTTTAAGCTTTCAAAGAATTTAGATCTCATTAGAATGATCATCATCATTATTCTAAAAGCATTGCTTAAAACTATGGGTTTATCACATATTATAAAACAAAGATCATGTAGATAATTAAAAGCATTTAATAAATTAATACTTTTTATTAATAAATGAATAAGATTGTTACAAAGTATTTGCTTTATCATCAAACATGATTGGCTTTGTTCGCATACTACTTTTAATCTCCCACTTGCACTAAAGCCAATCGTCATGGTATCTCATACTCTTCTTCTCTGGCGACGATTATCCTGCCTTTGTTGGATAAGCTTTAGTTAATGGATATGTAATGTTGTTCATGAGAGTCCACTATCTCTATAGTGATTTCCCATCTTTCAATGATTCTAATAATCAAATGAAAGTGCCACAACACATGTTTAGATCCAAGATGAGACTTAGGAACTATTCCTAGTTCTCGTAATGAACTTTTAATCCAAACAATCAACTTACGTGACTTCATTTATAGCTATATACTTTGTCTTTATCACTAAACCAAAGAACTCTTTCTTTGTTTGGAACCTTTCCAATTCATCGCACCAATCGCTCAAGATAACGCTTTACCTTAAAGTGGATTTTTCTGTCATCTTGATCTGTCTGAAAAACTTGAGTCTGTTAAGCCCTCTAGTTGTAATTTAGACCCACCATGAATATGATCACATCCTTAGTGCCGGTTAAGCACTTTAAGATGTTTTTCACTGTCTGACAGTGATCTTCTCCAGAATATGACTGATCAACATCAGGTCTCGTACATTTCATTGCATATATGATTGTCACTCATGTGACCTCTCTTTTCAGGAGTCTGTAGGGACTATTAAGAGAGATAAACTCCATAGCTCATCGACATGAGACATCTCTTGGAGTTTGCCATGCTAAACGACTTTAGCATCAAATGAATATACGTTCCTTGGGTTAAGTCGAGCATCCTCTTAAATCTATCTATATAGATTTATATCCCCAATTAAGATACTCTTCCAAATCATTCATGGAGGAATGTTTAGACAACTTTATCTTTATTGATTGTAGCATTGGTATGTCATTCCTTATCCGTAGTATATCAACATATAATATTAGGAATGTCACGGCGCTCCCACTGTCCCTTTTGTACATACTAGAACTCTTACCTCATCGTATGTAACTGGATCATCATCTTTCATGATACGTACCTCATCATCATCATCCATGATGAATCCATATCTCCTGGTATCTTCTGGTGACTATTCGCATTCTGATTCGGTTGTGGTACAATAGGTCTATCTACTGAGTTCCTCTTATTTGACTTATAGTGTTTTGTGGTTCTTTAACTCTTCAAGATCTATTATCCTCCCACTATCCTTTTCAATGATAAACACCTTTATCTTAAAAGGAAGCGTGTTTCGCAACAAACACCTTTTGCTAAGTAGGATTATAGAACATATGCCCTAAACTTACTTTAGGATGTCCCACAAATCAGATTTTGTCAAATTTTGTCCCAAGCTTATCCTTTGAAACCTTTTCACATAAGTTGGACAACCCCTTATCTTAACATACCTAAGATTAGAATCCTCCCTATCCATAACTTTTATGGAGTCTTAAATGGATTTTGAGGTTACCTTTTCAGTAGATATGCGATCATTTCTAGGACATGATCCTGAAGGATATTGGAATGTCGGTAAAATCATTATGGACCGCACCATGTCCAACAAGGTATGATTTTTCCTTTCAGATACACCAATCAATTATTGCGTATCAAGAGGCGTCCATTATGAGAAAACCATTTGAGATGATCTAGAAACTCATTACACAAGTATTTATTCCTTGATCTAATCAAAGAATCTTAATACTTTGCCAATTTGTTTCACTTCTGAATTCTTTGAACCTTTCAAATAATTCACACTTGTATTTCAGCAAATACACATATTCAACTCTTTGAATGTTCATCTCCTTTTCTTATACTAGTTTTTTCAATTTGCAAAATTATTTTCACGTAAGTCAAGTATATAAAATCCATTAAGTAATATTTCAGTTCTATACAAAATATTATTATTATTATAAATAGAACAACAATTGTTCTTAATCATAATACCAAAGATTTTATTGTCCAACAATAAAATGGAAATAATATTTTTAACAAGAACTGGAATACAATAACAACTTATTGACTTAATAGATTTTCCCGTAGGCATTGCTAAACTATAAGTTTCTATGGCTAATATGGCAACCTTTGTTACATTTCCTGCACATAGGTTTACTTATATTTGTTTAGCTTTTTACTTCTGTTTAGTCCCTTCATAAAACTATATTTATGATAACCAAAGTCGGTATCCAATACCCAAGTAGAACCTTGACTTAAAGAAAAATTTATTTTAAATCATGAACAAATTTGTATTTGTAACCAAAACTTCACTAAGCTTCTTTTGTTAGCCTCTGCAAGATGCTTCTCGAAGTTTCTTTCCAGTGTCCAGGCTTATTGCAGTGGAAGCAAACTCCTTTGCTATCCGTATCAGTTTTGTTCTTATTATCCTTTGTTTACGCCTTTGTGTTTACCTTCTTTGAATCGTTCTTCTTTCGAAGATCCTTTGGCCCCGCCAAGAAGACATGGTCTTTCTTGGTTGGAAAATGACTCTCATCATTTTCAACATGTTAAGCAAATCAACGAAGTTCGATATCTAGCTTGTTTATATGAAAAATTCACAACAATTGTGAAAGGAGTCCGGAGTGAGTGCAAGATCAAATCTTGGCTCAACTCTCCATCCATGACAAAACCAGCTTGTCCTAATTGATCAATCAAATTGATTATGTTAAGAACTTTTGTATGCATATTTATAGTACCATTGGTTATTCTAGATCGGAAGAGCTCCTTAGATATCTCGATATTTATCACCCTACTTTTCTCACCATCAACTACTTGATGTGCGGGAATATAGTAGAGCATCCATAGTTTCACGCCGACAATCAAGCTCGTTACTCATGGATGCGAGCATGGTGCATCGAGCTAATCGTGCATCATCTTGCCACTTTCTAAAAGTAGCAATCTCTTCCTCGAGGCATTGTCTCGCAACCATTGCGAGGATAATAGCGACATGACATAAGATAGCTTTTCAACTATGAGAACTATTCTCAAATTCCTTAACCAATCCGCTTTAATTCTATTCCCGTTAATTTAGCATCTAATATGCTTCGCAGATGATAGTAATTTTAGACATTATAAAATTTCGTAAATGAATTTGTAATTAACAACATTTTAACATACATTCTTTTATTAATTACCAAAATAAATTAGGTCTTATTTTAAATTGGTATCTCCCACTATTTTCTTCAAACTATATTACCTCAATATATATAGTTCGGCAAAATCTAATTAAGGATCTCGCTAGTGAGAATAAGGATCCCATTTCAAATGTATATAGCCTTGTGGTGACACAACAAACTATATATAAATAAATAGGTAGACAACTTTTGTCAATTACATCAACTATGCAACTCCTTTTCTTTTGCCTCTTAGATTATTTTGATCAAGTGGTGGCACATCCGAATCAAAATTATCCAAGTTAAGTCCCACCTAGCACTCCATATATTCAAAAAGAAAATATCATCCTTGTGGTGACACAACAAAACAATATTGTTCAATTTTCTTTATAAGCATCAAATGTGATAAATTAACATCTTAAATACTTAATACTTGCCTTGTGGTGACACAACAAACTCATATTAAATATTTAATACTCTATTAATTTTATCATGTTAGAAGGCGACGCTCGATATTCCAAATATCTTTGAACGCTTAGGACTTAATATAAAAATTGAGGGTTTGTTATTAATTTGTCTCATCTTGTTTAGCGTGCATGCATATATATATATATAAAATACGCGTTATATTAATGAACATGCGAAGCATGTTTGCATAATATATAATATATATAGTATAAGCATGCACATATAGAATACTATATTATACCCGAATTGATTATGGATTTTATTCTACTTTGGTTCACTAGAGCCACCAAGTGAACCAAAAGGTCAAACCCTAGGGGTGCAAGAAATAATATTTAAATATAACTATTACATTCAAACATGGGCTCCATTACAAACGGGTCTTCAAGCTCTCCTTGCTCCTTGCTCCTTGATCTCTAATTCTTCAAAATTAATTCTAACTATTCCTATTACAAAACTATTTAAAATAAATAGAAACCTTGATCAGCAATCAAGGGGAAGTACATAGGAGGGAGATAGAATTTATATTAAGAAAAATTAGAGAAGACGAGGTACGCAGACCCCATTTAATAAAACCCATACATTCATGCATCCAACTAAAATAAAATCCAATCATATTGGTCAATAGTCCATAATCAATCCCATTTATTATCATACACATCACCATATGCATCAATAAATAACATTCATCTCATGAATAATAAACATTCAATATATATATTGATATCAATTAATGGGCAAATTTAGTTAGTATAAAATCTATTTTTGAATCAAAATAAACTCCTTAATTTTAATCCAAATTTAAATCAAAATAAAACTATTTTATTTTAATTTATCCAATTTTGAATAAAATAAACTATTTTATTTTAATCAAAATCTTTAATCAAAATAAACTCCTTTATTTTAATTAATTATGGAATCTAATTCCATGTAAAAAAAATAACTCCTTTATTAAAGGAAACACGGATTCTCTTTTCCTATTCACAAATAAACTCCTTTATTTTGAATAATATGAAATCTTATTTCATATCTAAATAAACTCCTTTATTTAAGGAAATTAGGATTCTCTTTCCTATTCACAAATAAACTCTTTTATTTTGAATAATATGAAATCTTATTTCATATCTAAATAAACTCCTTTATTTAAGAAAACATATAATCCAATTTCAACTCCAATTAGTTATCATGGAATCCAATTCCAACTCTAATTAGTTAGCATGAAATTCAATTTTAAAATTAAAACAAACCTTTTTATTTTAAGATTAAAATAATTATATATATATATAAGTATATATTACGTTAATATAATATATATTATATAACATTAACGTTAACATGAATCCTTGAAAAAACCGAACACATCCCTTTCGTGGGCCACGTAATTCATGTATCATTCCTTGAACCAATTCCGTGCAACACATGAATCTTATACTAAAGTGTAAATGATTACTAATATATAACTATTATATATTATAAAAATCAATTTACAAGATCCTGTTAACATGACCAAGCACGTGGTCACGTGCACCCTGTATAACCATACCGTGCACCCTGTATGAAATCTTATTTCATGTTACGTTAACAGTAAGAACATGATGCAGCGAAAAAAGATTTCGATTTTTTTTTTAAATAAATTTTATATAATAAAATTATGCCCAATTTAATTGTTCTAAACACATATCAATATACATATCAAATATGAATAATTAATAATTTGCATAAAGGTTTGGCTCTGATGCCATTGTTAGGTTTGTAATATTCAAGAACGCAATCAAATTGCATAAATAAGCGGAAACGTGTAAAAATCAGAGTTTAAAAATTTTACAAACCATATACCCGGATCACCCTTTATGCACAATTATTAATTAATTAATTAAAAAAGATGAATAAGAAACATACCCTTGAAGATCCGAGCTTCCTGTACAAGTTCACCTCCAATCCTTTTCGCGCTCAACTTGAATTCACCGGTTTGGTTCCTTCCTTCGATCAACGTTAGCCACCCAAGTGTTTGGCCTCTAGAGGTGATCCACCAAGGAAGAAGAAGGATTCAAGAAGATGGGTGGTTGGCTAAACCCTAGTTTTTCTATCTCTATAGAAAAGGAGCGTACTCTCCAACCATTGGAATTATAACGTAGTCTTAATATCTGATATAAGACTCCTCTTATAAAGATATCAAGTAACCCTATTAAAATAAAGTATTATTTAATTAAACCCTTTTAATTAAAGGGGCTCTCTAATCTTATTAGGGATAATTAATTAAACTCCTTTAACTAATTTTCCTTCCTAATCCAATTAGGAATAAATGAGAGTACTTATATTAAATTAATTCTTAAACTCTTTTAGAAATTAAAATAATAATAATAATTGTAATAACATTAATAAGACTCCTCTTATTAATTTATATTTAATATTTCTAAAATATTAAATAATAATATTAAGCTATTTAATTTATTCTATCACCATAGATTAAATTAAATATACATAACATATTATTACGATTATGCCATTAACTTCTTAAATAATTATTCTTCCTTTTATGGTGTGACCCTTTAGGTTCTCCATATTAAACCGGTTGTGAATAAATCAATTAGAACAATTCTAATCTTATTTAAATAAATAAATTAAACAATTAATTTATTTAAATAAATAATATTTATTCTACAATAGGGATAAGCCTCCTAATGATCAACGACTTTCCAGATAATATAGATTTCAACATTAATCATAAAAGAACCTTTGAGTAAATAGTTACCGTATAATTCAATCCTTCCACCATACAATGTCCCAATTAAATATAAGACATGGAATTACTATCAAGTCTTATTTTATTTAATTATATGTATTTCGACTCTTAAATGCACAACTCAAATAATGCAAATTAGAAACTCCTTTCTAATTTCATTCTCGCTTTTAGCCAAGGACTCATGGGTTGTCATTTATCGAATCACATAGGACATTTCTCTCTTTTAATAGAAGTGTTAGATTCTTTATTGATCATACATTATCTCCATGTACAACTTATTATACCCAAGCATACCCTTTGATATACCCTAAGGGTCGTAAGGAATAAGTCAAAGTATAACTCATCATACACAAGATACTATGATGATCTCAAGTCCAAGGATCACTTGTACTACTATCACTACAGAATTCCTATTGATGAACAAGTAAAACTCCATTAGGTATTCCTTAATGAGCCACGCTCAAAGATGAACTTATTCTCTAATAAGCATCTATATACTTGCTTTAGTGTCTCCACACAAATGATCATGAGATCAATCATCCTCATCCAATGAGCAAGCAACGTATGTACCAATCTATCCGAATTCACTAATGCCCAATTTAGTAATCCAATGATTGGGAACTATTTTAGTTTTAAGCTTTCTAAGAATTTAGATCTCATTAGAATGATCATCATCATTATTCTAAAAGCATTGCTTAAAACTATGGGTTTATCACATATTATAAAACAGCATCATGTAGATAATTAAAAGCCTTTAATAAATTAATACTTTTTATTAATAAATGAATAAGATTGTTACAAAGTATATGCTTTATCATCAAACATGATTGGCTTGTGTACATACTACTTTCAGTGGGAACATATTACCATGGATTTCATTACGGGTCTTCCTACGGTTTCTCAAGGCATCAATGCTATTTGGGTTATTGTTGATAGATTAACCAAGTCTCGCTTCATTTCTTGCCGATACGGAGACTTATTCCTTGAACGTCTTGCTAGTATATACGTGAATGAGATTGTGAGGTTACATGGCATGCCCAGTATCCATAGTTTTGGATCGTGACCCAAGATTCACTTCAAGATTTTGGGTTAGCTTGCAAAAAGCTATGGGCACGGATTTGCGATTTAGTTGGCGCATACCATCCCCAAACGGACAGACAATCGAGAGGACTATTCAAACTCTTGAAGATCTATTAAGACTCTTGTCCTAGACTTCAAGGGCGGTTGGGATAAGTATTTACCATTGGTGGAATTCTCCTACAACAAAGCTTATCAAGCAAGTATAGGTGTGGCTCCATTTGAAGCATTATATGGACGAAAGTGTCGCTCTCCAATATGTTGGGATGAGGTGGGTGAAGCAACATTGTTGGGACCCGAGTTAAGTACGTATGACTCACCGAAAAGATCCAAATGATTCAACAACGATACAAACGGCACAAGATCGACAAAAGAGTTATGCGGATCTTCATCGAAAGGACGTGGAATTTAGTATGGGGATCATGTGTTGTCATGAAGTTGCTCCATGGAAGGGAGTTACAAGATTTGGGAAGAGAGGAAAGCTCAATCCACGATTTATTGGTCCATTTCAAATTCTTGATCGAGTAGGAAATGTAGCCTATAGACTCGCGTTACTACGAGTATGTCTCGTGTTCATAATGTGTTTCACATATCCTGCATTTCGTAAATATGTGAAAGACCCGAACCACGTTATAGAGTTAGAACGGGACGAGATAGCCAAGACTTAACGTATGAGGAGGTACCGCCAAGATTTTGGATAGGAAGGAGCATGTCCTACGCAAGAAAGGTCATACCACAAGTTAAAGTTTTGTGGAGGAATCATGCTATATAGAGGAAATGACCGAGGAATTGGAAAGCGGAAATGAAAGCGAGGTATCCTCACCTTTTCAAACACGCCTACATACGTCAATTTCGAGGACTAAATTTCATAAGGAGGGAGGTTGTAAGACCCCAACTTATTATTAATGAAATTTAATTTTCTATTTATTATTTTGAAATAGTAAGGGTTGATTTGATTAATGTGGATAGTTATGTGTAAAATACGCAAATATTTTAAATAAAGCAAGTGGTTATAAAATATTCATTGTTGTTGGGGAATATTCGTTTGGTCGTGGAATATTCAGATTGTTGGGAATATTAAAGACGACAGTAGCGACAATGTGTGGGCCCCATAACTGAAAGCGATTGGATGAAGAAAACGACAAATATAAGTTGTCTAAAAATAACTACAGTAGTTATTACCGTTATTATCATTGTTAAAATACTGGGTGGTTAAAACACAAGAAGACACCAGTATTGCACCAATTATTGATTCTTACGTAAGAAGGCACTATTCAATAATGGTTACAGTAATTATCGCTCAAAGATTTTATTGATTTAATAATTCTTTGCGTTGATATTTTATATTCTTTGTTGTTTCAATAATTGTCATTACACAATATTTTTCATTATCGAAGCAATAATTCATATTATCCGAATAATATTATTAGATAACATTATTGGCAATGTCTAGAAAGTTCATCTAAGGAGAGGTTTGGTCACCTAATTGCGCATACCAAGATGAGAGAAATTCTTATTGGAAAGCCCCTCTTTCCTGGAGGCGTCTCAGTCATCAATATTGTGATTCTCGTAATATTATTTGTGAATAAATAATTATTGATTCATATGATGAGAAAATATTAATTTTATGTGGATATAGATGGAGAAAATTTTAATGTGACAATTGTTGAAAATTAAAATTTTATCTTTTCGATAAAATAATTCATTTAAATATATTATTATATTTTAATAATATAATAATGGTGATATTTTTACAACGAATGTGGGATATATGAGTATACGAGGAGGAAGAGTATTTTTGTTGCAATAAATGTTTAAAACATGTTAAGCATGTCGGTGGACCCCATTTATTGACTGAAATTTGATTATAGCCTATAAAATCACCCGTTTGTGGATTTCGGTTAATTTCTATTTGGAATTTGGAAAAACTTTCTTCTGCAAAGTTGTAGAGAATTGAATTTCCTATAAAAATTCGCGAGATTCGAATTTTCTAACAAAAGAGCTATTTATTATGAATTATTGAAGTTCTGAAGCTCTAAAATAATTAATTTTTGAAGTTTTAAATATTTTTTTTACAAAAAACGTTTTTTGCATGTGTGAGGCATGCGTTCAATTGCTGAATTTCAGATTCAAAGGTGTGCGTGAAGATTATATATATATATATATATTAATATTTTAATAAATTTTCTATTTTGGTGTTCTAAGCAATTTTCTATAAATAGGTGCTTAGGTTAGAATTGAAAATCACACCGTAAACTCAAGTTTTCTCTCTATATATCGAGCGATATTCTTGTGAGTATTTTGAGTATATTTTGAGTATTGTTATACTTGTAAGTTCAAGTCATAACCTATATCAGGTGTTTCAACTGTAAGTCTTGTCTTTCGAGGTAAGGGATATTATTTTTTTCGTAATGATATTATTTCTTCAATATCATTATGTTGAAATATTGATCTGAAGTTTTTATCAAATTTGGAACTTTTGGTGTCGGAGTTACTATTCACGTATACGGCACTATTCATCGAAAAATGAAAAATTTTCTTTTCGTCCAAAATATCTATTCTGGATACTAGCTTTGATTGTATCCATATTTTGATCATTCTTGAATTTTACACCACTATGATTATTTTTGAGGTATTTTTGGACGTGGATAAAACAAAGCACGAATCCTTAATCCTTAATCCTTGTCATTTTGTTTCACTGGATTCGTTTCTTTAAAAATATTTTTCATCATCCTCAGTCTTAAATGATGATATTATGGAGTATCTTTGGCTCAGTAGCAAAAAGATGAATGATTTTAGTGAATATCTTTGGCCCGTAGTGCAAAGATGAAGCAGTGTTTAGATGAACATGACCAATCGATGAATATCTTTGGCTGTAGTGTAAATGATGAATATTTGATTCAGATATATATTGATTGATGTTCTGGGGATAAAAGATAGATGATGAACTTTTAAATTCATACATAGAAGATAGTAGTTTGCATTCTCTACTTAACTCTTCTAATGAATTATTATTTCACCATGAATATTGATTTAAAATTTGTTTTCTATTGTATTCTATTAGATTTTTCCCGTTGAACACTAACGATAATTTGTTGTATATTATCTTAGTCATAATATTCTTTACTGGGCTAGTTGAGCTCACCCTTTTCCTTGTTATTCCATTTTTCTTCTTCTGGAGGCGAGAATGTAGCGAGTACTAGCCTGGGGTATGGAATGAAGGTTCTAGAGAGAGTTGTTTAGTAGTCCTCACCATTTTTGTAAAATAATTTATCAATAATTATGATGGGGATTTATTTGCGTGTGGATATTGTCTAGATGGCAATATCTGTATTTAAACTCACAGTTTATATGTTGTAATAATAAAGTTGTAGTTGTTTCTTTACCATGTATTGACAACTCAAAATGGGTGATGTATACCTATTTTGGGGGCGTCACATACTTTCCTCACCATCAACTACTTGATGTGCAGGAATATAGTAGGAGCATCCATAATTTCATGCTGACGCTAAAGCTCGTTACTCATGGATGCGAGCATAATGCATTGAGCCAACTATGCATCATCTTGACACTTTCTAAAAGTAGCAATCTCTTCCTTAGAGGCATTGTCTGCAACCATTACAGGGATAGACGTATTAAGGACATAAGATAACTTTTCAGCCATGAGAACTATTCTCAAATTCCTTAACTAATCCGTTTAATACGGTTTGGTTAAATAACATCTAATATGTTTCGCAGTGATAGTAATTTAGACATTGTAAAATTCTGTAAATGAATTTGTAATTAACAACATTTTAACATACATTCTTTTATTAATTACCAAAATAATTTAGGTCTTGTTTTAAATTGGTATATCCCACTATTTTCTTCAAACTATATTACCCTCACTTATATAGTTCGGCAAAATCTAATTAAAGATTTGCTAGTGAGAATAAGGATCCCATTTCAAATGTATATAGCCTTGTGGTGACACAACAAATTATATATAAATAAATAGGTAGACAACTTTTATCAATTACATCAACTATGCAACTCCTTTTCTTTTGCCTCTTAGATTATTTTGATCAAGTGGTGGCACATCCAGAATCAAAATTATCCAAGTTAAGTCCGACCTAGCACTCCATATATTCAAAAAGAAAAATATCATCCTTGTGGTGACACAACAAAACAATATTGTTCAATTTTCTTTATAAGCATCAAATGTGATAAATTAACATCTTAAATACTTAATACTTGCCTTGTGGTGACACAACAAACTCATATTAAATATTTAATACTCTATTGATATTATCATGCTAGAAGGCGACGTTCGATATTCCAAATATCTTTGAACGCTTAGGACTTAATATAAAAAAAATTTGAGGGATTTATTATTAAATGTCTCATCTTGTTTTAAGCATACAAATATATATATGAAATCGCGTTATATTAATTAACATGCGAAGCATGTTTGCATAATATATAATATATATAGTATAAGCATGCACATATAGAATACTATATTCTACTTGGATTGATTATTGACTTTTATTCTAGTTTGGTTCACTAGAGCCACCAAGTGAACCAAAAGGTCAAACCCTAGGGGTGCAAAAATTAATATTTAAATATAACTATTACATTTAAACCGGGCTCCATTACAAACGGGTTTTCACGCGCTCCTTGCTCCTTGATCTCTAATTTTTCAAAAATTAATTCTAACTATTCCTATTACAAAACTATTTAAAATAAATAGAAACCTTGATCGTGATCGAAGGAAAGTACATAGGAGGAGATAGAATTTACATTAAGAAAAATTAGAGAAGACGAGGTACGCTGTAAGACCCCATTTAATAAAAACTCATACATTTATGCATCCAACTAAAATAAAATCCAATCACATTGGTCAATTGTCCATAATCAATCTCATTTATTATCATACATATCACCATATGCATCAATACATAACATTCATCCGATGAATAATTAACATTCAATATATATATTGATATCATTTAATGGGCAAATTTAGTTAGTATAAAATCTATTTTGAATCAAAATAAACTCCTTAATTTTAATCCAAATTTAAATCAAAATAAAACTATTTTATTTTAATTTATCCAATTTTGAATGAAATAAACTATTTTATTTTAATCAAAATAAACTCCTTTATTTTAATTAATTATGGAATCCAATTCCATGTAACAAAAAAATTTATAAAAGGAAACACAGATTTTCTTTTTCTATTCACAAATAAACTCCTTTATTTTTAATAATATGAAATCTTATTTCATATCTAAATAAACTCCTTTATTTAAGGAAACATGGATTCACTTTCCTATTCACAAATAAACTTCTTTATTTTAGGAAATATAGAATCCAATTTCAACTCCAATTAGTTATCATGGAATCCAATTCCAACTCTAATTAGTTAGCATGAAATTTAATTTTAAAATTAAAATAAATTTTTTTATTTTAAGATTAAAATAAACTTTTTATTTAAAAATTAAAATAAATATTTTATTTTAATTATAAAATTATTATATATATATTATGTTAATATATATATATATATATATATATATAATCACCTCCTGGTTCATATATCACGTGAATGCCTGTTAACAAAAAAAAACGTGGGCCACATGATATTTATACATCATATATATAAAATCACTCCAAGTAACCTTCCAGGATATCACTCCAAGTAACCTTCCCAGGATAGCCACGTGATATCACTCTTGAAGATAAAGATAATAAAGCAGTTCGCGAGACCACGAATTTCTTGAAGCTTCTTTTTTTTTTTTTTTTTTAAAAAAACGGATTGAGATTTCGCCAAATATTTTTTTCATTATTATTTTAAATTTTATACAACAACAATTATGCCCAATTAAATTTGTTCTAAACACATATCAATATACATATCAAATCAAAACAATTAATAATTCGCATAAAGGTTTGGCTCTGATACCACTGTAAGGTTTGTAATATTCAAGAACGCAATCAAATTGCATAAATAAGCGGAAACATGTAAAAATCAGAGTTTAAAATTATTACAAACCATATACCCGGATCACCCTTTATGCACAATTATTAATTAAACGAAAAAGATGAATAAGAAACATACCCTTGAAGATCCGAGCTTCCTCAGGTACAAGTTCACCTCCAATCTTTTTCGCGTTCAACTTGAATCCACCGGGTTTGGTTCCTTCCTTTGATCAACGTTAGCCACTCAAGTGTTTGGCCTCTAGAGGTGATCCACCAAGGAAGAAGAAGGATTCAAGAAGATGGGTATTTGGCAAAACCCTAGTTTTCTATCTCTATAGAAAAGGAGCGTACTCTCCAACCATTGGAATTATATCGTAGTCTTGATATCTGATATAAGACTGTTCTTAGAAAGATATCAAGTAACCCTATTAAAATAAGGTATTATTTAATTAAACCCTTTTAATTAAAGGGGCTCCTAATCTTATTAGGGATAATTAATTAAACTCCTTTAACTAATTTTCCTTCCTAATCCAATTAGGAATAAATGAGAAGTATTTATATTAAATTAATTTCTAAACTCTTTTAGAAATTAAAATAATAATAATAATTGTAATAATATTAATAAGACTCCTCTTATTAATTTATATTTAATATTTCTAAAATATTAAATAATAAATATTAAGCTATTTAATTTATTCTATCACCATAGATTAAATTAAATATACATAACATATTATTACGATTATGCCATTAACTTCTTAAATAATTATTCTTCCTTTTATGGTGTGACCCTTTAGGTTCTCCATATTAAAATAGGTTGTGAATAAATCATTTAGAACAATTCTAATCTTATTTAAATAAATAAATTAAACAATTAATTTATTTAAATAAATAATATTTATTCTACAATAGGATAAGCCTCCCTAGCGATCAACGACTTTCCGGAAAATATAGATTTCAACATTAATCATAAAAGAACCTTTGAGTAAATAGTTACTCAGACAATTCAATCCTTCCACCATACAATGTCCCAATTAAATATAAGACATGGAATTACATCACAAGTCTTATTTTATTTAATTATATGTATTTCGACTCTTAAATGCACAACTCAAATAATGCAAATTAGAAACTCCTTTCTAATTTCATTACGCCGCCAAGGACTCTTGGGTTGTCATTTATCGAATCACATAGGACATTTCTCTTCTTTTAATAAGTGGTAGATTCTTTATTGATCATACATTATCTCCATGTACAACTTATTATACCCAAGCATACCCTTTGATATACCCTAAGGTTCTTAAGGAATAAGTCAAAGTATAACTCATCATACACAAGATACTATGATGATCTCAAGTCCAAGGATCACTTGTACTACTATCACTACAGGAATTCCTATTCACAGACAAGTAAAACTCCATTAGGTATTCCTTAGCGAGCCACGTTCAGTGAACTTATTCTCTAATAAGTACCTACATACTTTCTTTAGTGTCTCCACACAAATGATCATGAGATCAATCATCCTCATTAAATGAGCAAGCAACGTATGCACCAATCTATCCGGATTCACTAATCCCCAATTTAGTAATCCAACGATTGGGAACTATTTTAGTTTTAAGCTTTCTAAGAATTTAGATCTCATTAGAATGATCATCATCATTATTCTAAAAGCATTGCTTAAAACTATGGGTTTATCACATATTATAAAACAGCATCATGTAGATAATTAAAAGTCTTTAATAAATTAATACTTTTTTTATTATTAATAAATGAATAAGATTGTTACAAAGTATATGCTTTATCATCAAACATGATTGGCTTGTATGCATACTACTTTCAAGTACCCCGTGAATAGTACTCTAACATGAAAAAATTAAAATTTATCAAGAATAATCAGAATAATATTTCCATGAAAAAATACTGGATGAAACACAAATTTTAAGGATATTCTACTAATTTTATAGAGTATTGAAGTCAAAACTTTTACAAAACGAGTATAGAATTCGAAATCTGAAACGAAATAATATTACTTACATACTACAGAGTATGGAAGAAAATATTATTTCTTACGAATGTTGAATAAAAATAACATCCCTTACCTTAGAAAGAAGAGTATTCCAACTAGTATAGCGGGATATTCTTGAAGAAAACTTATATTATTTTCTACCCTCAAAGCTTTCTAAAACTCGAAAGAAATACGCTCAATATTATAGAAGAAGAATTCTCTAATTCTGGTGTGATTTTCAATTCTAACTAAGCATCCTATTTATAGGAGAATGGAAAGGATACTATTTAGAAAATAAAATCACGGACTACACAGTATAGAATAATCATGGACGATGTTCGGCTGAAATTTTCTGAAAATTTGATTTTACTATTCATTACCGTGTAATAAAATATTCTAATAAAACAAAAACATTAAATAAAATATAATATATTCTATTTATAATCTAATAAAACTAAACTTATAAAATATATATATATAACATTTGCCTTACGACAAAGGCATAAAAACTCACACATTTGCTAAAAATATATATATACACACATGTTACATATAATATATATATATATATATGATATATATATTCCCTTCTTCCCACGTTACTACTTCCCTCCCCCAATTCTTTTTTCTTCCCACATGTGGCCCCACCTTTATTATATAAAATAATTTTCTACCGATTATTTTGAAAAATGGGTAACTAGGGGTCCATAAAATATGCAAAATTTACATCAAATACTTCATAAAAATCCTCTCAATATATTTAACAACATTTATCATCATTATGATAATTCATAATATTTAACAACCAGATCGTTCCCAGGAAAGAAGGTGTTTTCCAATAAGGATTTCTCCCTATTGGCGCGTAATTCGGTGACCAAACCTCTCCTCGACAGAACTTTCTAGACATCGTCAATATTGCAAATAATAATATGAATAACTGTATCATCAATTATTGATTTAATAATATATAAAAATATTGACAATAATTGAATCAAATAACGCGAGATACTATGCAACAATTACTGTAGCAATTGTCGACGTCGGGATTTTTCAGATGTCCCTTTCCGTTACTTGTTCTTTGGTGTTCTCATTTTAGGAGAGATTTGTTTGAAAAAACAAGTGAAAAAGGTCCGACATGTATAATGTCGACGATGGACTGTTAAGAGTCGCCAGATGGTTTTTTAAATGGTTGTACCAACACAACCGAGAAATGGTTTGCACATTAACCCAGTGATGTGACACTGCTAAACGGGTCGGTGAAATCGAGATTCATTAGGGTCCGGGGACTTGGTTATGCGGAGGAAGGTGTTAGGCACCCAGACATCCGTGTTCTGCATGATGACCGCCTCTTTTCAAGAAACTATTATTTGAATGTGTATGTGTGGGGTCAATGTGCTGTTATTTGGAAGTAGTGCGAGGCCTCGTTCGTACCTATATACACAGGGTTTGAATTTATGTAAAAATTCAATTTTAAGCAAGATATGGCAGTGATGTTTTATAAAAGAGGTTTTTCAAACCCTGATGCTCAATAGTAATTGAGACCTTTTACACTCCCATTTTATTAAGTTTTCGGCTTGATTGATTTTATTTAGCATATGTGAAGCATCCGTACTAAAATAATGTACAAAATAATGCCGACTTCCTCATGGGTATGGAAACCATCTGAGGAAATTCAAACACCGCAGAATAATTTACAAGCTACTTATAGCTGAAAATGTCCATCACGGGAACCGAATCTAGATCCAATGGGCGGAATCTGTGATCACATGATTCCTTGGCGCACATGATACTGCAATTTATATGAAAGCAGTAAGCAGATATATATATATAAGCTATAAATACATATACAGACATGATCACCAACCACGAAGCACCTCTATGGGGGATCAAAAATGTAAATAAAGTTGTAAACGCTATCGACCGCCACGGAGGAAACTCCAGGCAAGACAAAACATAAATAAAGCTGTAAATACGGTCAACCTCCACGAACGGAACTCCAGGCGGGACAAAATATAAATAAAGCTATACAAAACGATCAACTGCCACGAAGTAAACTCCGGGTAGGACGAAACGTAAAGAAAGCTGTAAAAGCGATCAACCACCATTAAGTAAACTCCAAGTGGGACGAAATATATATATATATATATATATATATATAAAAGTGATAAACGCACCGGATGTAAAATCCAGGCTCATCGAACAGAGTTCGACAATAGTTCATATATATAAGTATATATATATAAAGGAGAATAAACGCACCGGATATAAAATCCAGGCTCATCGAACAGAGTTCAACCACAGTTTATATATATATATATATATATATATATATATATATATATATATATATATATATATATATATATATGATAAAACGCCTGCATCAAGTTCAGGCTCATCGAACAAAGTTCGACACACAGTTAATATATATAAATGGGCAGGGCTTCCTCGCCTTTTTCTCTTATAAAATGGGCAGCCCAAGCCCTCTATTTATAGGTAATTTAGCATGCAGTGTACGAGAAGCAACCCGGGTGGGCAGGGTTTTTAGTCAGGTCATCTCGAAGTCGCGTGCACTCTCAGCAATCATAATGTCTACTCGAACTTTCAAAAATACAATCCGGGCATCTGTTTGAGGTATACAGGACCTATTTCGGACCGCCGTTGTCGAGAGTTGTACGATGGCATGGGATTAGAGCTTGTACAAAGTCATTGAAGATGGGACGATGCCCTCCGGTCTTTAAGCTTCAACTTTCATCCGTTATCCCGCATAATAGTCACTCGGGATTGGTTAGTCTTGTGGGACATTGTTGCGTAGAGATGTTGAGACGACGTGGCATGGCATCGTGTTGGCTAGATGACGATGTTGCCCCTCATCGGTGTTATCACGGATCACGATTTGTCAGCAGACGTTGCTCGAGACTTCATTTGAGATTGGATCTTGTAATTTGTTGAAGGTCCTCATTGTCATCTTTGAGGTGTGCATGTCTTCCCAATGTTATTCTTAGGGTTAGTACAGGTGTATCTCCTTGTGAGCGTGGAGAGATGAAGTGGTTGCATTTAAAACAAGCATTTCCGGGGTTATCGCTGAAACTGCATTCCTTGGGGTTATCACCAAGGGTGGTGGCTATTCCCATGGTTGGGACTGAGACTGGATACCTCGGGGTTATCTTCGAGATTAATCGGTCTTCTCCGGTGTGTATTCCGGTATTGGATCTGTATGCCTCGGGGTTACATCCGAGGTTGGAACTGTTACTCCCAGAGTGGGCTCCGGGGTTGATGCTGAGCTTTCGGTAATATCCGGTACGGATTGTCTTTTAGGGTTCTCCCTTAAAAGACGAATCTGTCCTCCTGCAATGTTAGTAACAATAGTACAGAAACTTTTGAGTGTCTACAGATGCCCCTCTTTATCATACTCATGCATGGCGATGCATGGGTAAGATAAAGAATCCTAGACACTTGAAATGCAACAAGACAAACATGGTACTATGGGTAGCAAAATGATGCAAATCTATGATGCATGTGTACGGGGTTGTAGCCCAACATGCTGGGGATGATTGCTTGATCCCTGTTACTTCAACTGGGGATTGGCAATGCTGACCAGATTTGATGTGTAAGCCGAATCTGTTAGGATGTTGATGTTGGAGTTATCACCAAATCTTTGTGTCTTCGATTATGACTTGATCCTGAAGATGTACCTCTTATGTGTAAGCGATCTGTGCGGATAAAGTTGGATCAGTTTGAGGATGTGTATAACATATTCCATCATCTATCCTCTTTGATAACGTTTACCCCTCCTGGTTAGTATCGCCAGGATATGTCAAGATTCTATTGGATTTACTGCCAACAGCAAATGTTGTCAGGGATACCTGACCTTCGTTGACGTGTATTTCACCGACATGTGAATCAACGGCTGAAAAATCCTGGAGGATATACTGTCAAGGCTTCTTGACCTTTGCTGACGTATGAATCAACGGCTGAGACTCTATGAGTAGATCGTCAAGGTTGCTTAACCTTCGCTGACATGTGAATCAATGGAACATTTTGTTGTGACCCCCGTCGGGGATCCGCTGGGGGAATATGAGTAATCGAGCATGAAATCCTCGAATAGCTCTAGAGCTCTGATAGGTTTAATCGCTATCAGCTGAGATAACATCAGGGCTGCTTGACCTTAGTTGATATGTGTGTCAACAGCTTGAATTCGCATTGTAATCCCCCGCTGGCGCTTCACGTTGTAACCCCCGTCGGGGACATATGTTGTAACCATTGCTGATGTGTGTAGCAGTGACTGGTCATCGGATGGTTTCTGAGGCTCTGTTGGGTTTGCTTCCAACGGTTATCATGATGTCAAGGCTGCTTGACCTTCGCTGATTTGTGTGTCAACGGATGAGAATGCGTTGTAACCTCGTGGGACTCACGCGTCAGTAACCCGTCGGGGACTCACGTAGGGTAACGACCCAGAGTTGGAGGCATCGGACCTGTACAAGGTATTGTCGTATGTGATTTGTGACAACTGAGATCATCGGCAGGGTATACCTCTTGTTCGAGCGACTACCAATGAGCAATGTACTGACTCAAAATTTCATTTGAGAAGACCAGGATTGCATGCTGATTGCATCCTTTGAGCGTAGATGCTATCAGCATGCTTTTGAGTGAGCCCATGTCTGATGATGTCAGAATCAGGGATTGCGTTCTGCGGTGATTGTTCCTGATGATCATTCAAGGTTGCTTCATAGCAGATAACTCTTCTACGGTGTCTTTCACTTTGATCAGCGCCACACGTGATGTGGACCGTATTGGAGAGTATGATTGGGGCTCTTACACCTTTGTCTATTTCCTCCAGGGCATGCGTATGCGCTCACAGGGTTTGACCAAGGCTTGGCTAGGATTTTACCCATTTCTGCTGGTGAGTATTTCTTTTGTCTTTTCCCATTCATAGGTGAAGAGTGTTTTGCCATTGTGTTGGCAGTTTTGGGCCGATGAGAGGCTCCCATACTTGCGTCCTATGAGTGTGTTAGGTTTAGATAACTATCCACGAGGACGACGATGACACCATTCTATTTTTCGGAAGTCCTTATAGCTGAGGGATTTACTCACTGCCGCATGCAGCTGGAGTTGCTGACAGCTGATACCATTAAATGGATTTCCTATTCAGAGGAACACTTCACCATCGACTTTAAGGATGGACACCCGACTGGAGTCGAGTACTTGATTTCCATAAGGAAAGTTCCTCTCTTCACAGATGGAGGCTGGGAGCCTTATTTAAGAGAGCGTGCTATTAGGAGCACCACATGGGAGATCCGTATACCGATCTTGCCTCCTGCCAGGCATCATTGGCCCGTATCACAGTCACCCGTCACTGATATCCCATTTTGGGGCTTGACGGTTTTGCATTATCAGAGGGTCCATGTACCCAAGAGATGTTCCAGCGGTGGTGGTCTCCTCGCACTATTGGAGCCCAGTCCCGCGCCACTCAGTTTATGGGGGATATGGTTCCAGGATCCTTGATGATGACGGATTGGATAGCTTGTGTCCGAGATCCGACTCATATGACCCAGATTGATAGCTTGACCCGGCAGTTGGATCAGGCACATATATTTATCCCGCATTTGGGCAGAGATCCAGCAGAGGCGTAGTCATTCGTTCCTTCCAGCTCAGGCGCTGGCCCCTCAGATGACCCATTCGGTTTTGTCGGCGCAGATCCTCCTCTTTATAAGCCTGACATCCCTGTTGATAGAGATCCAGTGACTCAGGAGGAGTTACATCAGGTGGACAAGATTGATGATGTGGACATCGACACCTTGGTCTTCTTCTGATGTGTATTCTCGTTATATCTTTTGATAGGCCTCTGTTAGATATTGGGTAGCTGTACCCCATTCTCGCTATATCTTTTGATAGGCCTCTATTAGTATCTTAGTATATCGTGCCCCATTTCCTGTATTTGTATTTGTCATCTGAGATGATGTATTAGATGATGATATACTTAGGAATGTATGCACAGTTTTTCCATTCCCTATATCATATTGTCATCTATTATCTGTTATGCATGTATCATGTTACGCATATGTATGTATGTCCAGAGATATTTGGCATTGACCCCTGGATGGTCTTATGACACGGCCCGCACAGATGTCTTCTTTGACAGTTAGCCGTATAGATCATACCCCACCATCATTGGTGGCATTGGGTATGCGATCGTGGTATGATAGCATGTTACCAGCAGAAAGGGTGACTGTAGATCATTTGCTGCAGTATACCATGACCTTATTGACGTTTCAAGTTCCCACAGGGTTTGTGGACGGGATGCTAGAGCATTGGCTACCGGATAGGCAGGTATTCCGATTCGGTACCCATAAGTTGACTCCTACTCTGGAGGAGTATGCACGATTGACGATGCTGCCTTTAGACAGACCTTGCGTGCATCTGGCTTTGGGAGACATGAGAAGACGGTTCATGACTCTTACAGGATTGCGGCGCAGAGTAGTACAGGATGAGCTAACATCTAGCCACGTGATATCCCAGCATTTTCTGTACGACAGATTTGGCTCAGAGGATAGCTATTTACGATATTCCAGGGATTTTACCACACCGGAGGATCATTGGCGCTTGGCCAGGGTTGATGTACTGCTGCTATGCATATTATCATATGTCTATATGCCATGATATATGGACGAGATAGACATTGGTGTCATCAAGGCTGTGAGAGCTCTTAGAGAGGGTTGTACCATTGTACCTATGATTGTAGCAGAGACCATGCGATTAGCATCCTATTGTTGCACTTATCCTACATGAGTGTTAATTGGGAGTTCGGTCATGCTGTACGTGTGGTTTATGTCACACTTGAGATCGATTCGTACCCTTAGACGGCATGGGTATTGGTTCACCCATGATGTAGCCATGTCATACTCATTTCATCCATCGGAGTGTATAGATGCTCTGTCTTGGTCCGTATTTTTAACAGATATCAGAGATCCATTTAGTATATTGCTGTGTTTAGGGCTTAGCTCACCATACAGCTTCATTACTCACGCTTCGGGCATGGACTTCCTCCCTCTGGCTGGTTTAAGAGGTGTGACTACTTATCACCCATTGGTCGTGATATCGAAGTTCGACCAGTTCCAGGATTTCCATCCTTTTGAGGGGGCGATAGGTCAGCGTTCAGCTTCTCGATATCTCTCAGCAGAGGACCGATCCCGTGTGTATGCTTGTTGGGATCAGCGTGAGATAGCTTCTTTTTCTGTCACTCATCCAGGTTGTTCTGCAGAGTATTCCGCATGGATGGAGACAGAGATTTTATCGGCTGCAGTAGTGTCCACAGTACCGAATAATGAGTTAGATGATATAGAGCCCATGGAGGACATCGATTCATACATCGAGGAGGAGCCCGCTGCTGGGTTGCCAAAATTTCTCCCGGATTCTCCCAGATTCTCCCGAAGACCAAGATTGTAGTGATTCAAAGACTCCCAAGACACGATTACCTAGAGCAGAGTCTTCATCTGATGACCTTTGAGAGAGATCAGGCTCGATCTATGATGTTGACTACCCTTGATGGGAGAGACATAGCTCTATTAGAGAGAGACGAGGCATTAGCTCGCATAGATGCCGCTGTTGTTGAGCGGGATGAGGCCAGATCAGCCAAAGATGCAGTGATAGTCGAGCGGGATAGTACTATATCTGCTCGGGATGTAGCCATCACAGATAGTATTGCAGTGAGGTCCCTTACCACTGGCATGATCGTAGAGATGAGCGCATATATTGATGATCATATGGTCACCATGCAGATGGCTGCAGATCTGTTGGGTCGTGTGGATATTCTCGTACAGGAGACCACAACTTCGCCTCCTTCTTCTGAGAGAGAGGCCATGTTGGGCTTATTAGCTCGCATATACCCTGACTTGTAGATGAGCTTGTATTTACCTGCACAGACTAGCTTAGCCATTTTGTCATGTACAGTTTACATTGTATATATATCAAACAACATTATATATATGACGTGGAAATATATTTTGGATTGGATCAATTCCTCTCCGGGTGGATGGACATTGAGTTGTCTCTGGATAGTTCAGAATGGATCATCGATCTCTGTGTATCCCTACCATCTTTGGTGTCTTGGGACTGGTTTCTAGATGGAAATATGGAGAGGAGTGTGACTTTCCTCTTTGAGATACGCACCACGGATGGTCACGGGGTATTTCTATTTAGGAGAAGCTTCATATAACTCCACCTCTTATGGATTGGTGTTGCTTCTTCAAGGTATGACAAAGAACTTAGATAGAATCTCTTATTTAGGAGGAGTTGAGTAATTCCATCCCTTTCGTCCGGGTAGAATGAAATGTGGGGATTGAAGGATGATCCCAAAGCATCGAGTTGACAATGGTTTGTGTTTTGGTAGGGGTGAGACCGAACCATGAATGGTCGCCTACGTACTCTATTGAAAAGGAGATCGGTCTGCGTAGTTCGAACACAGTGTAAGAGGTTCAGCCGTGTATACGTGAAATGGTGTAGGAATGTTTTTGGTTGTTTTTGTTTTTGTAAGGGTTGAAATATTTTTGTTGTTTTGTTTAATTATTCTAGGGCCATGTGAAATGGTTTCCTACGCATACTCTATTGAAGAGGAGATCGGTGGGCGTAGTTCGCCTCGTGGTGAGATGAAAGAGTAATCCCATGCGAGGTCGAGTGCGGGGAGAAAGTTTAATCTAGGTTGAGGATAAGCTGTAGGTAAAAAGTTTGATCCCATGTATGGGTAGCCAAACTATGGCCTTGAGAGGTTTAATCCGCGGTGGGATGACCTAAGTCGTAGGAACGCAAAGGAGAGCCAGGCTGCTGGCTTGAAATGTATGTTTCCCTGAGGGGCAAAGTGTGGAAAGGTGTAAGTGGTAAAGGGTTAAAGAACCGGAATGACTGGTGACCTGATGATTCTGCACTAGGGTGTTTGTGAATTATTTTAGACATAGTACCATTTCACGGCATCTGAATTGATGAGTTGTGGAAATTCATCGCCGTCCATTTCTTGTAATCTGAGAGCGCCTCCTGTCAATGCTTCCTTGACAATAAATGGGCCTTCCTAGTTAGGAGCGAATTTTCCCTTAGACTTATCTTGGTTGTCAAGAATCTTCTTCAAAACCAAGTCATGTTGTTGTTTAAAGCGCCGTAGAGTGGGACTTTTTGTTGTAGGATCCGGCTATCCTTTGTTGATATAATGACCATGGAAGATAGTCATTTGTTTCGCTTTTCGCCTATTAGAGACAATTGGTGATCATGTCTTGTACCCATTGGTCTTTATCCGGTGGCGTCTATCAACACTCTGAGGGATTCCATTTCAACTTCTATGGGGAGCACTGCTTCCATCCCATAGGTTAATGCGTAGGGGGTTGCCCCAGTGGAAGTACGCATTGAGGTTATGTAGGCTAATAGAGTAAGAGGCAATAGGTCAGGCCAATCTTTGTGGTTGGCGGACATCTTTTGCATAATCTTCTTGATGTTTTTGTTAGCCACTTCAACCGCACCATTCATCTTTGGATGATAGATGACAGAGTTGAGATGTTTGATGTGGAATTTACTGCATAATTCCTCCATCATTTTGTTGTTGAGGTTCTTGGCATTGTCTGACACAATCACCTCACGGTTGTCGTGTCGACAAACGACATTGTTTCTGATGAAAGCAATGATGACTTCTTTAATAACCCTGGGGAAGGAGGCTGCTTCCACCCACTTGGTGAAGTAGTCGATCATGGTGAAGATAAATCGGTGACCATTACTGGCTTTAGGCTCGACGGGCCTGATAACGTCCATTCTCCACATTGAGAAGGGCCAAGGTGAACTCATATTGTGGAGTTCCCATGGAGGGGCATGTATAGCATTCCCATGAAGATGCATCGCGATAGCATCTCTCGACGTGGTCATTGCAATCAGATTTGAGAGATAGCCAATAATGTCACATCACGAGGACTTTTTGACAAGGAGGAGCCACTCATGTGGGGCCATAGACTCCACCATGGATTTCATCCATAAGCCTTTGGGCTTGATCTTTGTCTAAACATCTGAGGAGACCTAGTCCTGCATCTCTTTTGTAGAGCGCATCTCCACTCAGGTAGAATTTTATAGCAAGTCGATGGATCCACCTTTTCTCAGTCGGGCTCGCCTCAGCGGGTGTAGATCCATCTCGTAGATATTCCTTGATATGCTAATACCAAGGAGGTTGGATGGGAGGTAGCTTATCCGATACTTCTCCAATATAATTTCCATAAGATGGGGCCTTGTGCAGGGAAATTGTGATGCTCGGCAAATGTTCATTGTCTGATATGCTAATCAGGGAGGCCAATGTTGCTAATGCGTCCGCAAAGTCATTCCTATTACGAGGAATGTGTAGAAAGGAGGTATCTTTGAATTCCAAAGCCATCTTCAAAACCTGCCGATGGTAAGGCAGCAAATGTAGTTCCTTGGTTTGATAGATTTCGGTGGATTGTCTGATTACCAACTTCGAATCTCCAAAGAAAGTTAACGCTTTGATGCCCATTGAGCAGGCAAGTTTTAGCCCCATGAGATGACCTTCATACTCACCAGTATTGTTGGTGTTGACAAACTATAATTTGACAAGAACGGATCTTGCTCCCTGTGATCGAGATATTAGGCTGCTCCACCCAGAACCTTCCATATTAATGACTCCTTCAAAATACATCTTCCATGATTGGCGCGATCGACCGCTGATGGTGTTCTACTGCCTTGTCATTACTCCTTCATCGGGGAAATATGTTTCCAAGGGTTTGAAATCCCCTGAAGGTGCGGCGGCCAGTTGATCCACAATTCCTTGACCTTTGATGGACTTTTGAGTCACATATACGATGTCAAATTGTTGTAAGATCAACTGCCATCTGGACAGCCGATAATTTTACATGGGTTTGTTGAACACATATTTGAGAGGAACCACGCGGGATATGAGATGGGTTGTGTGACCATGGAGGTAATGTTGTAACCTCATGGAAGCCCATGTTAAAGCACAACACGTCTTTTCGATCAGAGTGTACTTGTGTTCACTGCTGCTGAATCTTTTGCTGAGGTAATAGATAGCTCGTTCCTGGCCTCTATCATCCTTCTGTCCCAGCATTTAGTCCATGGCATTGTAACTTATGGACAGGTACATGAACAGGGGAACATCATCCCTGGGTGGTACCAACACAAGAGCTTTGACTAGCTGTTCTTTAATTGTAAGGAAGGCATTTTGGCACTCATCATTCCATTTCATGGAGGAGTTCTTCCTTAATAGCTTGAAGATTGGCTACTGAGTTCTTTGTGAGTTGAGAGATAAACCCGCTAATGAAGTTGATTCTTCTCAAAATCCCCGTATTTCCTTCTCTCGCAATCGAGGAATGGGCATTTACGTGATGGCTTGGATTTTGGCGAGGATCCATTTCAATCCTTTTGTGGTCGACTAGAAATCCTAGCAACTTGCTCGATTTAACGCCAAAGGCGATTTAATGATTCAACTTCAAGTTGTACTTACGCAACCTGTTGAACAGTTTTGTGAGATGGTCTAGATGGCCATCCTCCTTCCGGGACTTGACAATGATGTCATCCACGTAGATCTCGATCTCTTTGTGAATTAAGTCATGGAAAAGAGCCATCATAGCTCGCTGATAGGTGGCTCCGGCATTGATGAGGCCGAATGACAACCGTCTATAGCAAAATGTTCCCCAAGGCATGATGAAAGCAGTTTTCTCACGATCTTCCTCAGCAACCATGATCTAATGGTACCTCGCAAAGAAATCAGCAAAGGAGTACATGTCGTATTGCGCAGTATTGTCAATGAGAATGTGGATAAATGGCACGGGAAAGCAGACTTTTAAGAAAGCTTTGTTCAAGTCCCGGTAATCCACGCAAACTCGCACCTTCCCTCCAGGTTTAGGCATTGGCACGATGTTGGATATCCACTCAGGATATGTAGACACCATGATGATGCCAGCTTCAAATTATTTCACAATTTCTTCTTTCACATTTAAACTCCACTCAGGTTTCAATCGCCTGAGCTTTTGCTTGACTAGCTTAAATCCCTCTTTAATGGGAAGGAGATGAAGGACAATATCAGTGGACAAACCCACCATGTCTTCATGAGACAATGCAAACACATCTTGGAATTGGGTTAATAATGCAACCATGTCATTACGTTGGTTTGGGGTAAGGTCTGAACCAATCTGGATTAACTTAGGGCTTTCTAAGGTTCCGAGATTGAAAGAAGTGGTTTGATCAAGGTTGGGTTTGGGTTTGTCTTTGACCCATTCTTGAATTTCTGGAGGCACCTCAATGTCATCCTGTATATCCACTAAGGCTGAATTCATCTCTACATCAAAGGTACAATCCTTGTGGAGAAGAGGCACTATATCAACAAATACAGGCACATCTAAATTCAGAGTCCTGAAACAAAATATGCTTTCACTTAGTATATATGAAATGTGTTAATCATACACAGTGTTAGCATATACTGGCAAAATAAACTGCTAATATTGTACAGAAAAGTAAGCAGTTATTATTTCTACAAGGCAGAAAGAGTTTCTACCTGCTTTACCCTTGACGACCAATGCAAGGAATGCTGTTCCAATTGGCAAGGGCAAAGTCCGGGTGGACCGCAGATGATGGAGGGATTGTCATCATCCTCCCTATCCCGAATGATGGTCATTACGTCACGGGCAATCATAAATGCAGGGGGTGTATCTGTTTGTATGTTCATCATGAACGATGATGCATATGCCTGACATCATTCAGATGACGTCTTGCTTGATTCTTTGTTCCTCTTCTTCCACCACGGGATTTGGAACAAAGACTCCTTTCTCCTTTATCGGTACCGGCTTGGGAAATAACATAGCCATTACATTGGCTGGCACCTTTACAGGAGGTTGTGCGGACTCAGAGTTTGAAGGCGAAGATGAACGTCGCATGGTTGAAGCTGAAGGAATCTGTTGATGCTTATGAGGATTCCTGTGACTAGAATTGGCAGAATAGCCTATGTAGACACTCTAAAATTCATTTTCCTGTTACTGACTATGCAGGAGGACAAAAACATCTTTTTCACACTCCAGAGATAACCCTGAAGGATGACACCATCAATTCCAACCCCAAAGATAGCCCCGGGATATCCAGTTTCCAACCCTGGGAGGTCAATCCAACCTCAGAGATAACCCTGAGGACAATCAAAGTCAACATCAACTCAACATCAAAGATAACCCTGAGAAACGATCGCTATAATCGCTGAAAACCGGATATAACCGGGAGAGCAAAATGGTCATTTGCCAACTCAACTTCACTTCAAATCAAATACACTCATTTCAACTCAAAATACTTCAAAGGAAGTCCCACAAGAGCGATATCTTAACTCGAGTATAAACTACACAAAATGGCTCTTAGGATTGCTTTCGCGTAAACCGGGAATGCCATTTCGGTCATGGACCCATCTTCCTGGAATCAAAAAAGGTCAAATCATATGTCATTGTGTAGCTCTCGGAAAGAGATTTCCGGAATGGTATGGCACGCTTCCATCGGACTCCCAGATTGAAAGTTATGAACGACCGAGCGAACAGTGCGTTGTCCGAATGTACATAATTCGACACCACGGGACCAACACTGCCCGGGGCACCCTGGGCAGCCGCAAGTACACCTGCTACGAGGTGTCACAGGTAGACCTGCGGCTCCCCCCCTATAAATAGAGGGCTTGGGGTGGCCATTTTGTAAGAGAAAAAGGGGAGGAAGCCCTGCCCAATTTGCTCTGCACTCACCCCATGCAGTGTACTTTCCCCTTTTAAACACCTGTGAGCTCATATATAGCCCTTTTGTACCTACAAAAGTCAGTGTTTACCCACTCTAAAGATATAGAAGTCTTTTTTGACAGTCAGCTGTAAGCCTTCTCACACACTTTAGAGTCTTTCTCTTCATCTTTGCACACACCTTTCTACACGTTGAGAGTCGTGTTGCTTGCTTTTGCCCAGGCTTCGGTCCGTAGTTTCATTTCAGTCTGTATATTTATATATATATTGACTAACATTATCGAGTTATGCCTCGATTGAGCCTAGACTTCGGTCTGGAGCGTTTATTTGCTTTATATATATATATATATATATATATATATATATATATTTATATATATTAACTATGTGTGAACTTTGTTCGATGAGCCTGAACTTGATGCAGGCGTTTCAAGCTTTTATATATATATGAGCGTGGTGGGACTCTATTCGATGAGCACGGATTTTACATCCATAAGTTTTCGCTATATATATATATATATATATATATATATATATATATATACTTATATATATATATGAAGCGTTGTCGAACTACATTTCGATGAGCACGATTTTATATATCGTGCGTTTATTGCTTTTATATATATATATATATATATATATATATATATATATATATATATATTTCGGCCCTACACGAGTTTACTTACGTGGTGGTTGATCGCTTTTACAACTTTCTTTACGTTTCGTTCTGCTGAGTTTACCTGTGGCGGTTGATCGATTTATCTGACTTTATTTACATTTTGACCCGCATGGAGTTTCCTTCGTGGCGGTTGATCGTATTCTGACTTTATTTACGTTTTGTCCTTTGGAGTTTCCTCCGTGGCGGTTGATTTTATAAACTTTATTTACATTTCGATCCCCATAGAGGTGCTTCGTGGTTGGTGATCATATATACGTATATATATATTTGACTTTTTTATATATATACCTTACTACTTTCATATAAATTGCGATATCTTGTGCGCTTTAGGAATCATGTGATCACAGATTCATCCCATTGAATCTAGATTCGGTTCCCGTGATGGACATTTTCAGCTGTAAGCAACTTGTAAATTATTCTGCGGTGTCTGAATTTCCTCAGATGGTTTCCATACCCACGAGGAAGTCGGCATTATTTTGTACATTATTTTCGTACGGATGCCTCACATCTGTCAAATAAAATTAATCAAGTCGAACACTTAATAAAATGGGAGTGTAAAAGGTCTCAATTACTATTGAGCATCAGGGTTTGAAAAAACCTTTTTTATAAAACATCATTGATATATCTTGCTAAAAACTGAATTTTTACATAAATTCAAACCTTGTGTATATAGGTTCGAACGAGGCCTCGCACTACTTCCAAATAACAGCAAATTCACCCACACACACATATTCAGATAATAGTTTCTTGAAAAGAGGCGGTCACCGTGGTAACACGGATGTCGTGGGGTGCCTAACACATTCCCCTCGCATAACCAAGTCCCCGGACCTAATGAATCTCGGTTTCACCGAGGCCGTTTAGCAGATGTCACATCTTTGGGTCAATGTGCAAACCTTTTCTCGGTTGTGTTGGTACAACCATTTAAAAACCAATGGCGACTCTTAACAGGTCCATCGTCGACATTATACATGTCGGACCTTTTTCACTTATTTTTTCAAACAAATCTCACCTAAAATGAGAATACCAAAGAACAAGTAACGGAAAGGGACATCCAAAAATCCCGACGTCGACAGGTGGCGACTCCGCTGGGGATCTCCAGTAAGAAGACTTAAGCCGCTATTTCAATCTTTTCGAAACTATTATATGCTTGTGTGTGGATGTTGCATTTATATTTTGATGAATGTGTACGAATGCATTTCCTTATTTCACTTAGTGGTTCGCACCATAACTGCTTGTGATATTAGTGCTTCGCACCATATCTACTTGTGATATTAGTGCTTCGTACCATATCTGCTTGTGATATTAGTGCTTCACACATATCATCATTTTTCATACGGTGAGACGCGATGTAACGCCCCCAAAATAGGTATACATCACCCATTCTGAGTTGTCAATACATGGTACAGAAACAACTACAACTTTATTATTACAACAGTAAAACTGTGAGTTTGAATACAAATATTATCTTCTAAACAATATCTATACTCAAATAAATCCTCATCACATTTATTGATACATTATTTTACAAAAATGTTGAGGACTACTAAACAACTCTCTCTAGAACCTTCATTCCATACCCAGACTAGTACTCATTTACATTCTCGCCTCCACGAGAAGAAAAATGGAACAAAAAGGAAAAGGGTGAGCTCAACTAGCCCGATAAAGAATATTATGACTAAGATAATATACAACAAATTATCGTTAGTCTTCAACGAGGGAAAAATCTAATAGAATACTGATAGACAACAAGTTTTTAAACCAATATTCGCGGTGAAAATAATAATTCATTAGAAGAGTTAAGTAGAGAATGCAAACTACTATCTTCTATGTATGAATTTAAAAGTTAAATCGTCTATCATCTTTTATCCTGTAACATCAATCAACATACATCCGGAATCAAATATTCATCTTTGCACTACTGGGCCAAAGATATTCATCGATTGGTCATGTTCATCTAAACACTGTCATCATCTTTGCACTCTGGCCAAAGATATTCATCGAAATCATTCATCTTTGCACTTCTGAGGCCAAAGATATTCAATAATATCATCATTTAAGGCGAGGATGATGAAAAATATTTTTAAAAAACGAATCTAGTGAAACAAAATGACAAGGATTAAGGATTTAGGATTCGTACTTTGTTTTATCCATGTCAAAAATACCTCAAAAATAATTATAGTGGTGTAAAATTTAAGAATGATCAAAACATGGATACAATCAAAGCTAGTATCCAAAAAATAGATATTTTGACGAAAAAAAAAATTTTCATTTTTCGATGAATAGTCTGCCGTATTCGTGAATAATCTTAGTATATCGTGAATAGTCCAGTATCGTGAATAGTAACTCAACACCAAAAGTTCCAAATTTGATAAAACTTCAGATCAATATTTTAGCATAATGATATTGAAGAAATAATATCATTCTGAAAAATAATAATATCCCTTACCTCACAAAGACAGTACTTACATTTTGGAAACAGGATATATAGTCTTTGAAGGGAACTTAGATAAATCTAACAATACTCAAAGTATACTCAAAATACTCACAAGAATAAACTCGATAATATAGAGAGAGAAAACTTGATTTACGGTGTGATTTTTAATTCTAACCTAAGCACCTATTTATAGGAAAATGCTTAGAAGAACAAAGTAGAAAATTTAATAAAATATTAATATATATTATAAATTTCCTTAGCCCATCTTTGAAGATCTGATTTCAGCAATTAATATCACATGTTAGCCCACTTAAATGTAAAAAAATGTTTTTCCTTTAAAATAATAATTAAAACTTCCAAAAATCAATTATTTCGGAGCTTCGGAATTTCAATAATTCACAATAAATAGCCCTTTAATCAGAAAATTCGAATCTCGCAAATTTTTATAGGAAATTCAATTCTCTACAACTTTGCGGAAGAAAGTTTTTGAAATTCCAAGCGAAATTGGCCAAGAAATCCACAAGCAGGCGATTTATTGGCTATAATCAAATTTCGATCGATAAATGGGGTCCCATGAGCATGTTTAACATGTTTTAAACATTTATTACAACAAAAATACTATTCCTCCTCGTATACTCATATATCCCACATTCATTGTAAAAATATCACCATTATTATATTATTAAAATATAATAATATATTTAAATAAATTATTTTATCGAGAAAAAGATAAAATTTTAATTTTCAACAATTGTCACATTAAAATTTTCTCCATCTATATCCACATAAAATCAATATTTTTCTCATCATATGAATCAATAATTAATTATTCACAAATAATATTACAGAATCTGATATTGTGACGAGGCGGGTTCAGGGGAAAGTGGGGGCTTTCGATAAGAATTTCTCCTTCTTTGTAGCATGATTAGGTGACCAAACCTCTCCTTAGATGAGAACTTTCTAGACATTGCCAATAATGTTATCTAATAATATTATTGAGATAATATGAATTATTGCTTCGATAATGAAAATCTTCGTGTAATGACAATTATTGAAACAACGACAATATAAAATATCAACTTGACAATTATTGAATCAATAAAATAAAATCTTTGAGCGATAATTACTGTAACCATTATTGAGTAGTGCCTTCTTACGTAAGAATCAATAATTGGTGTAATCTGGTGTCTTCTTGTGTTTTAACCAAGAGTATTTTAACGGTATTAGCGGTAATAACTTCTGTTGTTGTTTTTAAACAACTTATATTTTGTCGTTTTCTTCATCCAATCGCTTTTCAGTTATGAGGCCCACACATGGCTGCTGCCGCATTTAATATTCGAATATTCCACAAATGATCTGAATATTCCACGACCAAACAAATATTCCCAAACAACAATGAATATTTTATAACCACTTGCTTATTTTGAAATATTTGCGTATTTTATCCCTAACTATCCACATTAATCACATCAACCCTTACTATTTCAAAATAATAAATAGAAAATTAAATTTCATTAATAATAAGTTGGGGTCTTACAACCTCCCTCCTTATGAAATTTCGTCCTCGAAATTGGCGACGTACACAGTGTTTCAAAAGGTGAGGATACCTCCCTTTCATTTCCGTTTCAATTCCCGGTCATTTCCTCTATAGCATGATTCCTCCACAAAACTTTAACTTGTGGTATGACCTTTTCTTGCGTGGGACATGCTCCTTCCTATCCAAGATCTTGTGGTACCTCCTCATCGTTAAGTCTTGGCTATTTCATCCGATTCTAACTTCTATAACGTGGTTGGGTTTTTCACATATTTACTAAATGCAGATATGTGAAACACATTATGAACACGAGACATACTCGGAGATGTAACGCAAGTCTATAGGCTACATTTCCTACTCGGTCAAGAATTTGAAATGGACCGATAAATCGTGGATTGAGCTTTCCTCTCTTCCCAAATCTTGTAACTCCCTTCCATGGAGCACTTCATGACAATACATGATCCCCTATACTAAATTCCACGTCTTTTCGATGAAGATCCCGCATAACTCTTTTTGTCGATCTTGTCTTGGTTTGTATCGTTGTCGAATCATTTGGATCTTTTCGGTGAGTAAATACGTACTAACTTCGGGTCCCAACAATGTTGCTTCACCCACCTCATCCCAACATATTGGAGAGTGACATTTTTGTCCATATAATTCTTGAATGGAGCCACACTATACTTGCACGATAGCTTTGTTGTTGTAGGAGAATTCCACTGATGGTAAATACTTATCCCAACTGCCCTTGAAGTGCAGGACACGAGTCTTAATAGATCTTCAAGAGTTTGAATAGTCCTCTCTGATTGCCCATCCGTTTGAGGATGGTATGCCGAGCTGAATCGTAAATCCGTGCCCATAGCTTTCTGCAAGCTAACCCAAAATCTTGAAGTGAATCTTGGGTCACGATCCAAAACTATGGATCTTGGCATGCCATGCAACCTCACAATCTCATTCACGTACATACTAGCAAGGCGTTCAAGGAATAAGTCTCCGTGTCGGCAAGAAATAAGCGAGACTTGGTTAATCTATCAACAATAACCCAAATAGCATTGATGCCTTGAGAAAGCGTAGGAAGACCCGTGAATTGAAATCCATGGTAATATGTTCCCACTTCCATTTGAATCTCAAGTGGTTGCAACGGACCCTTAGGTACTAGATGCTCGCCTTTACGTTGACAAGTTAAACACATCGAGATAAACTTTGCAATCTCTCTCTTCATATTGTTCCACCAAAATTTATGTCGAATATCCCGAATCATTTTGGTACTTCCAGGATGGATTGCAAATGGTGTATTGTGTGCCTCCATCATAATCTTGTACTTCAAATCAGAGTCTTTAGGGACACAAAGTCTAGAGTGGACTCGAAGTATTCCTTCTTCATCAATTTTCGCTTCCGGAATAGCTCCTTCTTGTACTTTCTTCTTCATACACATCAGCTCCGGGTCGGTGGCTTGAGCAACCTTAACTTTTTCTATTAAAGTTGGCTCTATGCGTATACTTGACATCATCGCACTCATTCCCACATATGATCTTCTACTCAATGCGTCAGCTACCATATTCGTTTTACCAGGATGGTATTGAATAGTGTGGTCATAGTCTTTCAATAGCTCGAGCCAACGTCACTGCCGCATGTTGAGTTCTTTTTGAGTGAAAAAATATTTAAGGCTTTTATGGTCTGAATATATCTCCACTTTCTCCCCATATAGATAGTGCCTCCATATCTTTAAGCGAAAGCAGCATTGCGCTGACTCTAGATCATGAGAGGAATAATTCCACTCATACTCTTTAAGTTGTCGCGAGGCATAGGCTATGACTTTCCCACGTTGCATGAGAACACATCCTAACCCTTTGCGAAGCGAAGCATTTGTAGATAACAAATCCATCCGTACGGATGGTATTGTTAGAACAGTCTTAGAAATAAGTCTCCTCTTAAGCTCTTGGAAACTCTTCTCGCATTCTTCGCTCAAAGCGAATTTTGTATCCTCCGAGTTATTTGAGTTAATGGAGTAGCGATTCGAGAAAACCCTTCCACGAATCTCCGATAATAACCACTAGACCCGAGAAAAGCTACGTACTTGATCCAAACTTGGTTGCTCCCAACTTTGTATTTCTTGATCTTCACAAGGGATCACGGATACTCCATGTTTCGACACCACGTGCCCAAGGAATGCTACTTCCTCGAGCGAACTCACATTTCTTCAATTTGGCATATAGTTTATTTTCACGAAGCCTTTGGAGTACCGACTTCAAATGGTGCTCATGATCTTCATGACTTTTGGAATATATGAGGATGTCATCAATAAAACTGATAACAAAGCCGATCCAAATATTCCTTGAATACTCGGTTCATCATATCCATGAAAGCCGCGAGGAGCATTAGTTAGTCAAGAAAGACATAACTAAGAATTCATAATGTCCGTCTAGAGTTAAGGCGGTCTTTGGAATATCCTCGATTCTAATCTTCAATTTGATGATATCGAGCGAAGATCGATTTTTGAAAAGAATTGTGCCCTTGCGGTTGGTCAAACAAGTCATCAATACGAGGTAGAGGATACCTATTCTTGATGGTGACATGGTTCAATTCCAGATATAGTCAATACAAAGTCGCATACTCCGTCTTTCTTCTTCTTCTGAATAAAGCAAGAGCACCCCGAGGAGATGTACTAGGACGAGATGAAGCCGATGTCCAACAATTCGTAGTTGGACCTTTAACTCTGAAGTTCAATAGGAGCCATTCGATATGGGGTTTTAGAAATGGGCTTTGTACGGGTTCAAGATCAATAAAGAATTCAACTTCACGTTACGGGGTAACAGGAAGTTCTTTGAAATCGTCGGGAAAGTCGATAACAACGGGAATATTATTCAAATTTGGCGTGTCTTTATTCAAATCCATAACATGGGCTAAGAAAGCTTGACATCAGTTTTTCAATAAGCGAATAGCTTTATGATTAGATATGGCGGTGATTGATTTTAATGGTTTAGTTGCTTGAATTAATACTGACGGGTTGGTTAGGAATATGAAAACTAATGACCTTTCGAAAACAATCAATTTTGGCATGATGAGTAGTTAACCAATCGATCCCTAAAATCACATCAAAAGCAAGTATCTTTAAAGAGATAAGGTCAAAAGGTAAGGTGATGGTGCCAACTTGAATCAAACAAGATTTATAAGCAGTTGATGTGATGAAAGTTTCTCTAACGGAGTTTCCACAGATAGGTCAAAGTCTAATTTCTCGAGTCGAGTTTAAGCGTTGAGCACATGCGGGAAAGATAAATGAATGGGTATGCCGGTATCAAGTAAGGTATAAACTTCGCAGAATTTATAAATAGCTTACCCGTGATCACCTCGTTTGGGTTCATCGCATTTTGACCGATCACAACAAAAGCGCTCTTCCGGGCAGCGTTGACTTTGACTTTTACGGGACGGTCTTTTGAGTCAAATCCCCATTGAACTAGGTTTCGCTCTGCGTACAATCTTCAAGCGATATGTCCTTCCTTTCCACAATTATAGCATACCTTGGCTATTGTGGATAGTTTGGTGATATGTCCCTCTTTCGCATTTATAGCATATAACCGGTGGTCGTTCTCCTCCTCCTTAGAACCGATTCTTGCCAAAGACCTTTGTCGTCTTCACATGGTCGTTGTTAAATCTCCTCTTTTTAAAATCTCCTCGACTCGCTTCTTCTATTTTTCATGGCCATGATTACCACGGAGTGGTTACCATTTTGTCCGTCTGTTTCTTTCTCATTTGGTTATCATTATTACATTGTTGCTATCTCTGGTACATCCACGGTTATGGTCCCTCGGTTGAACATACTCGTTATCTCGCTCTTACAATTGAGCCCTATTAACAACATGTCGAATGAGAGAAAATTTATGAGAAATGAGATATTATGCGTATCTGGGTTTCAAACCTCTCGAAACATCTGCGTCATCGTTCCTCATTCTCCACCAAATGAGGTGCTGAACACGGATAACTCTGCAAACTTTGCCTCGTCTTTGAGACAACGTCATGTTGTTTTGTTCTAATCGATGAACTCCACTTCCTTCATATAATGAACACTTTCGGGAAAGTATTTGTCATTAAATAGTTCTGAAAGCGTCTCCCGAAGACATCTTTGAGTGCATTTGGATGAGTGCGCTTCCTGAGACTCCACCGATGGTCGCCTCGCCACGGAACATAAAAGGTGGCGAATGGAACCTTCTGTTCCTCCGTGCATCCCAAGACATAGAATATCTTGGTAATTTGCTTGACCCATGTTTCCATTATGATCGGATCGGCTTTCCCTTAAATTCGGTGGTCCTAACTCTTTGAAGCTGCTGTTTTGTGACAACCAAGTGAATTGCTATCATTTCCTCCTATATTTTGAACACGAGTCTCCCAAATGCGATTTTGCATGAACTACAAAAAGCTTCTAAACATCCCTCGTTCATCATCATACGCTTTCGGTGGTGTTGTTCACGGGAGGAACATTACCCGACTGTTACGTTCTCCTCGTTGGTAGTCTGAGGCGTCTCCACGGCGGTCTCATTTCCATTGTTAATATTCTCGGTCGACATTCTCAAATCTTTGTCATAAAATAAGGGTTAATTAAGGAAATCAATATATCACATAATATCCTTATATCTTGACCAACTAACAAATAAGCTTAGGTAGGACACACTAGCGAAGGATTTACTCGTCTCTCCCCTCTAGTTCTATTCCCGATCTCATGGAGATCATATCCTAAGCTCGATACCAACGGTGGCGCCCCAAAATAGGTATACATCACCCATTACGAGTTGTCAATACATGATACGAAACAACTACAACTTTATTATTACAACGATAAAAGCGTGAGTTTGAATACAAATATTATCTTCTAGATAATATCTATACTCAAATAAATCCTCATCACATTTATTGATACATTATTTTACAAAAATGGTGAGGACTACTAAACAACTCTCTCTAGAACCTTCATTCCATACCCCAGACTAGTACTCATTACATTCTCGCCTCACGAGAAGAAAAATGGAACAAAAAGGAAAGGGTGAGCTCAACTAGCCCGATAAAAAGAATATTATGACTAAGATAATATACAACAAATTATCGTTAGTCTTGACGAGAAAAAATCTAATAGAATCTGATAGGCAACAAGTTTTTAAACCAATATTCGCAATGTGAAATAATAATTCATTAGAAGAGTTAAGTAGAGAATGCAAACTACTATCTTACATGTATGAATTTAAAAAGTTCATAAATCATCTTTTATCCTGTAACATGATCAATGACATACATACGGAATCAAATATTCATCTTTGCACTACTGGGCCAAAGATATTCATCGATTAAGTCGTGTTCATCTAAACACTGTTCATCTTTGCACTACGGGCCAAAGATATTCATCGAGAAATCATTCATCTTTGCCTCTGGGCCAAAGATATTCAATAATGTCATCATTTAAGACTGAGGATGATGAAAATATTTTTAAAAAAAGCGAATCTAGTGAAACAAAATGATGAGGATTAAGGATTTAGGATTAGTACTTTGTTTTATCCATGTCCAAAATACCTCAAAAAAAATAATTATAGTGGTGTAAAATTTAAGAATGATCAAAACATGGATCTGATCAAAGCTAGTATCTAGAATAGATATTTTAGACGAAAAAGAAAAATTTTCATTTTTAGATGAATAGTGTCGTGATAAGTGAATAATGCAAGTATCGTGAATAGTCAGTATCGTGAATAGTAACTCAGACACCAAAAGTTCCAAATTTAATAAAAATTTTAGATCAATATTTCAACATAATGATATTGAAGAAATAATATTATTATGAAAATAATAATATCCACTTACCTCACAAAGACAGTACTTTAATTTGGAATCAAAGGGTATAGTCTTTGAAGGAACTTACTGCCGTCTAACAATACTCAAAGTATACTCAAAATACTCACAAGAATATGCTCGATAATATAGAGAGAAAACTTGATTTACGGTGTGATTTTCAATTCTAACCTAAGCACCTATTTATAGGAAAATGCTTAGAACACAAAGCGAGAAAATTTAATAAAATATTAATATATATTATAAATTTCCTTAGCCCATCTTTGAAGATCTGATTTCAGCAATTAATATCACATGTTAGCCCACTTAAATGCAAAAAAACGTTTTTCCTTTAAAATAATAATTAAAACTTCCAAAAATCAATTATTTAGGATCTTCGGAACTTCAATAATTCACAATAAATAGCCCTTTTATCAGAAAATTTGAATCTCGCGACTTTTTATAGGAAATTCAATTCTCTACAACTTTACAGAAGAAAGTTTTTCCAAATTCCAAACAGATATTGAGCGAAATCCATAAGCAGGCGATTTTCAATTTATAATCAAATTTCGATCGATAAATGGGGTCCCATGACATGTTTAACATGTTTTAAACATTTATTACAACAAAAATACTCTTCCTCCTCGTATACTCATATATCCCACATTCGTTGTAAAAATATCACCATTATTGTATTATTAAAATATAATAATATATTTAAATGAATTATTTTATCGAGAAAAAGATAAAATTTCAATTTTTAACAATTGTCACATTAAAATTTTCTCCATCTATATCCACATAAAATCAATATTTTCTCATCATATGAATCAATAATTAATTATTCACAAATAATATTACAGACTCATGATATTGACAACGAGTGCGGTTCCAGGAAAGGGGCTTTCGATAAAATTTCTCCTTCTTGGCGCATGATTAGGTGACCAAACCTCTCCTTAGAGCAGAACTTTCTAGACATTGCCAATAATGTTATCTAATAATATTAT
The DNA here is from genome assembly GCA_020205615.1 of Panax quinquefolius. Lineage (NCBI taxonomy): Eukaryota > Viridiplantae > Streptophyta > Magnoliopsida > Apiales > Araliaceae > Panax > Panax quinquefolius. The sequence goes on from CM035165.1 coordinate 45,537,297, forward strand.
TGAGATAATATGAATTATTGCCGATAATGAAAAATCTTGTGTAATGACAATTATTGAAACAATGACAATATAAAATATCAAGCGCATGACAATTATTGAATCGATAAAATAAAATCTTTGAGCGATAATTCTTGTAACCATTATTGAGTAGTGCCTTCTTACGTAAGAATCAATAATTGGTGCAATCTGCTGGTGTACTCTTGTGTTTTAACCAAGAGTATTTTAACAGTATTACTTGATAACAACTTCTGTTGTTGTTTTTAAACAACTTATATTTGTCGTTTTCTTCATCGATAAACTTTCAGTTTATGGGGCCCACACATGGTTTTGCGCGCAGTAAATGCGAATATTCCCCGAAGCGATGCGAATATTCCACGACCAAACGAATATTCCCAAACAACAATGACTATTTTATAACCACTTGCTTATTTTGAAATATTTGCGTATTTTACCCCTAACTATCCACATTAATCACATCAACCCTTACTATTTCAAAATAATAAATAGAGAAAATTAAATTTCATTAATAATAAGTTGGGGTCTTACACGCGATGTATGTGAATGTATGTTGTGTGGTCCCTCCACCGAGGAGGCTATCCGTCGGTGTTTGATTCTTTGGACTCGTGAGAAGACTAATTCTCCGAGGCTCAGGAAGGCACCACCCAAATTCGCTCTAGTTGAAAGACCGGATTAACTTCCCGTCTAGTAGATTGCGATGATTTGGGAACTTTCATGCCAAAAAGCCGCGAGAGTAACCTAAGATAGGTCAGCCTCTAATAAACCCAAAACGGAGGAAAGTCTCTTCATGCTCTTCTTTCAATTACTTGTAAACACAATTACTTGTAATTACATTCCATATCTATCTCCATGTAATGAGAAATATGAAGAAATTTGTCCACATATATATTTTAATGAACATGCTACAAACAGCTGACATCCATTTTGCAGGATAAAAATTCCTAAAATGGACACATCACATAGCATGTTATTATACACATTCCCTAAAGACTAAACTATTCAAGTCTTTCCCAGGGAATCAATCAGACCTACTACCCGGTCAAAGTCCAAAAAGGCAATAGGCCTACAGTCAATCATGTCGTCATCCGACCAGACTGAACTTAATCCAGTTTCTCGCAAAGAATTCGACGGATTAAGCAAACAAATTCTGATTTGGTTGTCTTACTCAAAGAATTACACCGATCTACACAGGTCGGAAAATACCCATACATCTTTGAATCCTCCACACGAGGAAGAACCGGTCATTCAATACGAAGCTGCGATTTGAATCGACCAAACAAAACTCATGACGCTGCCCATCCCACTGGAGATCCAGACACTTGTGACATCAAAAAGAAAGTCTTCCAAATGGAAGAGACCCTTCGCGCTATCAAAGGAATTGGAACACACGGGAGTGTTTCATATGTTGATCTGTGTATATTTCCTGGTGTTCATTATCCAGAAAAATTTAAAACTCCTGACTTTGAAAAATATGACGGGTTAGGAGATCCTTACACACATTTAAAGGTGTTTATTGGCGAACTGGGGTCTTATGCTGAAAATGAAAGTCTCAGAATGCAACTTTTTCAAAAGAGTCTCACTGGAGAAGCTAAAGTCTGGTATGCCCGACTTGACAATGCCAAAATCCACAACTGGGAAGAATTGGCCCACGCCTTTCTAAATCAGTACAGTTTTCAGTCACAAATGGCACCGAATCGATATCAAGTGACTAAAGTGAAAAAGAAAAGTACTGAATCTTTCCGAGAATATGCCCAAAGGTGGAGACATCTAGCAGCGCAAGTCATTCCATCAATAACAGAAACTGAGATGGTAATGACATTTATTGATATCCAAGAGGCTCCTTACTATGAGAGGATCCTAGCAGGCATAGGAAAGCCATTTGCGGAAATGATCAAACACGACAAAATGGAAGAGATGGGCCTAAAGGCATGCAAGATTAAAGACTTCACTGCCTTGGAAGCAGTCGCCAAACATATACAGACTAGCAAGTATGCGAGTGATCCCAAGGGGTTACCCGATAAAGGCAATAAAGATGTATCCCTTGTTGTACAGGGGCAAGCTAGGAGACCAAACTACAGTCCCCCTATTTGAAAAATGCAAGACAATATACCATCTCAACAACAGGCCACATTCAACCAATGCCAGGATAGAAAAAGAAAATTCGAGAGATCAAAAAATCGGGTGTTCACTCCACTAGGCGATTCCCTTGAAAATGTATTGGCGATATTAATGGATCATAAGAAAATTACCGAACTAGCTCCACCTCGGAACTAGGGAGCAAAAGATATAATCCAAGCCAGAGATGTGCTTACAACTCAGGTTCTCCAGGACACGATACACAAGATTGTTGGTCCTTAAAATATAAGATTCAAAATCTGATCGAAAGTGGCAGTATTGCGGTCGAACAACCTGACCAACAAAATATCAACACCAACCTTCCGTTGCGACATAATACGGAAGAAGTAAATATGATCGGGTCAGGAAGCGCTGAAATGTATCCAATTCGTAAGTACATACGAAGGATGGAGGAATACCCCCAAAAGCACATAACAAATGTCCTAGAGTGGGAAGACTCGGAGGAGGGGATGCCAGTAATGAAAAAATTTGATGCGATCCAGAATCAAGTAAACCTGTTGGCTAAGCTGATAGTGCGCCAACATCAGGAAACAAGGCAATTTTTCACTCAACTATCAGAAAGCCAAGAGAAAAAGGACTCCACGATGAGCCAGCTAAATGAAGAAGATCAAAGCAGGCTGAAAATACAAGACAATGGGGATGATAAAATTGCTAAGAGATCTCGCCAGCGGAAAAATCGATCGAGGGAATACGAATTCTCAAAGATAAAAGATCAAACAACCTCTAAAAGAGTCCGAAAATTCACCCCTCTGAGCAAATCCAATGAAGAAATGCTACATTTTCTGATAAGCGAATGAAGGATTACTAAGTTGATGCCTCCTATAAATCCCAAGATAAAGAGTTATGATTCCACCAAGATATGTCTCTACCATTCTAACTCACTTGGACATACAACTGAAGAATGCTGGTCTTGGCGACATAAAATCCAGGATCTCATTGAAAATGGAGAGTTGGAGATAGAATTTCCCATGACCAAAAAGGGTGAAAAGGAAGTAAAAAGCTTAAGATGTCCATTCGAGACAGAAAGTTCAAATGAGGTGAAGGCTATGAGCGACAATTACGCCAATGGGTGATGATCTAATGCAAGAAATAGCGAGAGAGACAAAGGCATCCCCAAAGGAGATTCCCCCGCCAACATCAAACTTCCTATGGTTCCAAGATATCAACCACGTTCCTGATTTTATCACCTTGGATGATGTAGAGGAAATACTAATCCTTTCTAAGGAAGAAAAAACCAAAAAGGAAAGTTCTTTGCAAGAAATGCAACAACAGTTCGAGGGAGATTTCATGGTTAAATACTTTGAAACCCATGAAGAAGGCGAAGGAATAGATGAAGAAAAAGGTGGTGAGATTATCAGGGAATCCAACCCATTAAAGAATCCATAGTTCATCCCTTTTTGTAATACGTCCATTTCAAGCGTCCCTGAGGAATGTACTAAATCAGGAAGCGATCAAGTTATGGCCACAAGCGAAGACATTCAGAATCAAGGGGTAACCTCTATCACGAGCCCTAAAGGCAACATAACCATTGACAACTGGACTATCAGGCCTCAACTAGACGAGAAGATGTAGATCCAGGGGATAAAGTTGCGAGTTCCAGAAAATGTTGGAACAGTATCACTTTCTTCGTAGTATGCCTTTTATTTTCCATGCTTGTAAATAAATAAAAAAGAAAAAAAACATCTCTACACTCTTCTCACCACTTACCCTTTGAACCTTTTCAAACCAAAGCCCACGGACTACGAAAGACACGATCTCCTCTTCAATAGGAGTACTTGGCGACCATCAATGGTGCGGTCAAACCAAACAAAACCCAAACAAACACTTCTCAAGCAGAGATACACCCAGGGCGATGATGGCCCGGGCGTAATGGTCATCATTCGGGAGAAAAGGAGGTTGATGATAGCCCCTCCATCACTGCGATCCACCAAGACTTTGCCCTCGACAATTGGAGCACCACTCCTTGCATTTCTTAGCGACGAGGGTAAAAAGGAAGAAACTCTCTCTACCTTGTAGATAGCAATAAGCGCTTACTTTTTTACATGCAGTATTAGCGAGTTACTTTTTGTCATTATAAGCTAACACTTTGTGTGATTGAACAGTGTTATATACTAAGTGAAAGCATATTTTGTTTGAGGACTCGAATTTAGATGTGTACATACTGGCTGATGAGGTGCCTATTCTCCACAAGGACTGTAACTTTGATGTAAAGTTGGACTCAGAATTGATGGAAATACAAGATGATTATGAGATACCTCAGGAGATCAAAGAATGGGTCAAAGACAAACCCAAGCTAAATCTTGATCTAACCACCTCTTTTAAACCTCGGAACCTTAGAAAACCCCAAACAAGTCCAGATTGGTACAGACCTCACTCCAAACCAAAGGAATTACGTGGTTACTCTATTGACCTTATTCCAGGATGTGTTTGCATGGTCTCACAAAGACATGGTAGGTTTATACATGGACATTATCATTCATCGTCTTCCCATCAAAGGGATTGAGCCACTCAATGAAGCTCGAGCGATTAAAACACGAGTGGAAGTTAAAAAAGTTAAAGAAGAAATTGTGAAACAATTTCAAATCAAGCATCATCATGGTGTCAACATACCACGAATGGCTATCAACATAGTCCCGTGTCAAACCGGGAAGGGAGGTGCGAGTTTATGTGGATTCTGAGAGATTTGAATAAAGCTTGCCTCAAAGATAGCTTTCACGTCTTGGTTCATCCACATACTCATTGATAATCTGTTCGATCGACATGTACTCCTTTCTTTGATTGCTCCACGGGGTACCATCAAATCATGGTTCTTTGAAGATGACCATGAGAAAACTTCATTCATCACACCGCCTGGGAGCCCTTTGCTACTGAGCGATTGTCATTCGGCCTCATCAATCTTTGGAGCTACCTATCAGTGAGCCATATGGCTCTTTTCCACGATCTAATAGATAAAAAAAAAAAAAAAAAAAAAAAAAAAAAAAAAAAAAAAAAAAAAAAAAAAAAATCTCTTCAAAAGGTTCTACGATTCTTTGCCTTACCGGCGAGTTCTCTGAGATGGCCCGGAGTTTGAAGAAAAATCCTTCCTCCACATTCCTCGGAATATGAATGATTTTGCGGATGCTCTAGCAACTTGGGACTCCTTGATCAACATACATGACAAGGAAGACATGATAACCCTCACATTTGCCCAACAAAAGGCTCTATCCTATGGGAATTACATGGGAGAAGTATCGGATGAGCTACCTCCCATCCAACACCGTTGATATCAATATATCAATGAGCACTCACAAGATAGATCTACGCACTACCGAGGTGAGCCCCCGAGAAAAGCGGATCCATTGACTTTTTATGAAATTCTACGGCGGAGATGCACTATCTGAAAAAGATGCGAGGACTAGGTCTATTCGGATATGCGGACCAAGACCAAGCTCATAAACTCATGGATGAGATCCATGGTGTAGTATGTGGCCCCGGACATGGCGGCCCTCTACTTGTAAAGAAGATCCTACAACAGAGAAGTCCAACTACGGCAGTTCAAACAACACGACTTGGTTTTGAAGAAGATCATTGACAACCAAACTCAGTCTAAAGGAAAATTCGCTCCAAACTGGGAAGGCCCGTTTATTGTCAAGGAGGTATTGACAGGAGGCATTTTCAGATTACAAGAAATGGACAGTGATGAATTTCCGCAACTAATCAATTCGGACACCATGAAATGGTACTATGTCTGAGGTTACCATCAAGCGAACATCCTGGTTTTGGATCATCAGACCACCAGTTATTTTAGGTTCTTTAACCCTCACTACATACCGCCTTTCCTTTTTATCGATCTACCCATCAGGAAAAAACACACTTTTCAAACCAGCAGCCTGGTTTCACTTCATTTCATACAACTTCGGTTATCCCACCAGGGATTAAACCTTTCACACCTTCAATATATCCTGTACATAGGATTAAACTTTTCACCTACAATCCACCCTACAAAAGGTTTTGAACTATTCGACGAACGATCTCTTCTTCCCCGATAGAGAGTACGTGGCAGGTCATCTTTATGGTCGGTCTCTCACCAAAAAAAAAAACAAAACAAACACATTCATATCCAGTAACCACATATAAAAACAAGTCCCAAGACACCAAAGATGGTAGGGAATACACACGGATCGATGATCCATTTCTAAAATCACAGGACATCTCAACATCCATCCATCGAGGAGGAGTTCGAGAATACATCCGGATCACAAAGTCACGGAGAAACAAGCAAATATCAAGCAAGTAGCAAGGCACTGACTAAAGGGAAGTGAATCAACATATATTTCCTGCCGTATATAATGTTGTTTGATATATACAATGTGTAATTGTACATGATAAAATGGCTAAGCTAGATATGTGCGAGGGAAATACAAGCTCATCTACAAATCGGTGTATATGTGGGCTATCAAGTCAACATGGATTCCCTCTCGAAAAGAAGGAGGTAATTTGATGATCTCACGCTTGAGGGTTTCTACACGAGCCAATAGATCCACCACTAATTATATGCGATATCTCGGGTAGATATAGCTTCATCCCGCTCATCAACAGCGATATCCCCATGAGTTAGAGCATCATCTCTCTAACAAGCGACATCTCTACCGAAAGAGTCATCAACATCAAAGCCCACATCCACTACTGTTCACGGATGATGCGGATGTATAAGCGCTTCTTGCGATCTCGGCGTCATATCAGCCCATTTGTTAAAGCAACTACCCCAGACAACAAGCGAGGCTGGGGCAATTTCGAAATTGGCGACAACCGGATATTGGGTCCCTTACAACAAGATTGGGGCAATCTCAGAAGTAGCGACAACTCAACACTGGGGCATTTATCAACCATCCTAAAGTGGAAAATGCACTAGTTAGCGCCATCAGCATGGTCCATCATTATCTCAATGGCGATTCAGATATTATTCACTCACGACTTCATCAACAAAGAGAGTTTCTCATATGAACCCTCGGCATCAACATGCGAAACGACTGGGGCATTTTTCCAATTCCAAGAAATGGGAGGAGCTTAAGGCAAGATCAAGCTTCTCATCAAAAAGAAAGGGGAGAACTCCTAAAAGAAATCATAGCGACATAAGCGTGCCCTTACGAAAGAAGGGGAAAATTCTCAAAAAGTTCTTAACTCAGGAGCAGAAGGCCCACGACGAAAGGTCCAACTAAGGAAATCTATACCATCAAACATGTTAACTGCGTCAAGTCCTCATCAAGATGAGGCCTCTACTGCAAACGTTCAAATATGGGCGACTAAAGAATAAATTACACCCTCCAGGATTTTCGGAGACATTCAAGTCATCGGATTCGGTAGGGTCTTGAATCAAGCGCTTAAGGAAATGGGGCACAAGCACCCAACAGCGAAAGGAAACTCCAAATCACCTCAAGAGGGGTGAGACATCTGGTGGTTGTCATTAATCTAGCATAAAATCAGGCGAAGTCTAGTGACGTAATCCGTGGAATATTACTTCAACGAAGGTATCGGAAGATCCGGTATTCTTAAACCATTGGCATCAATTCAGCGCGACATCAAGACAGTTCAGCGATGAAAGCTTCGTATACCTCCGTTCGAGTGGGAACCAAAAAAGTTTGGCGATCAGCAGGATATGCACCGTTGCAAACTACCAGCGAATACATCAGGAGGGTTTGGTGATTTTAGAATGTTATCCCCATCAGAGATATGGAAAGCATCTCAACTTATCTTTATCAAACAATCATCAGCGATTAAATGCCAAACCATTCGAGTCAACACCAGCATAGGCATAAGCAATGATCGGTAAAGGTAAAGCGATTTGCAAAAACATTTTAACATTCATCATAACATTCATTACATTGCGATTTGCGATTTGCGATGCGATATGCAAAAAGCGATGTGCGAATTGCAATGTGCGAGTTGCGAAGTGCGATTTGGCCAAATGCGAAAAGCTAAGTGCAAAGTGCGAAATACGATGTGCGATGTACAAACTGCAATTTGCGAAAACATTTTGACATTCATCATAAACATTCATTACATTATAATTTAAATCATTGAAAATACCTTGTCATATTTTTAAGTGTCTACTAATCCTTATCATGTCCATTCCATTGCATTGCATGAACATGATAAAGAAGGGCATCTATAGATACTCGAAATTTTGTTTTCCTGTTACTGACTATGCAGGAGGATAAAAACATCTTTTTCACACTCCAGAGATAACCCTGGAGGATGACACCATCAATTCCAACCCCAGAGATAGCCCCAGGATATCCAGTTTCCAACCTCGGGAGGTCAAGCCAACCTCAGAGATAACCCTGAGGACAATCAAAGTCAACATCAAATCAACCTCAGAGATAACCTTGAGGATAAAGAAACGACAAGCCAACCTCGGAGATAACCACTAAAATTGCTTAAAAGCGGAGATAACCCCGGGAGGGGCAAAATGGTCATTTTGCCAACTCAACTTCACTTCAAATCAAATACACTCATTTTAACTCAAAATACTTCAAAGGAAGTCCCACAAGAGCGATATCTTAACTCTGGAACGCAAACTACATAAAACGGCTCACCGGATTGCATGATAGAAACCCGGGAATGCCATTTCGGTCATGGACCCATCATCCTGGAATCAAAAAAGGTCAAATTATATGTCATTGTGTAGCTCTCAAAAAGAGATTTCCAGAATGGTATGGCACGCTTCCATCAAAATCCCGGATTGATAGTTATGAACGACCGAGCGAACAACGCTTTGTCCGAATATACGTACTTCGACACGACGGGACCCACACTGCCTGGGGCACCCCGGGCAGCCGCAGGTACACTTGCTACTAGGTGCTACAGGTAGACCTGTGGCTCCCCCCTCTATAAATAGAGGGCTTGGGGTGGCCATTTTGTAAGAGAAAAAGGCGAGGAAGCCCTGCCCAATTTGCTCTACACTCACCCCATGCAGTGTACTTTCTCCTTTTAAACACTTGTGAGCTCATATATAGCCCTTTTGTACCTACAAAAGTTAGTGTTTACCCACTCTAAAGATATAGAAGTCTTCTTTGGCAGTCAGCTGTAAGCCTTCTCACACACTTTAAATTCTTTCTCTTCATCTTTGCACACACACTTCTACACGTTGAGAGTCGTGTTGCTTTTTTACTTTCGAGCTTAGGTCAAGTGGTTTTCATTTTATATATATATATATATATATATATATATATATATATATATATATATATATATATTGACTAACATTATCGAGTTATGCCTCGATTGAGCCTGAACTTGATGCAGTAGCGTTTATTTGCTTTAATATATATATATATAAAAGCGAGTATATATATATATATATATATATATATATATATATATATATATAATAATTAATGTGTCAAACTTTGTTCGATGATGAGCCTTTGATTTAGTGCGTTTACTATATTTATATATATATATATATATATATATATATATATATATATATATATATATATATATATATGGGACTACATTCGGACTCATTGAGTTTGGATTTTACATCCAGTGCGTTTACTAAGCTTTTTATATATATATTTATATATATGAAATATGGTCGAACTACATTCGATGAGCACAGATTTTATATAAAGTGCGTTTATTCGCTTTTATATATATATACTATATATATATATGATTTTGTTGTCTAACTTCTATTCGATGAGTTTTGGATTTTATATTCGATTGCATTTTTATTTATATATATATATATATATATATATATATATATATATATATATATATATGTATATCCCACACAGAGTTTACTTACGTGGTGGTTGATCGCTTTATAGTTTTCTTTACATTTCATCATAGGAGTTTACTTTTTGTGGCGTTGATCGCTTTAATCTGACTTTATTTACATTTTGTCCCTTTGGAGTTTCCTTCGTGGCGGTTAATCGGAGTATTCTGACTTTATTTAAGTTTTGTCACTTTGGAGTTTCCTCCGTGGCGGTTGATACTTTTACAACTTTATTTACATTTCGATCCCCATGGAGGTGTTTACGAAAGTAGTATGCACACAAGCGATCATGTTTGATGATAAAGCATATACTTTGTAACAATCTTATTCATTTATTAATAAAAAGTATTAATTTATTAAAGGCTTTTAATTATCTACATGATGCTATTTTATAATATGTGATAAACCCATAGTTTTAAGCAATGCTTTTAGAATAATGATGATGATCATTCTAATGAGATCTAAATTCTTAGAAAGCTTAAAACTAAAATAGTTCCCAATTATTGGATTACTAAATTGGGGATTAGTGAATCCGGATAGATTGGTACATCGTTGCTTGCTCATTGGATGAGGATGATTGATCTCATGATCATTTGTGTGGAGACACTAAAGCAAGTATGTAGGTGCTTATTAGAGAATAAGTTCTTTGAGCATTGGCTCGCTAAGGAATACCTAATGGAGTTTTACTTGCTGTCGATAGAAATTTCTGTAGTGATAGTAGTCAAGTGATCCTTGGACTTGAGATAATCATAGTATCTTGTGTATGATGAGTTATACTTTGACTTATTCCTTAAGACCCTTAGGGTATATCAAAGGGTATGCTTGGGTATAATAAGTTGTACGTGGAGATAATGTATGATCGATAAAGAATCTAGCACTTCTATTAAAAAGAGAAATGTCCTATGTGATTCGATAAATGACAACCCAGTGAGTCCTTGGCGGCGAGAATGAAATTAGAAAGGAGTTTCTAATTTGCATTATTTGAGTTGTGCATTTAAGGATCGAAATACATATAATTAAATAAAATAAGACTTAACTTGATAATTTCATGTCTTATATTTAATTGGGACATTGTATGGTGGAAGGATTGAATTGTATGGTAACTATTTACTCAAAGGTTCTTTTATGATTAATGTTGAAATCTATATTATACGGAAAGTCGTTGATCATTGGGGAGGCTTATCCTATTGAATAGAATAATATTATTTAAATAAATTAATTGTTTAATTTATTTATTTAAATAAGATTAGAATTGTTCTAATTGATTTATTCACAATAGGTTTAATATGGAGAACCTAAAAAGGGTCACACCATAAAAGGAAGAATAATTATTTAAGAAGTTAATGGCATAATCGTAATAATATATTATGTATATTTAATTTAATCTATGGTGATAGAATAAATTAAATAGCTTAATATTATTATTTAATATTTTAGAAATATTAAATATAAATTAATAAGAGGAGTTTTATTAATATTATTACAATTATTATTATTATTTTAATTTCTAAAAGAGTTTAGAAATTAATTTAATATAAGTACTCTCATTTATTCTAATAGGATTAGGAGGAAAATTAGTTAAAGGAGTTTAATTAATTATCCCTAATAAGATTAGGGAGCCCATTTAATTAAAAAAGAGTTTAATTAAATAATACCTTATTTTATTAAATAAGGTTACCACGATATCTTTATAAGAGGAGTCTTATATCGGATATCAAAATATACGTTGTTAATTCCAAATGTTGGAGAATGCGCTTCTTTTCTATAGAGATAGAAAAATTAGGGTTTATTGAACACCCATCTTCTTGAATCCTTCTTCTTCCTTGGTGGATCACCTCTAGAGGCCAAACACTTGGGTGGCTAACGTTGATCAAAGGAAGGAACCAAACCCGGTGAATTCAAGTTGAACGCGAAAGGATTTGGAGGTGAACTTGCACCTGAGGAAGCTCGATCTTTAACGGTATGATTTTATTCTTTATCTTTTCGTTTAATTAATAATTGTGCATAAAGGGTGATCCGGGTATATGATTTGTAAAAATTTTAAACTCTGATTTATCTCGCTTCCGCTTAATTTTTGCAATTTGATTGCGTTCTTGAATATTACAAACCTAACAGTGGCATCAAAGCCAAACCTTTATGCGAATTATTAATTGTTTTAATTTGATATGTATATTGATATGTGTTTAGAACAATTTAATTGGGCATAATTTTATGGTATAAAATTTAAAATAAAAAAAAAAAAAAGAAAATCTCATGAAATAAATTTGATACATACATATGAATCGAGAATCACTTGCACTCTTAAATGGAATAAGATTTATCAAGTGTTCCACGTGAAGCATATTAGCAGGAATCGGGAAAAATATATATATATATATATATATATATATATATATATATATAATACGGTTTATATATATTGTTTCCTGCATGTTCCCACGTGGTGGATTAAAAAAAAAAAAGTGATCCTCGTTTTTTTTCAAAAATGATCCCATATATACGTATTGCTCCTTCTTTCTTCCTTATTGTAGTACGTTGTTCGTGACCCATTGCCTTATATCTTCTTGAAATTATATATATATATATATATATATATATAATATTTTAATTATTTTATTATTAAAATAAAAGTTTAATTTAATCTTAAAATAAAAAGTTTATTTTAATCTTAAAATAAAAAGGTTTTATTTTAATTTTAAAATTGAATTTCATACTAACTAATTAGAGTTGGAATTGGATTTCAAGATAACTAATTAGAGTTGAAATTGGATTCTATTTTTCCTTAAATAAAGGAGTTTATTTTGATATGAAATTAGATTTCATATTATTCAAAAATAAAAAGGTTTATTTGTGAATAGGAAAAAAGAATCAGTCTTTCCTTAAATAAAGGAGTTTATTTAGATATGAAATAAGATTTCATATTATTCAAAATAAAGGAGTTTATTTGTGAATAGGAAAGATAATCCGTGTTTCCTTTAATAATTTTTTTTATATATATGGAATTGGATTCCATAATTAATTAAAATAAAGGAGTTTATTTTGATTAAAATTTTGATTAAAATAAAATAGTTTATTTTATTCAAAATTGGATAAATTAAAATAAAATAGTTTTATTTTGATTTAAATTTGGATTAAAATAAAGGAGTTTATTTTGATTCAAAATTAGATTTTATACTAACTAAATTTGCCCATTAAATGATATCAATATATATATTAAATGTTTATTATTCATGAGATGAATGTTATTTATTGATGCATATGGTGATGTGTATGATAATAAATGGGATTGATTATGGACTATTGACGATATGATTGGATTTTATTTTAGTTGGATGCATGAATGTATGGGTTTTATTAAATGGAATTCTGCGCATTACCTCGTCTTCTCTAATTTTTCTTAATATAAATTCTATCTCCCTCTATGTACTTCCCCTTGGCTGGCGATCAAGGTTTCTATTTATTTTAAATAGTTTTGTAATAGGAATAGTTAGAATTAATTTTGAAAAATTGGAGATCAAAAGAGCGAAGGCGCTTGAAGACCGATTTGTAATGGAGCCAGGGTTTAAATGTAATAGTTATATTTAAATATTATTTCTTGCACCCCCTAGGGTTTGACCTTTTGGTTCATTTGGTGGCTCTAGTGAGACAAACTAGAATAAAAGTTCATAATCAATCCGGGTAGAATATAGTATTCTATATGTGCATGCTTATACTATATATATTATATATTATGCAAACATGCTTAGCATGTTCATTAATATGGCGTATTTTATATATATATATGTAAATGCACGCGCTAAACAAGATGAGACAAATTAATAACAAACCCCTCAATTTTTTTTATATTAAGTCCTAAGCGTTCAAAGATATTTGGAATATCGAGCGTAAGCCTTCTAGCATGATAAAATTAATAGAGTATTAAATATTTAATATGAGTTTGTTGTGTCACCACAAAGGCAAGTATTAAGTATTTAAGATGTTAATTTATCACATTTGATGCTTATAAAGAAAATTGAACAATATTGTTTTGTTGTGTCACCACAAGGATGATATTTTCTTTTTGAATATATGGAGTGCTAGGTCGGACTTAACTTGGATAATTTTGATTCGGATGTGCCACCACTTGATCAAAATAATCTAAGAGGCAAAAAGAAAAGGAGTTGCATAGTTGATGTAATTGACAAAAAGTTGTCTACCTATTTATTTATATATAGTTTGTTGTGTCACCACAAGGCTATATACATTTGAAATGGGATCCTTATTCTCACTAGCAAATCTTTAATTAGATTTTCTTAGAACTATATAAGTGAGGTAATATAGTTTGAAGAAAATAGTGGGAGATACCAATTTAAAACAAGACCTAATTTATTTTGGTAATTAATAAAAGAATGTATGTTAAAATGTTGTTAATTACAAATTCATTTCTGAAATTTTACAATGTCTAAAATTACTATCAACTGCGAAGCATATTAGATGCTAAATTAACGGGCCAGAATTAAGCGGATTGGTTAAGGAATTTGAGAATAGTTCTCATATTTGAAAAGCTATCTTATGTCATATCGCCTATATCCGCAATGGTTGCGAGACAATGCCTACGAGGAAGAGATTGCTACTTTTAGAAAGTGGCAAGATGATGTGATTGGCTCGATGCATCATGCTCGCATCCATGAGTAATGAGCTTGACGTCGGCATGAAACTATGGATGCTCTCTACTATATTCTGCACATCAAGTAGTTGATGGTGAGGAAAGTAGGGCCCGATAGATATCGAGATATCTAAGGAGCTCTTCCGATCTAGAATGGCCGATGGCACTATAAATGCAGACAAAAAGTTCTTAACATAATCAATTTGATTGATCAATTAGGACAATTTGGTTTTGTCATGGATGGAGAGTTGAGCAAGATTTGATCTTGCACTCACTCCGGACTCCTTTCATAATTGTTGTGAATTTTTATATGAACAAGCTAGATATCGACCTCATTGATTTGCTTAACATATTGAAAAATATTGAGAGTCACTTTCGACCAAGAAAGATCAAGTCTTCTTGGTAGGGGCCAAAGGATCTTACGAAAAGAAGAGCGATTCAAAGAAGGTATATAGAAAGGCAAAAACAAAGGATAATAAGAACAAAAGCGTCACGGATAGCAAAGGAGTTTGCTTCCACTACAATAAGCTGGACTTTGGAAAGAAAGCGCGAGAAGCATCTTGCGGAGAGGCTAACAAAGAAGCTTAGTGAAGTTTGGTTACAAATACAAATTTGTTCATGATTGAAATAAATTTTTGTTTAAGTCGAGGTTCTACTTGGGTATTGGATCTGAGCTTTGGTTATCATAAATATAGATTTATGAAGGACCAAGCGAAGTAGAAAACTAAACAAAGATAAGTAATCTATATGTGAGAAATGAAGCAAAGGTTTTTGCATTAGCTATAGAAACTTATAGTTTAGCAATGCCTCTGAGGCAAATCTATTAAGTCGATAAGTTGTTATTATATTACGGTTCTTGTTAAAAATATTATTTCCATTTTATTGTTGGACAATGAAATCTTTGGTATTATAATTAAGAACAATTGTTGTTCTATTTATAATAATAATGTTTTGTATAGAATTTGGAATATCACTTAATGGATTTTGTATACTTGACTTATGTAAAAATTATTTTGCAAATTGAACAAACTAGTATAAGAAAAGGAGATGATCATTCAAAGAGTTGAATGTGTGTATTTCTGAAATACAATTGTGAATTATTTGAAAGGTTCAAAGAATTTGAATGAAACAAATTGGCAAAGTATTAAGATTCTTTGATTAGATCGAGGAATGAATACTTGTGCTGATAAGTTTCTAGATCATCTCAAATGGTTTTCTCATAATGGACACATCATGATCGTAATAATTGATTGATGTATCACGAATGAAAAATCGTACCTTGTTGGATGAGTGCGGTCCATAATGATTTTCTGAGCATTCCGGTATCCTTACGGGATAATGTCCTAGAAATATTTGCATATCTACGAAAATGGTAACCAAAATCAGCCCCCAAGACTCCATAAAAGTTATGGGCGGGGAGGATTCCTAATCTTAAGTTTGTTAAGATAAGGGGTTGTCAACTTATGTGAAAAGGTTTCAAAAGGATAAGCTTGGGATAAGATTTGACAAGTGTCGATTTGTGGGACATCCTAAAGTAAGTTTAGGGTATATGTTCTATAATCTACTTAGCAAAAAGGTGTTTATTACGAAACAACACGCCGCCTTCTAAGATAAAGGTGTTTATCATTAAAAAGGGCTAGTGGGAGGATAATAGATCTTGAAGAGTTCAAGAACCACAAAATACTATAAGTCGAATAAGAGGAACACGTAGATAGACCTATTATACCCTGGTTGAATCGTAAATGCGGAATAGTACCAAAGATACACAGGAGGTATGGATTCATCATGGATGATGATGATGATGACATCGATGATATCATAGAAGATGATGATCGAGTTACATACGATGAGGTAAGAGTTTTAGTGTGTACAAAAGGGAATCGATTGTGGGAGCATCTTGAAATTTCTAGTATTATATGTTGATATACTACGGATGAGGAATTACATACCAATGCTACAATCAGTAAAGATAAAGTTGTCTAAACAATCCTCCATGAATGATTTGGGAAGAATATTATTATTGGGGATGCAAATCTATATAGATAGATTTAAAAGGATGCTCAACTTAACCCAAGGAACGTATATTCATTTGTTGCTAAAGTCGTTTAGCATGGCAAACTCCAAGAGATGTCTCATATCGATGAGCTATGGAGTGTATCTCTCTTAATAGTCCCCATAGACTCCTGAAAAGAGAGGTCGCATGAGTGACAATCATGCATGCAATGAAATGTACGAGACACGATGTTGATCGGTCATATTATGGAGAAGTTCACTATGAGTCGGTGAAAAACATCTTAAAGTGCTTAGCGGCACTAAGGATGTGATCATATTCATGGTGGGTCTTAATTAAAACTAGAGGGCTTATGAGACTCAAGTTTTTCGAGACAGAGACAAGAAGGCAGAAAAATCCACTTTAAGGTAAAGCGTTATCTTGAGCAGGTAGTGCGATGAATTGGAAAGGTTCCAAACAATGACAAAAGAGTTGTTGGTTTAGTGATAAAGACAAAGTATATAGCTATAAATGAAAGCTATGCAAGTTGATTGTTTGGATTAAAAGTTCATTCTGAGAACTAGGAATAGTTCTAAGTCTCATCTTGGATCTAAACATGTGTTGTGGCACTTTCATTTGATTATTTGAATCATTGAAAGATGGGAAATCACTATAGAGATAGTGGACTCTCATGAACAACATTACATATCCATTAACTAAAGCTTATCCAATGGCGGGATAATCGTCACTTAAAGAAGAAGAGTATGAGATACCATGACGATTGGCTTTAGTGCAAGTGGGAGATTGAAAGTAGTATGCACACAAGCGATCATGTTTGATGATAAAGCATATACTTTGTAACAATCTTATTCATTTATTAATAAAAAGTATTAATTTATTAAAGGCTTTTAATTATCTAAATGATCTTTGTTTTATAATATGTGATAAACCCATAGTTTTAAGTAATGCTTTTAGAATAATGATGATGATCATTCTAATGAGATCTAAATTCTTAGAAAGCTTAAAACTAAAATAGTTCCCAATTATTGGATTACTAAATTGGGGATTAGTGAATCCGGATAGATTGGTACATCGTTGCTTGCTTTCGTTGGATGAGGATGATTGATCTCATGATCATTTGTGTGGAGACACTAAAGCAAGTATGTAGGTGCTTATTAGAGAATAAGTTCCTTTGAGCGTGGCTCGCTAAGGAATACCTAATGGAGTTTTACTTGCTGTTAATAGGAATTCTGTAGTGATAGTAGTACAAGTGATCCTTGGACTTGAGATCATCATAGTATCTTGTGTATGATGAGTTATACTTTGACTTATTCCTTAAGACTCTTAGGATATATCAAAGGTATGCTTGGGTATAATAAGTTGTACATGGAGATAATGTATGATCGATAAAGAATCTACCACTTCTATTAAAAAAGAGAAATGTCTATGTGATTCGATAAATGACAACCCGGTAGAGTCCTTGCCAAAATGAGAATGAAATTAGAAAGGAGTTTCTAATTTGCATTATTTGAGTTGTGCATTTAAGGATCGAAATACATATAATTAAATAAAATAAGACTAAACGGTAATTCCATGTCTTATATTTAATTGGGACATTGTATGGTGGAAGGATTGAATTGTACGGTAACTATTTACTCAAAGGTTCTTTTATGATTAATGTTGAAATCTATATTATACGGAAAGTCGTTGATCATTAGGGAGGCTTATCCTATTGTAGAAATAAATATTATTTAAATAAATTAATTGTTTAATTTATTTATTTAAATAAGATTAGAATTGTTCTAATTGATTTATTCATAAATAGGTTTAATATGGAGAACCTAAAGGGTCACACCATAAAAGGAAGAATAATTATTTAAGAAGTTAATGGCATAATCATAATAATATGTTATGTATATTTAATTTAATCTATGGTGATAGAATAAATTAAATAGCTTAATATTATTATTTAATATTTTAGAAATATTAAATATAAATTAATAAGAGGAGTCTTATTAATATTATTACAATTATTATTATTATTTTAATTTCTAAAAGAGTTTAGAAATTAATTTAATATAAGTACTCTCATTTATTCCTAATAGGATTAGGAGGAAAATTAGTTAAAGGAGTTTAATTAATTATCCCTTATAAGATTAGGGAGCCCATTTAATTAAAAGAGTTTAATTAAATAATACCTTATTTTATTAAATAAGGTTACGATATCTTTATAAGAGAGTCTTATATCGGATATCAAAATATACTGTAATTCAAATGTTGGAGAAGTACGCTCCTTTTCATAGAGATAGAAAACTAGGGTTTAGCCAACTACCCATCTTCTTGAATCCTTCTTCTTCCTTGGTGGATCACCTCTAGAGACCAAACACTTGGGTGGCTAACGTTGATCAAAGGAAGGAACCAAACCCGGTGAATTCAAGTTGAGAGCGAAAAGGATTTGGAGGTGAACTTGTACGAGGAAGCTTCGATCTTTAAGGGTATGATTTTATTCTTTATCTTTTCTTTTAATTAATAATTGTGCATAAAGGGTGATCCGGGTATATGATTTGTAAAAATTTTAAACTCGATTTATCTCGCTTAAAAGCTTAATTTTTGCAATTTGATTGCGTTCTTGAATATTACAAACCCTAACGGATTTAAGTGGTTGGTGATATATATATATATATATATATATATATATATATATATATATATATATATATATATATATATATACTTTTATGACTTTATATATACACGCTTACTACTTTCATACAAATTGCTGTATCTTGTGCGCTTTAGGAATCATGTGATCACAGATTCATCCCATTGAATCTAGATTAGGTTCCGTGATGGACATTTTCAATTTGTAAGCAACTTATAAATTAATTCTGCGATTATCGAATTTCCTCGGATGGTTTCCATACCCACGAGGAAGTCGGTATTATTTTGTACATTATTTTCATATGGATGCCTCGCATCATCAAATAAAAATCAATCAAAATAGAACACTTAATAAAATGGGAGTGTAAAAGGTCTCAATTACTATTGAGCATCGGGTTTGAAAAAACCTTTTTATAAAACATCATTGTTATATCTTGCTAAAAGCGAATTTTACATAAATTCAAACCACAGTATATATAGGTTGACGAGGCCTCGCACTACTTCCAAATAATAGCACATTGACCCACACACACACACACACATTCAAATAATAGTTTCTTAAAAAGAGGCGGTCACCGTGGTAACACGGATGTCGGGGGGTGAATAACACCTTCCCCCCGCATAACCAAGTCCCCGGACCCTAATGAATCTCGATTTCACCGATCCGTTTATTTAGTAGTGTCATCATCTTTGGGTCAATGTGCAAACCTTTTCTCGATTGTGTTGGTACAACCATTTAAAAACCAACTGGCAACTCTTAGCAGATCCATCGTCGACATTATACATATGGGACCTTTTCAATTATTTTTTAAACAAATCTCACCTAAAATAAGAACACCGAAGAACAAGTAGTAGAAAGGACATCCAAAAATCCGGCGTCGAATGACCCTAACCCAATTTAAATTTCGGTTTGCACAGTTAAGCGAATTGGATATTTGATACCACAGCAATCTTTACCCAACCCTTGTCCTGTCTTATGACCTAATGACATCATTTCTTGAGTAGCCGACATTACCTCGGCAGAAATCTTGGGTTCGGGCAATGGCGTTCCAATAGCATGGTATTGGGTATTGCTTATTTCCAAAGCATGAAAACTGACCGGTTTCACATCGGCATTGGCATTGATGAATGGCATGTCTCCATGCTGAGGAAACTCTGGTTCAGCGTTGACCGTGACCAGGCTATTGGTGATAATGTATTTCAACTGTTGGTGAAGAGTGGAGGGGAGTGCCCTAGCCATATGAATCCATGGTCGTCCCAAGAGAAGGTGTTATCCCGAATCTATCTTGAGCACATGGAAAAATACACAGAATGTATGAGGACCAATTTCGATTGGCAGCTCAATTACTCTGACCGAATTACGGTGGGCTCCATCAAAAGCTTTGATGATAGTATGGCTACTCCGAATTCTATTGAGATTGATATTCATCTTCACCAAGGTAGCGTATGGACAGATATTCAGAGAGGAACCTCCATCTATTAAGACTCCAGCTACCATATATCCGGAGGACAAGACCACTGATGTGCAACGACTTGCAATATGGCAGGTCCCTTGGTGGTATGTCATCATCAATGAAGGATATCACATTGTTGTTGAAAATGTGTTCAACCATATGTTGAAATTTTTCCGTATCAACTGATGTCGGTAGATAGGCTTCTTCTAAAACCTTCAACAAGACCTTCCGGTGATTCTCGGAAGTTAAGACCAAGTCCAAAATTGATATTTGTTGTGGAGCTTCTTTCAAGCTTAAAACCACCGTGGCTTCGTTATGATCCATAGTGCGGAGGAATTTTTCAATCTTCTCCATGGGTATTTTCCCCTGTGATTTGGTGTTAGACTTCATCACTCGTTGGGGAAGATACAGTGGATTTTCCTTCGACACTATAGCAGTTGTATGTGAGGTGGATCCTTCACCTTCTCCATAATTCCACGGAACTGTGCGCAAGCTAACAATAGGATATTGTGCTCTACACGGCAAGTTGATCGGCCCGGGAGCGGCCACTTTCAAAGGATTGTTGCTTCCCTTGAGTTAAATTATTGGCGTTGTGAGTAATGTGTTAATCCCATCGGTTTCAGTGGATATGACTACTACCACACTTTTCCACTTAGTAGGGCCTGCATTCTCATTTGCACATAATACAGTATCGTCGTCTGCTAGGCGCAGGACACCATTGTCGATTAGGTTTTGGATAAGGTGGCGGAGTGCTCGGCATTCTTACTGTCTTTGTGACCATGAGGCGAGAGTGATATTGACATACTCGTCGAGTTTTACCATACGAGCGGGGGTTGATTAGAGGTAGAAGGGAACTGATCCTTCCTTCATTGATTAACATATGAAGAATTTCCTCCATAGGTTGGCCCGGATAGGTGAATTCCTTTTGTTGGCAAAAATCCGGCGAGCTTTGGCATTTGCTCTCTTTGTCACTTTGTCTTCCAGCATTTCATTTTCTGAAAGTGACGAAGGAATATTCATGACAAGAGGTAGGAGACTTGCATGCTCCTGTCTGATTAATTGACGTGTAACTTGATGCTGATAAGTCACCAGTTCTGCTAATTATTCAATTTATTTGCATAGAGCTTTCATCTTTCGTTCCATTGTGAACTGGAACTTGGCATAATCCCATTTGTCATCATCGTCTTTGAGGGTCCGGGATGATTCACAGCGAAATTGGAACTCTGTCCGTTGTTCCAATTGATCATGTTAACATCTTCTTCTTTGTGTTGAGGAAGAGGGTTGTCTTGAACGTGAGGCTGATCTGGTTTGGTGACCACGATCTCTCCATTGTCTATCAGGTCCTAAATCTTGTGTTTCAAGGCCCAACAATCCACGAGTATCATGTCCGGTGCCCCAAACATGATAAGCACATTTCAAGCGACATTGAAACCACGTCCATTAGAAATTTGTTTGGTGGAAGAAGATCATAATTTTCTTACGTGTTGTCGGAAGATTAAGAATGTTCTCGAGGTATCCCCTAAGGGTGTAAACACCTTTGGAGGCGTTTGACTTCTCCACCTTTTGGTATTGGAGGGTTTCTGATCGTGCTTAAAAAGGGAGTGTAGTTTCTCCTTTGAATAGGCATGTTACGATTGCCTTTTTCCCCTGTAGTATCGGGGAAACAACTTCCTCTTTCTTTTTATGGACCCTCGGGTTGTTCCCATAATTTCAGATTGGATGTGATAAATAGCGACTTTGAGTGCGACTAGGTCTTGAATCTTTTCGAACTTCAATCCCATCTCAGCCATCTCCTCATGTTTGACCATTTCAGAAAATGGTTTACCGATGCCGGCTAAAACTCTTTCATAGAAAGGCACTTCTTGTATGTCTATAAAAGTTATGACCATCTCTGATTCTATCATGGAAGGACTAACTTGGGCAGCCAAGCGTCTCCACCTTTGAGCATACTCTCTGAAAGACTCATTAGACTGTTTCTTGATCTTGGTAATTTGATACCGATCAGGAGCCATCTGAGACTGAAAGCTATATTGAGTGAGGAAAGCATGTGCTAGCTCTTCCCAGCTATGGATCTTAGAGTTGTCTAATCTTGTGTACCACGAATGGGCTTCTCCAGTTAGATTTTTTTGGAACAATTGCATTCTAAACTTTTCATCCTCTGCATAAGATCCAAGTTCTCCAATAAACACCTTTAAATGTGTGTAAGGATCTCCTAACCCGTCATATTTTTCAAAGTCAGGAGTTTTAAATTTTTCTGGATAATGAACACCGGGAAAAATACACAGATCAACATATGAAACACTCCCGTGTGTTCCAATTCCTTTTATAGCACGAAGGGTCTCTTCCATTTGGAGGACATTCTTTTTGATGTCATAGGTGTGCGGATCTCCAGTGGGATGGGGCGACATCATGAGTTTTGTTGGTCGTATCAATTGCAGTTGAGTATTGTAATGACTGGGTTCCTCCTTGTGTGGAGGATTCATCATGTCTGGTATTTTACGACCACAATGGGTGGTGTAATTCTTTGAGTAGAAACGACCAAATTTGTAATTTTTTGCTTAATCCATCGAATTCTTTGCGGCTGGATTAAATTCGATGCAGTCGGATGATGACATGATTATTTGTAGGCTGTTGCCTTTTTGGACTTTGACCAGGTAGTAGGTCCGATTAATTCCCTGCGAAAGACTTGCATAGTTTAGTCTTTAGGGAATGTGTATAATAACATGCTATGTGATGTGTCCATTTTAGGAATTTTATCTTGCAAAACGGATGTCAGCTGTTTGTAGTATGTATGTGTATACATTTCTTCATATTTCTCATTACATGAAGATAGATATGGAATGGAATTACAAGTAATAGTGTTTACAAGTAATTTAAAATGAGAGCATGAAGAGACTTTCCTCCGTTTTGGGATTATCAGAGGCTGACCTATCTTAGGTTACTCTCACTGCTTTTTGGCATGAAGGTTACCAAATTATCATAATCTACTTAACGGGAAGTTAATCCAGTCTTTCAACTGGAGCGAATTTGGGTGGTGCCTTTCCTGAGCCTCGGAGAATTAGTCTTCTCACAAGTCCAGTAATCAAACACCGACGGGATAGCCTCCTGGTGGAGGGACCACAAAACATACATTCACATACATCGCGTCTCACCGTATGAAAAATGATGACATGTGCGAAGCACTAACATCACAAGCAGATATGGTGCGAAGCACTAATATCACAAGCAGTTATGGTGCGAAGCACTAATATCACAAGCAGTTATGGTGCGAAGCACTAAGTGCAATAAGGAAATGCATTCGTACACATTCATCAAATATAAATGCAACATCCACACTCAAGCAGATAATAGTTTTGAAAAGATTGAAATAGCGGCTTAAGTCCTCTTACTGGAGTCCCAAGCAAAGTCGCCACCTGTCGACGTCGGGATTTTTCAGATGTCCCTTTTCGTTACTTGTTCTTTGGTGTTCTCATTTTAGGTGAGATTTGTTTGAAAAAAAAAAGTGAAAAAGGTCTAACATGTATAATGTCGACGATGGACTGTTAAGAGTCGCCAGTTGGTTTTTTAAATGGTTGTACCAACACAACCGAGAAAAGGTTTGTACATTGACCCAGTGATGTGACCGCTTGCTAAGCAATTCGGTGAAAAATATTCATTAGGGTCAGGGGACTTGGTTATGCGGAGGGAAGGTTTTAGGCACCCCCCGACATCCGTGTTACCACGGTGACCGCCTCTTTTCAAGAAACTATTATCTGAATGTGTGTGTGTGGGGGTCAATGTGCTGTTATTAGGAAGTAGTGCGAGGCCTCGTTCGCACCTATATACACAGGGTTTGAATTTATGTAAAAATTCAATTTTAAGCAAGATATGGAAGTGATGTTTTATAAAAAAGGTTTTTCAAACCCTGATGCTCAATAGTAATTGAGACCTTTTACACTCCTATTTTAGTAAGTGTTCGGCTTGATTGATTTTATTTAACATATGCGAAGCATCCGTACGAAAAAAATGTACAAAATAATGCCGACTTTCTCGTGGGTATAGAAACCATCTGAGGAAATTCAGACACCGCAGAATAATTTACAAACTGCTTACAGGTGAAAATGTTCATCACGGGAACCGAATCTAGATCCAATGGGCTGAATCTGTGATCACATGATTCCTAGGCACACATGATACCGCAATTTGTATGAAAGCAGTATATATATATATATATATATATATATATATGAGTTGTAAATATATATATACAAACAGGATCACCAACCACGAAGCACCTCCATGGGGAATCAAAAATGTAAATAAAGTTGTAACGCTATAAGTATACGGAGGAAACTCCAAAGGGACAAAGCGTAAATAAAGTCAGAAATCGGCCGGCCGCACAAAAGGAACTCCATGCGGGACAAAATGTAAATAAAAAGCTGTATAAAGCGATCAAGCGCCATACGAAGTAAACTCTAGCGAGGACAAAAGCGTAAAAAAAAAGTAAAAGCGATCAACCACCAAGAAGTAAACTCCGGGTGGGACGATATATATATATATATATATATATATATATATATATAAGATAGATAAATGCACGGATGTAAAATCCGGGCTCATTGAGCGAGTTCGACAGCAGTTAAATATATACAAGTATATATATATATATATAAAGCGAATAAAAGCGCGCGGATATAAAATCCGGGCTCATCGAAAAAGAGTTTGACACAGTTAATATATATAAATAAATATATATATATATATAAGCGATAAGCCTACGCCGGATGTAAAATCAGGCTCATCGACGAGCGAGTCACGCAGCGAATGCGTTTGCTAATATATATATATATATATATATATATATATATATATATATATAAGCGAGTAAATGCTCCAGGGCCAAAGTCAGGCTCAATCGAGGCATAACTCGATAATGTTAGTCAATATATATATATATATATATATATATATATATATATATATATATATATCTGATGAAATGAAACCATGGATAGAAGTCAGGGCAAAAGCAAGCAACACGACTCTCAGCGTGTAGAAGGGTGTGTGCGAGAGATGATGAAGAAAGAAGACTAAAGTGTGTAAGAAGGCTTACAATATTTGCGCCAAAGAAGACTTCTATATCTTTAGAGTGGGTAAACACTAACTTTTGTAGGTACAAAAGGGCTATATATGAGCTCACAGGTGTTTAAAAGGGAAAGTACCTTTGCATGGGGTGAGAGTGAGAGCAAATTAGGCGAGGGCTTCCTCACCTTTTCTCTTTCAAAATGGGCAGCCCAAGCCCTCTATTTATAAGCAATTTAGTGAGCGAGTGTACCAGAGAGCACTTCGGGTGGGCCCGGATTTTTTGGTCGGGTTGTCTCAATCACGTGCACTCGAACAATTGTAATGTCTACTCGAACTTTCGAAATGCAATCAAGGGCATCCGTTTGAGGTATATAAGACCTATTTGGACATGCCGTTGTTCAGAGTTATACGATGGTATGGGATTAGAGCTTATGCGAAAGTCATTGAAGATGGGACGATGCCCTCTGGTCTTCAAGCTTCAAATTTCATCCGTTACCCCGTACAATAGTCACTCGGGATTGGTTAGTCTTGTGGGACATCGTTGCGTAGAGATGTTGAGATGATCTGGCGTGGCATCGCATTGGCTAGATGACGATGTTGCCCCTCACCGATGTTATCGCCGGATTAGGCTAATAAAGCAGACGTTGCTCAGACTTCGCTGAGATTGGATTGCTGCAATTTGTTGAAGGTCCTCATTGTCATCTTTGAGGTGTACTGTCTTCCGATGTTATTAGGGTTGAGTGCGGTGTATCTCGTTGTGGGTGCGTAGAGATTGAAGCTGGTTGCATTTGAAACAAGCATTTCCGGGGTTATCGCCAAAACTGCATTCCTTGGGGTTATCACCAAGGGTGGTGGCTATTCCCATGGTTGGGACTGAGACTGGATACCTCGAGGTTATCTCCGAGATTAATTAGTCTTCTCCGGTGTGTGTTCCGGTATTGGATCTGCATGCCTCGAGGTTACATCCGAGGTTGGAACTGTTACTCCCAGAGTGGGCTCCGGGGTTGATGATGAGCTTCCGGTAGTATCCGGTACGGATTGTCTTTCAGGGTTCTCTCTTAAAAGACGAATATGTCCTCCTGCAATGTTAGTAATAATAGTATAGAAAATTTCGAGTGTCTACAGCAATAATTGAGTATAACTAAGTGACTTCTCACGTAAGCATCAATAATCAATATTGTGTGCTACAATGCAACCACGCGTATTACTGTACTTTTACCACCGGGTATTTCAACAGTTTAATGGTAAAACTTCAGCCGTTATTTTATAAAAAGATATTTTTATCGTTTTCTCATTCCGACAATAATTTCATTGTGGGGTCCACCAATGATTGTGCCGTCGTACAAATATTCCTCGTTAAAATGAATATTCCCCGACAAATCGAATATTTTATGCCAACTTGTATACTTTGCAAAATTTATAAATACTACCCACAACTATAACATTATATCAAATACACACCATAATACTTAAAAAAATATTTTGAGAAAATTAATTTTTATTCACAAAATTAGGGGTCTTACAATCTCCGTAACCCAAGTTTGAGCCTCGATCGGGTTCATGGAGCCTTTAAACTATGGCGGTCCCACCGCCTTGAAATCCTTGAACGTCGTATTCGATGGAGCTTAAGGTTGATTATTAATCACTCCAGCTAATAAGTTCACCAATTGTTGAACGAGGTTAGCATTGGCGTTGTTATTGTTGTTCGTTGATTATTTTTGAGCTGGTTGACGGTTTTGTCTTCTTCTCGGTGGCATATTTCTGTTAAAATATATGTTTATTAGGTCTTTATCCACTTCTCTAAATATTTAAAGCTTAACTCAAATAATTTAACAAAATCAATTAACACATTTTCTCAAACAACTTAATATATTCATTCAAATCGAAAGTTTTAACATCATATGATAGCATCACTGCTATTTACATCAACTATCCCGAGATAAAGAATCTACGGATTTAAAATATTAAAATTTTACTTTTTTTATAAACACATCGTAATTTACATCTTTAACTACCAGATTGGTTTTCACATAATTAAACTAATCATATGACTGCTTGTTAAGGTGTTGAATAGCCTTGTTATGTTCCTCTTCCATGATGCAGAACATCATCCTGCGATCTAGCATATATCATGGTAGTCCTTCGAACTGGATTGGGTATCTCATAACTCGATCTTGAGCCTCATCCATTGCATTTTGAAGTGTTGAGTATGTCTCCCCAAGCTTAGCCTTCTTCACACGACAATCCTCTTCTACAAGATCAGCACGACGTGATTCCCTTACCCAAGCTTCCTCTACTATGGTCAGCCTTGCTGAGCTCTCTTTCAGTTCATTCTTCAACTTCTCTATTTCCTCGGTCTTCTCCTCCTGTTTGACCCTTCTCGTGGAACAAATTCCACTCTACGTTTCCTAGACGTGTGTGAAGAGTCACAACCTCCCTATCCCTCTACTCGATGGTAATCTGCTGAATAATCGTCCACTCATTCAGCTCCTGAATAGTGTCACGTAACTCTACGTTATGGTCATACAGCTCATCGTACATCTCAGCATCAATAGAGTTCGGTGGGAACTCATCTTTTTCCTCTTCTTCCTCAGGATCCTCCTCTGGATCAGTCTCAGTCTCATGCTCCTGACCAACAACAGTGATCAATGGAGATGGCTCTCTCTATACCAACTGCTCCCTGACGACATGAATGTCTCGGGGCTCCTCCTCTGTAGGTACTCGGGGTTTCTCTTCCCCAACTCGACTAGCTCCTCCAACATCCGACATCCTAACAACACAGTTCCAAGTTTTAGTTACTAAGCCGTACTAGCGAGCAAATAATTTAACACATAACCACATAAAATCTTTTATTATCTTCAATGAATTAATAAATTCATTTCTTAGAACTCGATAAGAGTTTTCCATCACTATGTTCTTCCTATAAGGCTACAACCTAAGGTTGTTCCCCCACCTAAGGTTCATAACCTACGGCTCTGATACCAACCTATGACACCCCCAAATCCGGGTACTTCAATTCCCACATGATTTGGTGTTCACTATACAAACATCATATGTCTATCTACCCATAATAACTGAAAACATAAATAGATAGAAATAAATCCTCTCCTTAAGGAGTTACATCATCTAAAATAAATACATCAATCCCAGGTCATACTAACCTTAAATCTTAATTGCGGAAACATAATCAATTAATTATCTTACACAACATTAACATAAGTCTAAAACAGGAATACATCATCACATAAAACAACAAGTCTTCATCACTTTTTAATCTTACCCTTGCCTTTGCTAGTAGAAGGCGCATCGGACCTTTCGTTCTTAACTGCAATGTTATTATTACGCAAGAGTGAACACGATTGCCCATAAGTAAAATAATGAAACAGCAATATAATAGTATGCGAGTGAATCAAAGACTTCTAGAATAAGAACTCAACTTTTGAATCAAGAATGAATAACAAGAATCAAAAGAACTTCTGAGGGTCATAAGACCTTGAACTATGTCCTAGGTCATTAAGAGTTATACTTGAAACTTTTAACAGTCATAAGACTATGGACTCTTCTACTCGTACTTAAGGGGATTAGCCCTTAGTAACATACTGTGCACAATATCTTAACGCTAACGCATAAGTAATCCCTATACAGGGTTGTTCATCTCAGTTTGACATTAGAGTCTGCACCAAAGGAAGTTTGGTTTGGATAATTCAATAAGGGTTCTGAAATTTAGAACGCTCATCAACTATGGACTGGTCGAATCAATGAGGGTTCGTTAGTCTTACAAGGTTCAACAATAACTGATAATCAAATCGAATAATAAATCAAGAGGTATACAATGGAATAAGAATTGTATAATAGAAATCATACTTTGAAAAGATTAATAATCGTTAATATAACAAATTGAACTTGATTAATAATAACGAGAATTTGCTCGATGTAAGTTTATAAACTTGAATAACAATAACGAGTAGGGTTAGGAAACTTGCCTTTTGCACAAGCTATGATTAATTCATGTTCTTTATTAATTCCTACATATCAATACATTCACAATACCCATTAATCAATAGTTCGATATACTTATCGAATCCCACATTGGTCTTTGAATATGTTAGTGAACTTTTAAGTCTTATTAATTAATCGCATAACGTAAGTTAATTAACATATTACTATATGCTTGACATGTCTTCATGTTCATTATGTTAGGTTTTCCAAACACATTTCAAAACTTGAACACTTAGAAAAATTTCTGAAGTTCTGCAGGTAGGGCGCGGGCGCGCTATATTTGTTCTCTGAATCGTTTGTTCTTTAAAGTGGCGCGGGTGCGCTCCATTCTTTCTTTGGGCGGTCTTGCCAAGCTTATTCACTATATGAACCAATTCTCACAGTTCACGAAGAACACACAGAACAACCCCAAAATCTACAAATTTCTTTATTCATACATGAATTTAGACATACCCAAACATTATAATAAACACATAATCATTACTCAACCTTTCTAGCATGATTTTAATAGGTTAAAGCATACAATTACTTGAATCAATTCATGTAATTTCAGTGTTCTTGGTGATTTTAAAAATATTGAACATGAAATAGAAAATTGGCATTACGGGTTTGTTATAACACTGAATCTACCCATTCAAAGTTTGTTTTCTTTGTTTTAACATACATAATTATATACAAATGTAAAATTTATGAGACAACATATGATTGACGTATTAAAGTTGCATGTAAGAGCCATATGGCCATATTTCATACTCTGTATTTTGAAGAAAGTATATACGACATGTTTTTATGAAACTGATGTTATAGAAAATATACAATATATAGTAAAAACATGCTATGTTAACATATTATCACATATATATCCACATAATCACTACCATTTCCAATTACAGATATTTAACAGAACTTGAAAGCCATTTTCATGAAAACTTTAAATAACGTAAAGTAGAAATTGGGTTGAAGAGATTACCCAAAGTATAGAGTGTAGGTTAGTAGAGAAACTTTTCTCATATGCTTCTTCAATCACCCAACACACAATTTCCCTCACAATTTCTCAATTTCTCTCTAATTTTCTTTTTTTTCCCAGACTTAGCAAACTAAAAGAAAGAAGACGTATATAATAAAGGAACTGGCGCAGTTGTGGTCAGTTAACCCAATCATGGGTTAACTGCTCCCAAATTCCCTAAGGCTCCGTTTGGCTATTCTTAAAGAACTTAATCCCATTTAATTTGATAAACTTCTTATACTATAGTTTAATAATGTCACACCCATTTATACAATAAATCAAATATCTTATTTAATTTAATTTAAATAAAATATAATAATTTCTTATTTATTAATTATGTCAAATTATTAAATCTCTAATTAATTATTAAATTAACTAAAATAACATTATGTTTATTAAGTATTTCATTTAATTCAATAGGCTCACATAACTACATAATTTGAATAATAATAATTCTCCACAATAATTTAATAAATATAACACATATAATTAAATTATTTCTACCACAATTGCATCAATTAATTATTTAATCCCATAATTAAATCATCGAAAAATAATTATTTAATTCAATAAATATTAAAATTAAATTACAAAATCTCGTTCGTCACAATCCTACCCTTTGCATTTACTTTATGCAATGGACATGTGTAAGTCAGTTTCAGAACTATATTATTATTGTTATTATTCATGTATCTATACCTTTGTAGATATGCCAGTTCTTGAATTATATCTGATCATTGTTTATCATTACAGTATTATTTTATAATCTAGATATATATTTTGTTCATAAATTTCTAAGATTGGTTATACAAGTGTCCTCACTTGGATAATTATTTAACATGTTGATACATACTTATTGATTTCCAATATGTATATCTTAATTAAAAGTCGTCTAAGCTATTTGTCTTGGCTAGACACAGATTTAAAAATATCTTTGAATATGATAGAACCTTATTGTTATCCAACCGAATTGTTTTGGTTTGGATTCCAGACTAAGTATGAACATCCCGAATATAGGAAGCTATTATGTGCCAAATGCAGATATGATGAACAAAAATATCGTTCTTGTATGTAGTATTGATCAATACAGGGCATAACGAGTTGATCACCCCCGTGTCTGTAAGTCATAACGGTTTGCAGATGAAGTTCTGTTAAACCTTATCGAAAATTGAAAACAAAGTTCATAGTCTGTCGACTGTTCACCAATTATAGTCAGTACGTAGTTTCAAAATTTGAAATAGAATTGTTATGTTGTTTAGTGTTGCTTCAGTTTACTTCACAACTATTGCTTCATTGAAGAAGTGTCTTTCAAAGAAAACATTTAATTCTTCCAGCTAACATTTATTGTTTGTTATTACTTGATGGACACTCAAATGCTCATCCTTGCTTAATTTAAATGTTTTTAGCTAAGTGTGATCGACCTGAAGGTTCATGCAAGAATAAAGGAAAGGAAAAGCTGGCAGAATAAGTTTTTGGTATCTTATGTAATAGTTAAACTATATTAAGACGATAATAATTATTAATTATCATGTAATGTAATTGTATTAAAGGTTGTAAACTTGGGATTTAGACAACTCTGATATGTAAATTAAGTTTGATATTTATGACATTATTATTATTATTCCGCTCAAAGAAATGGTAATGTGAAGCACTGAATTCTAGTTTCAAGCACCTGAATTTGGGGGCATCACAGGTTGGTATCAGAGCTTTAGGGTTAGAAACCTTAGGTGAGGGTAGACCTTAGGCTATAACCTCAAGGTAGAGGGAAACGTTGAAAATACAAATAACTCATATAGAGTTTAAAAGGGGAAGAATTAACTAAATTCATCGTAAAACAAAATAAAAATAAACTATATAAAACTATTATTTGATGTGTGTATATATTATATACTAATCAAGATAATTTATGTGTAGATGTCAGGTGGAAAAGGATTAGGATACCCACAGATCATAAAGGAGGAGTCAATCTCCATAACCGAGCCAATATCAAAGCCAATAGCTGAAACAGAGGCTCACGTTGAAGATAACCTCAATGAGGTGATCAT
The DNA here is from genome assembly GCA_020205615.1 of Panax quinquefolius. Lineage (NCBI taxonomy): Eukaryota > Viridiplantae > Streptophyta > Magnoliopsida > Apiales > Araliaceae > Panax > Panax quinquefolius. The sequence continues at coordinate 45,570,080 of CM035165.1, forward strand.
TTTGGAAAATATAGTACCAGACCCAGAAATGGTGGAACTAACAGATAGTGATTCGGACACCAAACTTGGAGCTGATCAAGCATCAACCGAAGTGCAGAGTTTGAGGAACAAGGTTTCTTCTCTAGAAAAGTTGTGGGAAATAGAAAAGATATTAAATAGTCAATTGCGAAAGGCATTAATCGAGACGATGGAAGAATAAGATAAGCTTAAAATCCAAATTGATCAGATAGGAGCCAAAAGCAACATATCGTGTGCAGCTCCGAGCAAAAAAGAGAAAAGGAAGATAAAAGACCGCGACTTAGGAAATTCCAATAATAACCAAGAGAACGTTAACAAAATAAAAAAGTGTACAAACTGTAGCAAGAAACATGAAAGCGTATGCAGGAAAGGGAAAAAGATATGTTACATTTATGGACATGAGGGACATATCTCTCCTCATTGTCCCAACTATAAGCAAGGTGCATGTTTTATTTGTGGATTGGAAGGTCATCGAGCGAAAGGTTGTCCAGGATCAAGAAAAGGAGTAATGAATAAGTAGTATAAGTACTGTTTGAATATGTGTGTTCTATGACAAGTATGTCTATGTAATGTAATATTTTCACTTTTGTATAAGTTGTAGCAGCGAATCTCGACTTTGGTGGTCACAAAAGGATATCGGATGCTTAAGGCAGTATGTGATATACTATGTAAAGTACTATGAAATAGTTGAATGAATATGAATCTATGTTTGATTAATGGAATAAGTTTGATATATTAAACTTATACGATAAGGTTTAGAATGTAAGTTAATAAAGTATAATTTAATCAGATAATGCCGCCAAGATGCCAAACTCAAAACCAAAGGGCAGAAGAATTTGTCAATAATGCTGGTGGACAACAACCAGACCTGATGCAGAATTTTCATGAACATGGTAGCTCAAGCCATGCATAATGGAATGCCAGTCGTGGGAAATCAGCCAGACAATCGATTTACAAACTTCAAAGATTTTAAGGTTGTGGCACCGCCAGAATGTAGAGGTACCACTGACCCGATAGAAGCCCAAACTTGGGTTAAGGAAATAGAAAAAGCGTTTGTAGTCGCTAGGGTAGCTGAGGGGCAAAAGACAGCTTTTGACACCTATATGATGAAAGGAGATGCGAATTTATGGTGGGAGGCAAATCAAGTTAGGGCAGGAGATGGAGTGATAATAAAATAAATTTTAATTCTCCTAAAAATCCGATTTTCTGGGGCGTTACATCAAGTATCTAATTGCATACAATGTAGCCCCTAATTTCATAATCCAACTAAAATTGGTTGGAATACCCGACTCATCCATGAATCTGATCGAATCTTCAATATTTTATACTAGTTTAACCGTATAAATATACGGATTAACTTTTTTTTAAAGTAACTAATACCGTAGAAATACGGTATAAAACTATAAATATAATTTAAAATTATAAAAATTTATAAATAAAATTATAAAATTATAAATACAATTCGTAAAATTAAAGATGTAAAAATTATAATTTATGATATAATTTATAATCCAGGTTAGGTTCATTGGGATGCTGTATCAAGGATACTTAAATATCTTAAAGGCACAATAAACTATGCATTATGCTATATAAGATGTTTAGTTGTGGTAGAAGGGTACATGGATGCAAACTGTAAAACGGATTCAGATGAAATAAAGTCTACAAGTGGATGGATATTCACTTTAGAAGGAGGGGCAATTTTTTGGGGTTTAAAGAAATAAACCTTGATACCACATTCAACTATGGAATCTGAGTTTGTTGCATTATTAATTGTTGTAAAAGAAGTCGAATGGCTTAATGATTTATTATTTGAGATACCACTTTGACCCAAATCAATGACAGTTATCTCAATATGTCGTGATAATTAGAAAGCATTATCACGGTCTTATAACAAGGTTTGTAATGTGAAGTCTAGACATATAAGTTTAAGACATAATTATGTAAAGGAGCCAAATCAATAAAGGGATTGTTACCTTTAACTATGTCAAGTCAAAAGAAAATTTGGCAGATCCTTTTACAAAAGGCCTAGGCAAGGATGTAATATGTAAGACTTCCAGAGAGATGGGTTTAAAGTCTTCAAATGAGAGGTAATCTATAAGTGGAACCCAACTAAATACTAGAGTAACATCTTGTATATTAGTTCAATGGAAAATACTTATAGTAATAACTAGTTATACACTAGACAAGTATGAAGAAGAAATTCTTCAAAATCATTTCACAGATAGTGTATGCTTGTATGGAGAACAAAGAGGGTAGGGTAAACCTTTAATAAATCTATGTCTGGTTTGGAGGATGCAGGTCATATAAGTACATCTAATTAGATTCACCTATATAAGTGAAGGAAGTGAGTCGCTTCTGTGAGACATAAGCCTTATCTCTAAGTTACCTACGAAACCCAAGAGGTAAACACAAGGCCATAAATGTGTTGGGTTTTCTTAAACTATAATAGATATAGTATATGTTTATATAGCAAGATATCACTGTAAGATTTTGTAGTTCAAAGCTAACGCTACTAAAAATTTAGATATTTTGTGAAATAAACTATATAAAGGTTCAAGTCGAAAGACACCTCTTACTTATGTATACTATATTTAATAAGAGAAAAAAAGAATGTCAAAGGAAAAGGATTGAAAGATTATGAAAATAGGGGAGAATTGTTAGATAGTTTCATTATCTAAAAGTATATAATAAATATATTATATGTTATCCATGTAACCATCAATTAAAATTGGTTCAGTTGGATAAGAGAGAGGTGTTGATATTAAGAATTTGGGTTCAAGTCATGGCAACAACATTAATGCCGACATTGGAATTACAGAATGACAATAAGAATTGGGATGTCATGTTTGGATATCAACATAACTCTTCAAATGAGTGTTTGAAAACCTATAAATAGGTTACAAATCCACCAAAAATACTTACTTAAAAAATCATTCTAGTACAAATTCTATACAATAAATTCTAGTACAAATTAAAATGGGCTTATCTTATCTTGGGAGACTAATTCATAGTAAGTCTGTGTAGCAAAAGTAAAGGGAAAATATAGTTTTAAAGGAAAGAGTAATCAACCATTCGATTCAAGTATGACTATTGTTGTTCTATATCTTACTATAAAACAAGTTACAACAATTTGGTTATCTGTTTAGTTGCTCTAAAAATGTGGGAAAGTATAGAAAAAGAGACGGGTCTCTTTTTTTACCATTTGATAGGACAGAGGGACGGAATTGGAGGGAAGGGGATGGAGATGGAGGAAGAGGGGGCAGGTGACGAGGTAGGACTGAGCAAAAAATGGATATAACCGAATTACCGAACCGAACCGAAATAATTTAACCGAAATCTTCTAACAATTCGGTTATTTTTAATATTTTAGTTATATCCGAATTTTTTTACGGTTTTCGGTTAGTTTGTACGGGTATTACTTTTGGGTTATTCGGATAAACCGAATAACCGAACAACACTTGGTTAAAGAAGATTCTTGACTTTTGACTCAACAGTCAGCAGACTCAGCACTCGGCCCATTCATTACTAATTTACTACTTTACTAAATTCTCGAAGACTCCAACCCTCAATCTCAGATCAGATCTCTCAACTCTCAGTCTCATATCAGATCTCTCAACTAAGTCTCGTCTTCTCGAACTCTCAAAGAGTCTCAGATCTTTCAAGCCTCAATCTCAGATCAGATCTTTCAACTAAGTCTCGTCTTCTCGAACTCTCGAAGAGTCTAAGATCTCTCAAGCCTCAAGTCTCAAACTCTCGAACTCTCGGCGCCGACGGCCCTTCATCTTGAACTCTCAGATCTCGGCGCCGGCAGCAGCTTTCTATTTGTTAAGGTAATTTTGTTATTAACACCTTGATTTTGAAGAAGAATGATGATCAGACCTATTGCTTAGCTAACTTACTGTTCTGTTATTCCTCGTCTTAGCTAAAAGTTATGCAGCTGAACTAAACTTTGAATTGTACCACTGTTAAATAAGGGTTTTTGTTTTAGTTTTTTCTTGAAGCTTTACATCAGTTTTGGTTCCGAGAAAACAGAGGAAAGGAAAAGATTAAAGTTTTACATCACTGGAATTAGGGGATGTTTTTTTTGTGGTGGGGGGGGGGGGGAGAGAATAATGATGTGTTTGATATTTTGTTTTGGTAATTAAAAAATTGTTACTTGAAATATGTACAAATAATGTGTATATGATGTGTATGTCAATATGTTAATGGTCCTATTAATTAGATTTAAGAATATAACATAAAATTAGTTCATACAACACCTCATTTAATAAATTTAGGAATTTAAAATTTGATATAGTTAAGTAAGCATTAAAATTTAATATGATTAATTAAATAGTTTTACCATGATAATAAATAATAAGATTAAAGACAATTTCGTTTATTACTCATTTATTACTTCTTGTTCCTACTTCCATTTACTTATATTATAACCAATCTAATAGAGCTATGCTCAATTTATGTTCATGTGTAACTTTTACACCCTGGATGTTGTGGGCCTGTTGCATAATTATAATTTGTTAGATTTTCAAATAAGTTTTTCTAGTTCTGTTTCTAAATATCTACTAGGAGGTTTGCTTATTATTAAATAAAATATTAGTAAGTTCTTTGTGTGTGGGTCTACTTTGTCTTATGGATTATTTGTTATTCTGTTGTCTGGTAAGTTCTTATTCAGTGTGGCATAGACATTGAGTACGTCTCATTTTCCATGTTCAGGGAATTCATGGTGGCACATGTTATAGGTGACATAACCACAGGCAATGTTCTAGAGCCTGATGTAGTTGTAAATGTGACTCCCTCAGTAGGAGGATTGTTGGATTCCCTTACTGGCAGTATAGGTATACCCTTAGACCTGAACTACTCCAACATTTCTGCTATTAAAAATAAGTTTGACAAGTTCTTTGCTGCTTTTTGTTGGAAATTATAAATGTAAAATTTTGACTATTGGTTTTTTTAATCAAGTTCATTTAGTTAGGTGCTGAGAATATGTGGGAGATTTTTTTCCCTGCTTGATAACTTGTCTTGTTCTTTCATGTGCAGTTTGGAAGTTGGAACTGTTGAGACTAAGGATTTAGGATTTAGTCATTTTTGTTGTTGCTGTTGATCAGTCATGTCTGTCACTCTATTGACTGTTGTTGCTGTTGGCTCAGTTGTCTCATGTCTCAGTTGGTGTTGGATCATTCATATTTTTGTAATATGTCTTGTTGGATCATTTATGTTTTTGTAATATGTCTTGTTGATTGATGTTGATCAGTCATGTTTTTTTTATTATTGCTGGATCAGATTCACGTTGTTTTTTTTATTGTTGTTGGATCATTCATGTACTATTATTTTGTTAAGTTAAGCAAAGTAAGAGTAAACTGTTAAATTTGGTTATTAACCAAATAATTAGTTCGATTTTTCGGTTATTCGGTTATCATGTAGTTCGGGTAGTTGTTCGGATATTATAAATAGTGTAAATTCAGTTTTCGGTTATAACCGAAATGTGTGTTCGGTTCGATTATTAACTGAATGCTCAGTCCTATGACGGGGTGATGGAACAAAGGGAGAGGAAAGATCAGGGAAAAGGGAGAGGAGAGAGCAAATTGATCTTCTTCTCTTTTTTTTCAACTTTTTGATCTTTCAATATAAAAAAAGTACTATTCCCTCCGTCCCAGGATAAAAGTCCTAGTGGACTTTTCACGCATATTAAGAAGAGGAATAAAATTATAAAATTGCTCATAATAATGTCATTAAATATGGAGAGAGAATTAGAATAAGAAAAGTATGAGATATTTAATGCTACGGGCATAATAGGAAAAAATGTGTAAAAGTTTGGTTATTAAAAGAAATGACATTTAATATGAGACAACCCAAAATAGTAATAAAGACTTTTATCCTGGGACGGAGGGAGTATTATTTAATTAATTATATTTTGGACACTTTTGTCAATTATTTAAAAGTTTAATGTTATTCATGTAAAAAATATAATTTATATGTTTAAAAGTTTATTATTTTTTAGTAATCAAGTTCTTTTAATTTTAAAATTAAAAAAAATTGTATTTGATAATCTTTGTATTAGTATTTAATTATAATAGAACATATAATAATTATTTATAAGGATTTCTACAAATTTAATGTCAAAATAATTATATATTCAAATTTTATATATATTTAATCGTATTCTATACAAACAAACCGTATACAATTTTGTCTGACACAAAATTTAACTATTCTCGATCAATTTTGGCCGGATTATAAAATTAAGGACTATATTATATGTAATTAAATACTTGATGTAATAAATTATAAATTCAAATACTTTAGGAGTCCGACTTATGAATTTGATGCTACTTAATAAATGTTATTTAGCCCTGTAACAAATAGTATGCACTAACAGATGATTTTAATTGCACTAACAATTAACCAACAAAGACATCTGTTGTTTATGCATGTATATGACCGTCATAAACTAACATAAGTATCATGAAGAAGATTCATTATATGTACCCTTCTCAATTAAAGCATCTTTTAGAAAAAATAAAGCTCCAATCACAATTCCAGAATAAAGCACAGTCGTAGACATCTTTTTTTAAAAGGCAGAGGAAATATATACAGAAAATAAAAGGGGAGAAAAATAGAAGAAACAAAGAAAGACAGCTCAACTAACAGACGCAACAAAATGCCAATTTCGGCCAAGATAGAGTTTCCTGTGCTAAATTACAAATGCATCACCAATCAGGAAGAAACACCAAGAAATAGCAATGCCAAAAATGAGTAACAGATACAGTTGAAGAGCAGCACCAAAATTCAAAAAGAATACTCCACCAATTAACTAACCAAAATACCAGAAATTTCCAATTATAACTGCATATGTGCTTTGAGAAATCAAATAATTGCCACAAAATACACATTTATAAAACTTCCAAACTCAGTGTAAGCCGGCTACATTTGTTCACCACCACCAACTGAACACAAACAATTGTAACACTAGAAAGAGGCTTAAGAAACTCACACAACCCATTATAACATAACAAACAAACCAAAGTTTCCCAATTACAACTAAGGTCCACAAGTCCGACAAAAGCCACAAAATAGCCTTTAAATTTAGACAAATTTCAATTAAGACTGTAAGACATGGATTTTTAGAGGCAACTTTATCACTGCATAACAAGGGAGACTTAGTAAGATATTTATCATTAGTCTTAACATAAAGGAATGCATTTCATTTTGAAGCAAAATTGAGAAAAACAGTGCAAGACATAGGAAGAAATACAACCGCGAAGAAACAAGATAAGGTACAACGGTATCACAGGTTATTTATAGCTTCTGTACATGTGATTATTGTAGTCGATTACTACTAGTGAATTTCACTGCCTACTTCCTTTCTCAAACACTGAAAAACAAACACAAGAAAAAGGAAAACATGCAAATTTTCCCTCGCAATCAATTTAATTAGCATGTGCTCCATTATCAAGTATTCCTAAATAGATGATTTTTATTTTCACGGAAAAATTAACCAGTAAACACAAGCGTGCATATATTATGATATGCATCAACTAGCAAAAATCACAAGAACAAAATTGAACTATGTAGCTTATCATTAAGCATCTATTAGACACAAAGAGAGCACTAATCATAACACCATAAATAAAACACTGTTAAAGATTTGCCTATAGCTTCCAAACTAATAATAATAAAAGTACAGCGACATAAAATAAATACAGAAAGAAAAAGGTGAAAAAAAGAAAGAAAGACGGAAAGGAAGACAACTCAATTCAGGTATAGACCCATTTCGGCCTACATTTCAAAATTACAAATTCACCACTAATCCAAAAGAAGGACAAAGACAGCTTACAATTGAAAATACCGCAGAAAGAGAAACAGCCAAACAGATGACCCTAGCCTCCATTGTCCAAGAACAGCAAATTTCAAAATCAACCAAACCAATTGTAACGCCATAACAAAACCCCAAAATTCCAAGTGACACAATTGTCGAGGAAGCCAGTAATTGACACAAAGATACCCATTTAAAGACTTCTTAACCCAGACCGTAACTGGGCCGCATTGGTTCACCACCAACAACTGAAAGCATAACACTGGAAAGAGGCTTCAATAGACTCAGAAATCAACCAATTATACTAGCATAACATGAGATAGCCAAATCCGGAAGGCCAACAATTGCCATAAACCACAATTTACATAACTTTCAACCAACACTAAAATTGCGTCCCATTTGTTCACCACCAACAACCGAAAGTAACCCATTTTCTGCCGCCTCTTCCTCATCCAAAAACAAGTCCTCCGTACCTCTAAATGCCGCGTGCAAGCCAACAACCCCAACCCCAATTATCAAACTCAGTAACACATTCAAACCCACATGAGTAAACACCAATGCAACAATTGTAATCAAACTCAACCCAGCAAGAACAACCCGGTCATCAAAAGTCCGACCCAACAACACAAGCGGGTCATTGCGAAAGAAGTAAAGGAAGAACCATGCGACTAACACAATCAAGAACACAATCATTGATACTGGATGGTATATAAGGCTTAGGAAGAGTATAAGCAACATTACCATGGCGTAATTGACCCGGAAGAAGTTGACGTTTCGCCTGATTCGGGTCATAACGTCCGTATAACTGTAGGGTCGAGAGAAGCTGGATGGCTCAAAGAACTCACTCCACGGGCGGCGCACGGTGATCATGGAGTGGGCGCGTGACATTAGATTTGGTGGCATTCTAGAGTTGTTGGTATAGGTGGCTGTACTTGTGGTGGAGATGGGGACTGCGCCATAACTGGTGGGCGGTTTTGTCGACATTGAACAGATCCTTTAATTTATTATGGCTCTGTTACGATAAAGAAGCCAAATCTTGGGCGTTGATGTGCAACTAAAGATAAATTTCAAGAGAAGGAAATCAACAAATTAAGATAGAAACCCTAGCCCTAGTCCTTAGGATTTCTCTTCTCTTGGGAAAATGGGAGCTGGAAAGTTGGTTTTTATGCATATGCGAGGATACGTCTTCAGCTCTTCTCGGTTGGAAAAGAAAAGAAGGGCATTAAGAAGGATTTAATTTTTGGATTTTTCCCCCAAAAAGTTACCAATAATTTTGTTAAATTAAATATCGGTGTGTTAGTATCACGAAACAGAAGCGGTTGAACCGAAATACTCAATTTACAATCAATTTCATGAACGTAATTATTACGATTTCACGTACAAAACATTTTGGAAATTGTTAAATCTATAACACTTTTTGTTATTTTCATAACAAAAGTGTCGATGTAGATGATAAGCGATGGTGGCTGTATTTATAAGATCTATAATGACACTTTATATTAAATAATAATTTATTCTATGATAGATTTAACAGTTCTCAAGGTTTTTTCGTCAATATGAAATTGTTACTAGAAACGATGCGAACAAATTCAAGTGTTCACACTCAGTACACCCAAGCTATTGATAGAAGTTTAAAAATACCAGAGTGAATATTAAGCGAGAGATAAAACTGTATAAAAATAATAATGTGTTACTTTCCTTAGACTTGCAATATGCAGGAATTCAATATTTAACGATAAATCCCAATTGGAGACATATTGGAATATCTTAGATATTTAAAACGAAAATGTCAATGAAGGGTGATTTTAAACCCTAATATATTCAATTTATAGATTAAAGTTACCAAATAAAAGTATCTTGAAAAGGAAAGGAAAGAAAAGAAAATAAGAGAAATGTTATAATAGGCCAACACTCAAAAATTCTAAACCTTGCTCTTGTGAAATCTATGTGAATTTTTATACTTAAGCAAATCTTTCAAATATTTGTTCAAGTACTTGAGTCATGTTTTATCATGAACTGTTTAAGAAAGTGTTGATGCCATTGTTCGGCTACACAAATGCTAGCGTGTTTTACTGATTTAGTAGTAAATCTTTTAAAATGTTATTTATGAATATTTAAGCTATCTAACGCCAATTGCTTTGATATTGATATAAAGGTAAGCCTAAGAATAAACAAACAAATGTATTTAGTCGAATTTTCGGCTCACACGTAAGGTGTCAAAACTAAACGTAAATACCTTTAAAGGATGAGTGTTGATCAACATAGAGTACTATAGACTAATCACCTAGATGTGCTCGTAAGATATATCGGATTTACGGTTTTAGTACCAAGAAGTCCCTTTTTGATGAAAGAATATGATAAGTTCTCGATCTTTCGACCAACTCAGTTTCAATACTCTTATTGTAAATTCAAAAATGTTTTAAAGAAAGGAAAAGTATCAGTTTTGATTATTCTTATTGATTCTCAATGTTAGGTTTGTATATAGCGCGATCATGTAATCAAATTACACAAAAAGTGTGGAAGCACGATAAAATAGAATTTAAATTTTTTCATACAAACTATCACCATAATCATGCTTTGTGCTTAATTATCAATAAATAGAAAAGAGAGAGATCAAATTCATACCTTTGTAGAAACGAGTTTTCTCAGGTTCGAGTTCACCTTCAATTCCTTTCACGTTCTCCTTGAATTCATCGGATTGGATTCCTTCCTTTGATCAACGTTAGCCACCCAAGTGTTTGACTTCTAGAGGTGATCCACCAAGGAAGAACAAGTATTCAAGCAGATGTGTGTTTGACAAAATCCTAATTTTTCTGTCTCCAAAGATTATGTCAGTACTCTTCCAACTCTTGTAAGTATCATTAACGTGTGTAACCCTTACTCATAATAAAACTCCTCTTATTTATAGATGTAGAAAATCCTCCTAAACTATTTAGAAATAAGGTTTAATTTTAATTAATTAAACTTATTTAATTAATTAGGCGCCCTAATCTTATTAGGAATAATTAGTTACTCTTTTAATTAATTAGCCTCCTAATCTTATTAAGAATATATGAGAGTACTTATATTAATTAATTCCCAAACTCTTTTAGGAATTAAACAATAATAATAGTAATAATAATAATAAGACTCCTCTTATTAATTTATATTTAATATTTCCAAAATATTAAATAATAAATATTAAGCTATTTAGTTTATTCTATCACAATAGATTAAATTAAATACACTTAACTTATTATTATGATTATGTCATTTATTTCTTAAATAAATATTTTCCTTTTATGGTGTGATCCTTTAGGTTCTTCATATTAAATCGGTTGTGAATAAATCAATTAGAATAATTCTAATCTTATTTAGATAAATAAATTAATCTATTAATTTATTTAAATAAATAATATTTATTCTACAAATAAGGATAAGTCTCCTTAGCGATCAACGACTTTCCAGATAATATAGATTTCAACATTAATCATAAAAGAATCTTTGAGTAAATAGTTACCGTACAATTTAATCCTTCCACCATACAATATCCCAATTAAATATAAGACATACAATTACTGTCGAGTCTTATTTTATTTAATTATATGTATTTCGATTCTCAAATGCACAACTCTAAATAATACAAATTAGAAAGTCCTTTCTAATTTCATTCTACATTAGCCAATGACTACTAGGTTGTCATTTATCGAATCACATAGGACATTCTCTTCTTTTACTAGATGTGGTAGATTCTTTATTGATCAGTCATTATCTCCATGCATAACTTATTATACCCAAGCATACCCTTTGATATATCCTAAGGGTCTTAAGGAATATGTCAAAGTATAACTCATCATACACAAGATACTATGATGATCTCATGTCCAATGATCACTTGTACTAGTATCACTACATGAATTTCTATTGACAAGCAAGTAAAACTCGTGTAGACACATGAAAATTTGCATTCCTGTTACTAACTGTTGGTCGGAAAACTGATCACTAAACACGCGCAAGTATACGCGGCCTAACAAGTAATACAGTGATAAGGAAAGTGACGTACCCACGAGGAACTAGCACTAATATTTACCAAATACCGACTTTATATCGCTTAAGTCATATTCGAACAACAGACTAATAGATGTGTGATTAATCTAGTTATATTTAATTATCAAAGCAAGTAATGGATAATGAATGGTATCGAAGGTGCTATAAGCTAAGATCATAACTTCACCCCACACAGTCATTTTGTTGAACACCTGGTGTGCTATGCTTCATCAAACTTCCTACCCTTCTCTCTTTGGTCTTAATGGTCATGACAGTTTGTCGACCGAGAACACATAAGTGCTCATATACCTCTGTCGAGGTATGCATAAACATATCCTCTCTAGATCCACCCGATAGGGAATATAACAGAAAAGAACATCCAAGCTAGGTGATAATCTTACACATGTATAGGTGAATTAACCATAACAAGGATTTAAGCATAAGTTCTCAATCAGAAGTAGACAAGAATTTTCCCAGGCTAATCAATCAATGGACATGAAGAATCCCAAAACACAAACAAAATTTGACTGAAATCCCAAATTACCTTGAGTGGGAAACCCTAACTTGATTCTAATCTTCTCTTGACAGACCTTAGTTGTGTAATCGATTGGAGCCAATTCGTATGTTGGTGAGTGTGGAGCAGAAATTGACTGGAGTATTGAGGAGTTGTTCTGGTAGATGTGGAGAAGAGGTGATGTTTGGGTTGCCAAAACTGCCAAGAGAGAGGAGGGGTGTGGTCTAAAACTGCTGAATGCAGTTTGTTTTTAAAAACAAAATTTTGCCCTGGCGCTGCTGCGCGAGAAAACAGAGAGTTTGAAATCTTGTGGCGCTGCAGCGCGAGGTCATATGCAACTTGATGGTGCTACAGCGCGAGTATGTAGTGGGGCATGCCATATGGAGGCGTTGCGGCGCGAGGTTCCCATGGTTACATGGTAATTGCAAATATGAGGTGTAGAACATTGATAATGACCTCAAGACTGCGTGGCGCTTAACCCTTAGTGCGACTTCCGCGCTACTAAGACCAATTGGGTAAGTATTTTTTACCTGGTTTTCTGCACATGCCAAGTCCCAGATCAATAAAATTTTTACAACACAAACACAGAACTAGAAAAACCTGTAATAACACGTACTACTAACATTCTAACAAGTACTATACAAAAAATAGCAATTATACTAAGTAGACAAAGAAATACAACGTGAAACCTATAGTAACTAAAGGCAACAGAATGAAATGAAAACTAGACATATGTAAGGAAAAATGGAGAAAATTAATACTGAGATGGGGGTGCCTCCCCACCAAGCGCTTGTTTTAAAGTCGTCGGCTTGACTATTCCGTTGCCGTTCAGTCCGGCTCCTATGCGAAAATGACCATTTCATGCCGCTTATTTGTCAATTCCTTTAAATTTATGGCTGACATGAATGATTGGCCATCCCCCTTTCCTTCATCCATCGGCACAAAGAATTTTTCACCACTAGAATTATCCACTAATTCACCTTTTTCATCCATCTGAAAGCGTTCTTTGTGAGCTAGTGGGCCCTCCAGGGTTTCCACAACCGTGAGCGTGGTTTTCAACTGTTGATTAGTCTTGACAATACAACCACTATTGATCCTTTCATTTCCTACTTCAGACTCCACAGTTTAGTCAATTTGCACCTTGACATCTCCCTCAACAACTTTGTGAGACTCACCGCCTTTTCCTTTCGTATCCACCGTGCAATGCTCTACTTCTTCATTGTTGAGATCAATTATAACATGTAGATTGTCTTGCGATGGATTTGATATGGCTTTCATGAGTTACCCCAATTGACTTTTGAGGCTCTGCAATGCGGCGTCTTGGCTCGCCATTCGAACCTCATTTCTCTCTATAAAGTTAGTGAGAAGCTCTTCAAGCCTTTTCTCTTCTTCTTGTTTTGAGTATGCAGAAAAGCTCTTATTGGGTTGAGATGTCACCAGAGGCGAAGCCACGTTAAAAATGTGGGGTCAATTGACCCCACTCAATTTTTGATACCACTTAAAAAAAATTGATACAAAGCAGTGAGGCATTTTTGACCCCACTTAATAGTTCATTTTTTTATTTGATACAACACAGTCAGCACCTACCGGCTACCAACTTAGTAACTCATCATCCCCAATCAACAATGACATATTATATTTTTGTGGTTATATATTTGAGTCGTTTTAAGTTACTATAATTATCAATTTTAATTTATTGTCTGATACTCTAATTATTGACCCCACTGCGAATCAATCCCGGCCTCGCCACTGGATGTCACCTTATATTGCGGCGGAGACTGATATTCAAATTAATTCGGATAGGAATAATTCGGATCATGATACTACTCTTGACTTTAGTCCCAAGAGTTTGGATAACCCTGACAATTTGGATGATAGGAAATCGGTTAAATGTCAGCTCGTTCTTGACGATAGGCATTCTGAGTGGACTGACACTCAAGATTGTTAGAAAACCTTGAGAGATTTACAATTTGAACTTGCAATTACTCGAGTCCTTCTTCCGAGCTTGGTTGTGTCGTCCTCTCATAAGGCCATTGATAACAATGATCGTCCATAACCTGTAAACTTAAAAACAAAAAGGAAGATCAAACAAATAAAAGAAATATATATATATATATATATATATATACGTTCAAACTAAGACTAAATTGATTGAAATCAATATTGGACAATATTAGAATAATAGGTCCCCGACAACGACGCTAAAAACTTGTTGGTCAGAAAACCGATCACTAAACACGCGTAAGTATACGCGGCTTAACAAGTAATACAGTGATAAGGAAAGTGTCGTACCCACGAGGAACTATCACTAATATTTACCAAATACCGACTTTGTATCGCTTAAGTCTTATTCGAAGAACAGACTAATAGATGTGTGATTAATCTAGTCATATCTAATTATCAAAGAAAGTAATGGATAACGAATGATATCAAAGGTGTTAGGTTTGTAATATTCTTGAACGCAATCAAATTGCAAAAATTAAGCGGAAGCGTGTAAAATCAGAGTTTAAATTTTTTTACAAACCATATACCCGGATCACCCTTTATGCACAATTATTAATTAAACGAAAAGATAAAGAATAAAATCATACCCTTGAAGATCGAGTTTCCTCAGGTACAAGTTCACCTCCAAATCCTTTCGCGTTCAACTTGAATCCACCGGGTTTGGTTCCTTCCTTTGATCAACGTTAGCCACCCAAGTGTTTGGCCTCTAGAGGTGATCCACCAAGGAATAATAAAGATTCAAGAAGAAGGGGTATTGGCTCAACCCTAGTTTTCTATCTCTATAGAAAAGGCGTACTCTCCCAACTATTGGAATTACGTATGTTGTAAAAGTCAACAACCACATCACCCATAATAAGACTCCTCTTATTTATAGATGTGGACAACCCACCTTAACAATTAAGGAATTGGGATTTATTTAATTAATTAAATTCTTTTAATTAATTAAGCTCCCTAATCTTATTAGGGATAATTAATTAAACTCCTTTAACTAATTTTTCTTCCTAATCCAATTAGGAATAAATGAGAGTACTTATATTAAATTAATTCCTAAACTCTTTTAGAAATTAAAATAATAATAATTGTAATAATATTAATAAGACTCTCTTATTAATTTATATTTAATATTTCTAAAATATTAAATAATAATATTAAGCTATTTAATTTATTCTATCACCATAGATTAAATTAAATATACATAACATATTATTACGATTATGCCATTAATTTCTTAAATAATTATTCTTCCTTTTATGGTGCGACCTTTTAGGTTCTCCATATTAAACCGGTTGTGAATAAATCAATTAGAATAATTCTAATCTTATTTAAATAAATAAATTAAACAATTAATTTATTTAAATAAATAATATTTATTCTACAATAGGGATAAGCTCTCCCCTAGCGATCAAACGACTTTCCGAGATAATATAGATTTCAACATTAATCATTAAAGAACCTTTGAGTAAATAGTTATCAGACAATTCAATCCTTCCACCATACAATGTCCCAATTAAATATAAGACATGGAATTACTTGTCAAGTCTTATTTTATTTAATTATATGTATTTCGATCCTTAAATGCATAACTCCAAATAATGCAAATTAGAAACTCCTTTCTAATTTCATTCTCGCCGCCAAGGACTACTTGGGTTGTCATTTATCGGATCACATAGACATTTCTTCTTTATTAGAAGTGGTAGATTCTTTATCGATCATACATTATCTCCATGCATACAACTTATTATACCCAAGCATACCTTTGATATACCCTAAGGGTCTTAAGGAATAAGTCAAAGTATAACTCATCATACATAAGATACTATGATGATCTCAAGTCCAAGGATCTTCAGATTACTATCACTACAGAATTCCTATCGATGACAAGTAAAACTCCATTAGGTATTCCTTAGCGAGCCACGCTCAATTGAACTTATTCTCTAATAAGCACCTACATACTTGCTTTAGTGTCTCCACACAAATGATCATGAGATCAATCATCCTCATCCAATGAGCAAGCAACGATGTACCAATCTATCCGGATTCACTAATCCCCAATTTAGTAATCCAATGATTGGGAACTATTTTAGTTTTAAGCTTTCTAAGAATTTAGATCTCATTAGAATGATCATCATCATTATTCTAAAAGCATTGCTTAAAACTATGGGTTTATCACATATTATAAAACAAAGATCATGTAGATAATTAAAAGCCTTTAATAAATTAATACTTTTTATTAATAAATGAATAAGATTGTTACAAAGTATATGCTTTATCATCAAACATGATCGGCTTGTGTGCATACTACTTTCAATCTCCCACTTGCACTAAAGTCAATCGTCATGGTATCTTATACTCTTCTTCTCTCTAAGTGACGATTATCCTGCTGTTGGATAAGCTTTAGTTAATGGATATGTAATGTTGTTCTTGAGAGTCCACTATCTCTATAGTGATTTCCCATCTTTCAATGATTCTAATAATCAAATGAAAGTGCCACAACACATGTTTAGATCCAAGATGAGACTTAAGAACTATTCCTAGTTCAGAATGAACTTTAATCAAAACAATCAACTTGCAGCTTCATTTATAGCTATATACTTTGTCTTTATCACTAAACCAGCAACTCTTTGCTGTTTTGAAACCTTTCCAATTCACTGCACCACTGATCATGGTAACACTTTACCTTAAAGTGGATTTTTCTGTCGTCTTGGTCTGTCTGAAAAACTTGAGTCTGTTAAGCCCTCTAGTTTTAATTAAGACCCAGCATAAATTTTAATCACATCTTTAGTTTCGGTTAAGTACTTTAAGATGTTTTTCACTGTCTGACAGTGATCTTCTCCAGAATATGACTGATCAACATCAGGTCTCGTACATTTCATTGCATACATGATTGTCTACTTATGCGACTCTCTTTCGTGAGTCTGTGGGGACTATTAGAGAGATACACCCAAGGGCTCATCAACATGAGACATCCCATGGAGTTTTCCATGCTAAACGACTTTAGCATCAAATGAATATACGTTCCTTGGGTTAAGTCGAGGATCCTTTTAAATCTATCTATATAGATTTGTATCCCCAATTAAGATACTCTTCCCAAATCATTCATGGAGGAATGTTTAGACAACTTTATCTTTATTCGATCAGTAGCATTGGTTTGTCATTCCTTATCCGTAGTATATCAACATATAGTACTAGGAATGTCACGATGCTCCCAATCGATTCTTTTGTACACACTAGGTTCATTCTTATTTTTGATAAAATCAAACTCTTTTGATTGTCTCATCAAAACGAATGTTCCATATTTGAGAAACTTGTTTCAATCCATTTCTTTGAGTGTCTACAACACTTACCTCATCGTATGTAACTGGATCATCATCTTCTATGACATGCACTTCATCATCATCATCATCCATGATGAATCCATACCTCCTAGGTATCTTCGTAGATTATTCGCATTTATGATTCGGCCAGGGTACATTAGGTCTATCTCTGTGTTCCTCTTATTTGATTTATAGTGTTTTGTGGTTCTTGAACTCTTCAAGATCTATTATCCTCCCACTAGCCCCTTCAATGATAAACACCTTTATCTTAGAAGGCAGCGTGTTTTGCAACAAACACCTTTTGCTAAGTAGGATTATAGAACATATACCTTAAACTTACTTTAGGATGTACCACAAATTCAGATTTTGTCAAATCTTGTCCCAAGCTTATCCTTTGAAACCTTTTCACATAAGTTGGACAACCCTTATCTTAACATACTTAAGATTAGAATCCTCCCCGTCCATAACTTTTATGGAGTCTTAAATGGATTTTGAGGTTACCATTTTCGTAGATATGCAACCATTTCTAGGACATTATCCCAGAAGGATACCGGAATGTCAGTAAAATCATTTTGACCGCGCACCATGTCCAACAAGGTATGATTTTTCATTCAGATACATCAATCAATTATCACGTATCGAGGATGTGTCCATTATGAGAAAAACCATTTGAGATGATCTAGAAACTTATTGCACAAGTATTCCTTCCTTGATCCGATCAAAGAATCCTAATACTTTGCCAATTTATTTCACTTTTGAATTCTTTGAACCTTTCAAATAATTCATACTTGTATTTCAGCAAATACACACATTCAACTCTTTGAATGATCATCTCCTTTTTCTTATACTAATTTGTTCAATATGCAAAATTGTTTTCATGTAAGTCAAGTATACAAAATTTATTAAGTAATATTCCAGTTCTATACAAAACATTATTATTATAAATAGAACAACAATTGTTCTTAATTATAATACCAAGGATTTCATTGTCCAACAATAAAATGGAAATAATATTTTTAACAAGAACTGGAATACAATAACAACTTATTGACTTAATAGATTTGCCCATAGGCATTGCTAAACTATAAGTTTCTATGGCTAATATGGCAACCTTTGTTACATTTCCCGCACATAGGATTACTTATATTTGTTTAGCTTTCTACTTCTGTTTGGTCCTTTCATAAATCTATATTTATGATAACCAAAGCTCAGATCCAATACCCAAGTAGAACCTTGACTTAAAGAAAAATTTATTTCAATCATGAACAAAAACTGTATTGTAACCGAAACTTCACTAAGCTTCTTTGGTTAGCCTCTGCAAGATTCTTCTCGCAGTTTCTTTCCAGTGTCCAGGCTTATTGCAGTGGAAGCAAACTCCTTTGCTATCCGTGATCGCTTTTGTTCTTATTATCCTTTGTTTATGCCTTTCTATATACCTTCTTTGAATCGTTCTTCTTTTCGGAAGATCCTTTGGCCCCTACCAAGAAGACATGGTCTTTCTTGGTTGGAAAGTGACTCTCATCATTTTTCAACATGTTAAGCAAATCAACGAAGTCGATATATCTAGCTTGTTCATATGAAAAATTCACAACAATTATGAAAGGAGTCCGGAGTGAGTGCAAGATCAAATCTTGGCTCAACTCTCCATCCATGACAAAACCGGTTGTCCTAATTGATCAATCAAATTGATTATGTTAAGGACTTTTATCTGCATTTATAAAGTGTCATCTGGTCATTCTAGATCGGAAGAGCTCCTTAGATATCTCGATATCTATCGCCCCACTTTCCTCACCATCAACTACTTGATGTGCGGGAATATAGTAGAAGCATCCATAGTTTCATGTCGACGTCAAGCTTGTTACTCATAGATGCGAGCATGATGCATCGAGCCAATGTGCATCATCTTTGCCACTTTCTAAAAAGTAGCAATGTCTTCCTCAGAGGCATCATTCTCGCAACCATTGCAGGATAGGCGATTAAGGACATAAGATAGCTTTTCACTATGAGAACTATTCTCAAATTCCTTAACCAATCCGTTTAATTTGGTCTTGTTAATTTAGCATCTAATATGTTTCGCCAGTGATAGTAATTTTAGACATTGTAAAATTCTATAAATGAATTTGTAATTAACAACATTTTAACATACATTCTTTTATTAATTACCAAAATAAATTAGGTCTTGTTTTAAATTGGTATCTCCCACTATTTTCTTCAAACTATATTACCCTCAATATATATAGTTCGGCAAAATCTAATTAAAGATCTGCTAGTGAGAATAAGGATCTCATTTCAAATGTATATAGTCTTGTGGTAACACAACAAACTATATATAAATAAATAGGTAGACAACTCTTGTCAATTACATCAACTATGCAACTCCTTGTATTTTGCCTCTTAGATTATTTTGATCAAGTGGTGGCACATCCGAATCAAAATTATCCAAGTTAAGTCCAACCTAGCACTCCATATATTCAAAAAAAGAAAATACCATCCTTGTGGTGACACAACAAAACAATATTGTTCAATTTTCTTTATAAGCATCAAATGTGATAATTAACATCTTAAATACTTAATACTTGCCTTGTGGTGACACAACAAACTCATATTAAATATTTAATACTCTATTAATTTTATCATGCTAGAAGGGCGACGCTCGATATTCCAAATATCTTTGAACGCTTAGGACTTAATATAAATTTTTTTTTGAGGGGTTTGTTATTAATTTGTCTCATCTTGTTTAGCTAGCGCATGCACATATATATATATAAAATAATAATATATTAATGAACATGCCAACATGTTTCATAATATATAATATATATAGTATAAGCATACACATATGTAATACTATATTCTACCCGGATTGATTATGGACTTTTATTCTAGTTTGGTTCACTAGAGCCACCAAGTAAACCAAAAGGTCAAACCCTAGGGTGCAAGAAATAATATTTAAATATAACTATTACATTTAAACCTGGCTCCATTAAAAGCGGGTCTTCAAGCGCTCCTGCTCCTTGATCTCCAATTTTCAAAATTAATTCTAAATATTCCTATTACAAAACTATTTAAAATAAATAGAAACCTTGATCGCCAATCAAGAGAAAGTACATAGGAGGAGATAGAATTTACATTAAGAAAAATTTAGAGAAGACGAGGCACGCAGACCCCATTTAATAAAACCCATACATTCATGCATCCAACTAAAATAAAATCCAATCATATGGTCAATAGTCCATAATCAATCCCATTTATTATCATACACATCATCATATGCATCAATAAATAACATTCATCTTATGAATAATAAACATTTAATATATATATTGATATCATTTAATGGGCAAATTTAGTTAGTATAAAATCTATTTTTGAATCAAAATAAACTCCTTTATTTTAATCCAAATTTAAATCAAAATAAAACTATTTTATTTTAATTTATCTAATTTTGAATAAAATAAACTATTTTATTTTAATCAAAATCTTTAATCAAAATAAACTCCTTTATTTTAATTAATTATGGAATCCAATTCCAAGTAAAAAAAAAAATAATTTATTAAAGGAAACATTTAATTTTCTTTCCTATTCACAAATAAACACTTTTATTTTGAATAATATGAAATCTTATTTTATATCTAAATAAACTCTTTATTTAAGGAAAGATCGATTCTTTTTTTCCTATTCACAAATAAACTCTTTTATTTTGAATAATATGAAATCTTATTTTATATCTAAATAAACTCCTTTATTTAAGGAAAAATAGAATCCAATTTCAACTCCAATTAGTTATTATGGAATCCAATTCCAACTCTAATTAGTTAGCATGAAATTTAATTTAATTTTAAATTAAAATAAACTCTTTTATTTTAAGATTAAAATAGTTTTTTTTTATTTTAAAATTAAAATAAACATTTTATTTTAATTATAAAATAAACATTTTATTTTAATTATAAAATAATTAAGAATAATATATATATATATATATATATATAAACAATAATATATATAAATACATAATAACCGTTAATTATATATAAATATATATATTATAACTAAAATATATATCATATATATATATATAATATTCGGAGTTCCTTGATTTCCGTGCACCATCCTTGAACAATTTTTTTTTTTTTATGGTATTAATCCACCACGACGGACTTTTAAAGTATAAGTTACCTGGATTCCTTTATATATGTATATATATATATATATATATATAAAGACCATATAAAAAAAAATCCTCCTCGTTGTTTCATGTGTATATATTATATATATATATATATATATATATATATATATATTATATAATATAGATTACGTAAAACAAATATTTTCAAATTTTTTTAAATTTTAATCAAAGTTTACCGTTAACTTAACTTAACATACTAATGTTTATACATGGCACAGAATATATTTATTTATATATATATATATATATGAAACAAATCAGAGCCACCTATTTGTTTTTAAATTTTTAGATCGCAAAGAAAAAAATCCAATCGCAATTTTTTTTTTTTTTAAAATAAATTTTATACAATAAAAACTATGCCCAATTAAATTGTTCTAAACACATATCAATATACATATCAAATAAAACAATTAATAATTTGCATAAAGGTTTGGCTCGATGCCAATCGTTAGGTTTGTAATATTCTTGAACGCAATCAAATTGCAAAAATTAAGTTTTAAAGCGTGTAAAATTAGAGTTTAAAATTTTTTACAAACCATATACCCGGATCACCCTTTATGCACAATTATTAATTAAACGAAAAGATAAAGAATAAAATCATACCCTTGAAGATCGAGTTTCCTCAGGTACAAGTTCACCTCCAAATCCTTTCGCTCAACTTGAATCCACGGGTTTGGTTCCTTCCTTCGATCAACGTTAGCCACCCAAGTGTTTGACCTCTAGAGGTGATCCACCAAGGAATAATAAAGATTCAAGAAGAAGGGGTATTGGCTCAACCCTAGTTTTCTATCTCTATAGAAAAGGCGTACTCTCCAACTATTGGAATTACGTATGTTGTAAAAGTCAACAACCACATCACCCATAATAAGACTCCTCTTATTTATAGATGTGGGCAACCCACCTTAACAATTAAGGAATTGAGATTTATTTAATTAATTAAATTCTTTTAATTAATTAAGCTCCCTAATCTTATTAGGGATAATTAATTAAACTCCTTTAACTAATTTTCCTTCCTAATCCAATTAGGAATAAATGAGAGTACTTATATTAAATTAATTCCTAAACTCTTTTAGAAATTAAAATAATAATAATTGTAATAATATTAATAAGACTCCTCTTATTAATTTATATTTAATATTTCTAAAATATTAAATAATAATATTAAGCTATTTAATTTATTCTATCACCATAGATTAAATTAAATATACATAACATATTATTACGATTATGCCATTAACTTCTTAAATAATTATTCTTCCTTTTATGGTGTGACCCTTTAGGTTCTCCATATTAAACCTAAGGTTACGAATAAATCAATTAGAATAATTCTAATCTTATTTAAATAAATAAATTAAACAATTAATTTATTTAAATAAATAATATTTATTCTACAATAGGATAAGCCTCCCTAGCGATCAACGACTTTCCAGATAATATAGATTTCAACATTAATCATTAAAGAACCTTTGAGTAAATAGTTATCGATGCAATTCAATCCTTCCACCATACAATGTCCCAATTAAATATAAGACATGGAATTATCGTCAAGTCTTATTTTATTTAATTATATGTATTTCGATCCTTAAATGCACAACTCCAAATAATGCAAATTAGAAACTCCTTTCTAATTTCATTCTGCCTTGGCCAAGGACTACTGGGTTGTCATTTATTGGATCACATAGGACATTTCTCTTCTTTTATTAGAAGTGGTAGATTCTTTATTGATCATACATTATCTCCATGTACAACTTATTATACCCAAGCATACCCTTTGATATACCCTAAGGGTCTTAAGGAATAAGTCAAAGTATAACTCATCATACATAAGATACTATGATGATCTCAAGTCCAAGGATCACTCAGACTACTATCACTACTGAGAATTCCTATTGATGCACAAGTAAAACTCCATTAGGTATTCCTTAGCGAGCCAATGCTCAATTGAACTTATTCTCTAATAAGCACCTACATACTTGCTTTAGTGTCTCCACACAAATGATCATGAGATCAATCATCCTCATCCAATGAGCAAGCAACGATGTACCAATCTATCCGGATTCACTAATCCCCAATTTAGTAATCCAATGATTGAGAACTATTTTAGTTTTAAGCTTTCTAAGAATTTAGATCTCATTAGAATGATCATCATCATTATTCTAAAAGCATTACTTAAAACTATGGGTTTATCACATATTATAAAATAGCATCATGTAGATAATTAAAAGCCTTTAATAAATTAATACTTTTTATTAATAAATGAATAAGATTGTTACAAAGTATATGCTTTATCATCAAACATGATTGGCTTGTGTGCATACTACTTTCAAAAGGTGCTACAAGCTAAGTTCGTAACTTCACCCCACACAGGCATTCTGTCGAACACCTAATGTGCTATGCTTCATCAAACTTCCTACCCTTCTCTCTTTGGTCTTAATGGTCACGACAGTTTGTCGACCGAGAACACACAAGTGCTCATACACCTTTGTCGAGGTATGCATAAACATATCCTCTCTAGATCCACCTGATATGGAATAAAACAGAAAAGAACATCCAAGCTAGGTGATAATCCTACACATGTCTATGCGAATTAACCATAACAAGGATTTAAGCATAAGTTCTCAATTAGGTCACACGTGGTGCACATATATATGCCTATTCTAAACACAACTTATGCAGTCAAAATAAATCGACAACCCATAATCACATGCCAATATATTTAGGTGTAAATCTATAATCCTTCTTTTAATATCATATAGATTGCCAAAATTATCACTAATGTCTTAGCGAGAATCATTAAGCATGAATATATTAAACCAAACCATATGGTGCCAACCTAAGAGATAAGACATTCAATTCAAATTAACAAAGGGTTCCATTATAACCTTAGAGCTAATACTTAGTTCATAGCTCTTGAATAAAATATAAGTAGCAATAAAGACAACATTAATGGATTACAAAATCAGAGGAAATAAATGGATAATAATAAACTTTGTCAAGCTCTTCAATCTCCAAGCATTCCGCTCGTTTCAAGCTTTCCAATCTGTATTGCTCACTTCTCTTGTTGCTCCAAGGAAATCCCAAACTTCTCTCTAATCTACCTAATCTATATTTACAGACATTACCTAAGAGATGGAGAAGAAATTACAAAGCTATTTCCTAGAGAGGGAACTATTCTATTCTATCCGAGTGTTTTTCACAGAGGCTCACTTCTCATATATATCACTTGCCCCTCTTTGCTAGGTCAAAACCAGCTATGCACTATCTAGACACCGGAGGTCGCGCTGCGACGTGAGGAATAAAGCTAAGGGTGAAATAAGCAGCCACGTATCAACAACAAAAACAGGAGGTCGTGCCATGCAGTCATGTGAGTTCATGAAGGAACTATGGAAATAAGCAGCCGCCTGAAGATGACGCCACCGACACGGGTCAATTTGCGGCTACCAACTTAAGGCTTGGCATTGGCTCTGTGGTGCCAGTGTATGAAAATTTCCCGTTTCCCCCCTGAAAGCTGGAAAAGACCTATTCAGCCCTGCAATACATCGGTTAAGAAAAATAACACTAAAATAATATAAAAGCTATATAAACTATGAAGATCAAGCAACTATATAAGTAATAAAGGATCCGATTCGCGGGTATAAATCCCACTCATCATTGACCTTGCAGAAGAGAAAAATTATCTTCCAAAGATTACCCTGGAAGTCAAATCAGCTCAATCTTGGAGACAACCTCGAGATATTCTGTTTTTAATCTCGAAGACAACCCCCGAGATATTCAGCTCCAATCCCGGAGATAACCCTGGGAGACTTAGTTCCAACCTCAGAGATAACCCCGAGGGATGCAGTTCTAGTTCCGGAGATAACCCTAGAAAAGTCAGTTTCAACCTTGGAGATAACCCCGAGGCATTCAGTTTCAACCCTGAAGATAACCCCAAGAATTCAAGAACACCTCAGAGATAACCCTGAGGACATTCAACACCCATAGTAGCCCAATCTCAGAGATAACCCTAAGTAATGACTGCTACATCTTCCTAGAGCCGGAGATAACCCCGACGAGGGGAAAAATCGTCATTTTGCCACCTCGATACTACATTCACGTTTTCGTAGCATCATTTCAATCAACACCTCATACAGAAGTGTCCTACAAGAACCATAGCACAAATTCCGTGTGACTACTACACAAGACAACATACTGGATAGAATTTGAAGAATTGAAGATCTAGTCATGGACCCATCTTCCCGGCTTTGTACAACCTCTTATCCCATTTCATTGTGTAGCTCTTGCCAACAACATTTCGAAAAGGTACAACACGCCTCTATTGGATGCCCAGATTGAAAGTTATGAAGGTTCGAGCGGACAACACGTTGCACGAGTGCACAGACTTCGAGACGACGAGCCCGCATGGCCCGGGCAACCTGGGAAGCCGCAGGTAGACCCGCGACCATCTGGTCTTTTAAATGAGTCTTTGGTTGCTCATTTGAAAAAAAAAGAAATAGAAAAAGGAGAGAAATGTAAGACCCCGAATTTTATGAAATAAAAGTATTCAATTTTTTCTTATAATTATTATTCAGTAAATGGTTAAATTGATAAAAGTTTAAAGTTATGGGTGAAATGTGTAAATATTTTAAATAATCAAGTGGTTATAAAATACTCATTATTGTCGGGGAATATTCGTTTGGTCGTGGAATATTCTTGTTGTCGGGGAATATTCGTACGACGGCGCAACCATTTGTGGGCCCCATAACAGAATAACTGTCGAATGAAGAAAACGACAAATTTGAGTTTTATAAATAATGGCGTAATCGTTACCGTTAACACTGTTGGAATACCCGGTGGGTAAAGTAAAGTAATACGCGTTGTTGCACAGTAGCACACGGTATTGCACAATATTTTTGAATTATTGATTCTTACGTAAGAATGCACTACTCAATAATTGTTACAGTAATTACTGTTTAATATTTTATTTTATTGATTCAATAATTACTACGTTGATATTTAATATTGTCGTTGTTCAATAATTGTCACTGCATAGTATTTTCTATTATCAGATCAATAATTCATATTATTTGAATATTATTATTAGATAGAATTATTGGCAATGTTTAGAAAGTTCTATCAAGGAGAGGTTTGGTCACCTAATTGCGCGCCAATAAGGAGAAATCTTTATCGGAAACCCCCTCTTTCTTGGGAACGACCTAGTTGTCATAATTATGATCCTGTAATATTATTTGTGAATAATTAATTATTGATTTATATGATAAGGAAATATATATTTTTGTGTGGATATAATAAGTAAGAATAATGGTTAAAAGTCATTAACCATAATGAGTCATATGAAAAGAAGATATAAGTCATTAGAAATGGAAACATAAGTATTTTTATACTTTAATAAGTTACAAACTCATCAAGAATAAGTAATAACTTATCATGTTTATAAGTTAATGAAGTATGTATGTCAAGAGGCTAGTATGATGAATTGAATCCATTTGAAACGAAGAACAAATCTTATGTAATGAAGTTTCGCCGGAATTCACACGATTAGATGACAATCGTCGAATTCGTGAAATTCTCGGAATGGAAGTCGAATTATGATATTGAGCTTGGAAACACTGGTTTTCATTAGAGATAAGTTGTATTTGGCATTATAGAGTTGCGGACTCAAAAATGGCCAGATTCTGACTTAGAACGAAGAAACGAGCGTTGAACGTTCACGAACGTTTATCGTTTTCGTTAAAAATGTACTAATAGGTGAAATTTTAGCAATCGAAGTTGAATAGATAAAATTCTTGCATGAACACGTAGAGTATGTGATTTGTGAATCGTAGGCTCTTGAACGAGCCAATTCAGACTTATAACGAAGAAGTTACGAGGTCGAGAATCTCACAAAGTCAAAAATCTGTCAAAATTATCTAATGCATGAGTCCGTATGGCCATGTACGATTCAAGGCGAAGGAATGGGCCACAGTCATGAGACCGACCTTAGTCCTCGTTAATCGGTGCCGAAGTGCGGCTGATTACACTAGGTATGGCGCCGCAACACCGTGACCGAATTCTAGAAACCAAAAGCCTGCGCCGCAGCGCGAGCCCAAGAGGAGAAGCTGGCGCAGCAACGCTAACACTAGATTATGCACAATAATAAAAGCTTACAAGTAAGGAAATAAAGATAATTGATTAGTAATGAACCAATACATTACTAAACTTAATGTAGCATCATTAAGGATGTTATAAACCTTAAGTATAACTAAAGGTTGAAGATAAGCAATTGAATGGGAATGAAGAACGTAAAGGTTAAATAAATAAATCGAGAATGATATTTAATGTTAATACTTCACCAATGACGATTGAGTTTCAAATAATAACGTAAAAACATTAATAAGCCGTGAGGAAGGATGTTTAACTCGAACCGAGTTGTATTAATGAAATAATTTCAATTAAGTTATATAAGAGAAAAAAGTTGGTAAGAACGTTGTAAAAGAATGACGATAAGATTGAGAAGAAGGGTAAGATTCTTTAGAAACCAAGTATGTTCATTCATGACCTAATGTGGTATGTTATGTGATTATGTGTTGTAGAGACCGTAAAGACTCAAAGGGAAACATATTTATACTGTAGCAGACGCTGAAGGAAAGTTTTTCTAAACGCTTGTCTAACCTTCGTGTTAGCCAAGTTTTCAAATGATTCAAGTTATGAGATGTATGTATGGTTTTAAATAAAGAGTCGAGGCCCATTTTAACTCGGCTAGACTAATCTTGATAGATTGATTGATTTACAAGTCTTTCAATATAGAATTGTGAACGCTATCCTACGCCAATTGTTTGGTACGGATTTAAGGTAAGCCTGTATATGAATAAACAAATGTATTTTCATCGAGTATTCGATAGGCACGTAAGGTTGCCACAACTTAAACGTATACACATTTAATAAATGTAGTGTTGATCAACATAGAGTACTATAGGCTGATCACCTAGAAGTGCTCATAAGATATGCCGGACTTACGAACTTCGTGTCGAGTTGTCCTTTTCAAAGAAATTATGAAACGCTCATGGTCTTGGACCAGATTTGGTGTTTTACTGAATATTGTTATGGTAAAACATTTTGAAGGAAAATGAATGCTATTTTAAGTTATTGATAGTACTTTGTAACGATTATCCAGTTATTGAAGATATATGATTCCTATGTTTCAAGCATGCTTTTAAAATGAAATTGTTGTACTTGCTGAGCTTGTTATGCTCACTCTTGCTTGAACCATATGAATGCAGCTTAGACCGAATGGACCGAAGGATTCGACAAGGATAAAGGCAAGGCTAAAGCGAACTTGTAGATTACCTATGTAATAGTATAGGTTTATAATGATAATATTTGATATTATGACAAGAACAAATGTAACGGTTATAAGGAACCTGGGGAATAGTAGTATTGTTTGGAATATATATAAGACATATTCGTTCTTTTGAGGCATTTTAATTGAATGTTTATGTGAACTGTAGCACCGTGGAGCACCATATGTCGGGTTGGAAGAGACCCGGATTTGGGGGCGTCACATTATTGGTATGATCATGACTATGGATTCTCTTTGGCCAGTAGTGCAAAGTTGAATTGTTGACTAGTATGATCATGACCATTGAATTTATAATTGAATATCTTTAGCTTAAGTGCAAAGGTGAATTGATCAACATCGTTATAATTATTGTTTATATAAATTCTGAAATGATTATATATTTCTTTGAGATATTAATATCTTTGGCCTGTAGTGCAAAGATGACCTGTTGTTGAATATCTTTGGAATGTAATGCAAAGATGACCTGTTGTTGAATATCTTTGGCATGTAGTGCAAAGATAACCTGTTGTTGAATATCTTTGGCCCGTAGTGCAAAGATAGCCTGTTGTTGAATATCTTTGGCCAGTAGTGCAAAGATGAACTGTTGACGAATATCTTTGGTCCGTAGTGCAAAGATGAACTTATTAGTATGATTATGAACATGAACTGTGATTTGGTATAACTATGATCTTTGATGTTTCAGGTAAAGACATGTGATGTAAATTATCTTCGTCCTGGATGAGAAGAGGAATTTAGAACCACAATTATGATTATGAGTTATTCACATGATTGTGGACAGAAACTGTTGATTGATGTTACAGGGATAAAACATTATTGGTGGACTTTTAACATGGAGAAGATAATAGACTTTATGGTCTATTTGACTCTTCTAATGGATTGTTCGTTCTGCTGCAACTATGGTTGAGAAGTTTTATCATCTACCATATGTTCTAAATCTCTGATTTATTACTGATGAAGACTATTGATAATTTATTTATCTTTAGTCATGATATTCTTTACTGGGCTAGTTATGCTCACCCTTCTGCTTCACACTTCCTTTTAGGTAATAAGAGTGTAGCTGGTCGAACGGGGGTAACAGGAGAATAGAATAGTGGTCTTTAGCTGTGGAGGTTCTCCCTAAATAGTATAGAAAAGTGTGTTGTATTTTATACATAATTTAGTAGTTATATTTGGTGAATCAAATAGGGTGAGGCGAACCCAACGTTGGAAGGGTGTTTTGCCACTATCATACAAGATGTCTAATGTAAGACCCCAACTTATTATTAATGAAATTTAATTTTCTCTATTTATTATTTTAAAATAGTAAGGGTTGATTTGATTAATGTGGATAGTTAGGGGTAAAATACGCAAATACTTCAAAATAAGCAAGTGGTTATAAAATATTCATTGTTGTCGGGGAATATTCGTTTGGTCGTGGAATATTTGTACTATCGGGGAATATTAAATACGACGCCACGCAAATGACCATGTGTGGGCCCCATAATGTAAAGCGATTGGATGAAGAAAACGACAAATATAAGTGGTTTAAAAATAACAGTAGTAGTTATTCAAGAATTATCTTTGTTAAAATACGGTGGTTAAAACACAAGAAGCACACCAGTATTGCACCAATTATTGATTCTTACATAAGAAGGCACTACTCAATAATGGTTATGTGAATTATTGCTCAATATTTTATTGAGTTAATAATTGATGCGTTGATATTTTATATTCTTTGTTGTTTCAATAATTGTCATTATACAAGATTTTTCATTATCAAGCAATAATTCATATTATCCGAATAATATTATTAGATAACATTATTGGCAATGTCTAGAAAGTTACATCTAAGGAGAGGTTTGGTCACCTAATCAAGGCGCCAAGAAGAAGAAATTCTTATTGGAAAGCCCCTCTTCCTGAGAACCGCACGGTTGTCAATATTGTGATTCGTAATATTATTTGTGAATAATTAATTATTGATTCATGTGATGAGGAAAATATTGATTTTATGTGGATATAGATGGAGAAAAATTTTAATGTGACAATTGTTGAAAATTGAAATTTTATCTTTTCTCGATAAAATAATTATTTAAATATATTATTATATTTTAATAATATAATAATGGTGATATTTTTACAACGAATGTGGGATATATGAGTATACGAGGAGGAAGAGTATTTTTGTTGCAATAAATGTTTAAAACATGTTAAACATGTCGGTGGACCCCATTTATTGACTGAAATTTGATTATAACTTGTAAAATCCTCCGTTTGTGGATTTCGATCAATTTCTATTTGAAATTTGGAAAAACTTTATTCTGCAAAGTTGTAGAGAATTGAATTTCCTATAAAAACTCGCGAGATTCGAATTTTCTGATGAAAGGGCTATTTATTATGAATTATTGAAGTTCCGAAGCTCCGAAATAATTGATTTTTGGAAGTTTAAAATATTTAAAATTAGAAAAACGTTTTTTCATTATGGTGTGTTACACATGTGGGTTGAATGAGCTGAATTCAGTTCTTGGAAGGTTGGCATAGGAAATTTTATTATAAATAATAATATTATATTAAATTTTTTGTTTTGGTGTTCTAAGCATTTTCCTATAAATAGGGTGCTTAGGTTAGAATTGAAAATCACACCAGAAACTGAAGTTTTCTCTCTCTATATTATCGAGCGTATTCTTGTGAGTATTTTGAGTATACTTTGAGTATTGTTAGACGGTGCAAGTCCAAGTCATAGCCTATACCCGGTATTCCAGCTAGAAGTACTAATCTTTCGAGGTAAGGGATGTTATTTTCTTCTCAAATGATATTATTTCTTCAATATCATTATGCTGAAATATTGGTTGAAACTTTTTATCAAATTTGGAACTTTTCCATGTCGGGGTTACTATTCATGAGTTACTATTCATGAGTTACTATTCACGATTACTATTCATGAGTTCTTATTCATGAGTTACTATTCATTGAAAGTACTATTCATGAAGCGTGAAGATATTTTTTGGAAAATTTCTATCTTTTGGTGTCTGAGTTACTATTCACGATACGACACTATTCACGATATCTTTTGACTATTCATAGAAAAATAAAATTTCTTCTTTTTGTCCAAAATATCTATTCTGGATACTAGCTTTGATTGTATCCATGTTTTGATCATTCTTGAATTTTACACCACTATGATTATTTTTGAGGTATTTTTGAACATGGATAAAACAAAGTACTGAATCCTTAATCCTTAATCCTTGTCATTTTGTTTCTTTGGATTCGTTTCTTTAAAAATATTTTTCATCATCCTCGATCTTAAATGATGATATAATTGAATATCTTTGGCAGAGTGGCAAAGATGAATGATTTTTGAAGAATATCTTTGGTCAGTAGTGCAAAGATGAGCAGTGTTTAGATGAACATGATTAATCGATGAATATCTTTGGGCCTCGTAGTGCAAAGATGAATATTTGATTCGGATGTATATTGATTGATGTTACAGGATAAAAGATAGACGATGAACTTTTAAATTCATACACATAGAAGATAGTAGTTTGCATTCTCTACTTAACTCTTCTAATGAATTATTATTTTCATTGCGAATATTGATTTAAAATTTGTTGTCTATTGTATTCTATTAGATTTTTCCCGTTGAAGACTAACGGTAATTTGTTGTATATTATCTTAGTCATAATATTCTTTCTTTGGGCTAGTTGAGCTCACCCTTTTCCTTTTGTTCCATTTTTCTTCTCGTGAGGCGAGAATATAGCGAGAAGTATTTAGCCTGGGGTATGGAATGAAGGTTTTAGAAAGAATTGTTTAGTAGTCCTCACCATTTTGTAAAATAATGTATCAATAAATGTGATGAGGATTTATTTGAGTATAAATATTTGTCTAGAAGATAATATTTGTATTCAAACTCACGCTTTCTTGTTGTAATAATAAAGTTGTAGTTGTTTACATACCATGTATTGACAACTCGTAATAGGAGATGTATACCTATTTTGGGGGGCGCCACGGTTGGTATCGAGCTTAGGATATGATCTCTCAAGCGGAGATCGGGAATTGAACTAGGAGGAGAGGCGAGTAAATCCTTTCGCTAGTGTGTCCTACCTAAGCTTATTTTTTTAGTTGGTCAAGATATAAGAATGTTATGTGATATATTGATTTCCTTAATTAACCCTTATTTTATGGCATGATTTGAGAATGTCGATCGAGAATATTAACAATGGAAATGAGACCGTGGAGACGCTTTGTACTCACCAACGAGGAGAAGCGTCAACAGCAGTGGCAATGTTCCTCCTGTGAACAACACCACCGAAAGCGAGATGATGAACGAGGGATGTTTAGAAGCTTTTGCAGTTCATGCAAAATCGCATTTGAGGAGACTCGTGTTCAAAATACTGAGGAGGAAATGATAGCAATTCACGGGTTGTCACACTAAGCGATTCAAAGAGTTGGGACCACGAATTTAAGGGAAAGCCGGATCCGATCACGGCGGAAACATGGGTCAAGCAAATTACCAAGATATTCGATGTCTTGGGATGCACGGAGAACAGAAGGTTCCATTCGCCACCTTTATGTTCCGTGGCGAAAGGCGGACTCACCGGTGGGAGTCTATGAAGCGCACTCCATCCGGTACAAGACTCAAAGATGTCTTGGGAGACATTTTGAAACTATTTAATGACAAATACTTTCCGAAAGTGTCCGCTATATGAAGGAAGTGGAGTTTATTAGATCGAGCAGAACAACATGGCGGTGTCTCAAGACGAGGCAAAGTTTGTAGAGTTATCCAGTTTGCACCTCATTTGGTGGAGAATGAGGAACGATGACGCGGATGTTTCTTAGAGGTTTGAAACCCTAAGATACGTCGATATCTCATTTCTCATAAATTTTCTCTCTATTCAGATGTTGTAAATGCAGGCTCAATTATTAGAAGCGAGATAACGAAAGTACGGTCAACCGAGAGACCACAACCGAGGATCGTACCAGAGATAGCAATCAATGTAATAATGATAACCACGGAGAAAGAAACAGATTTGGACAAAAATGGTAACCACTCTGGTGGTAATCATGGCCATGAAAATAGAAGAAGCGAGTCGAGAGGAGATTTTAAAAGAGGAGATTTAACAATGACCATGTGAAGACGACATCTTGGCGAGAAAGAATCGGTTCTAAGGGAGGAGAACAACCACCCATTATATGTTACAAATGCGGAAAAGAGGACATATCACCAAACCGCCCACAACAGATTCAAGGTATGCTATAATTGTGGAAAGGAAGGACATATCGCTCGAGATTTACGATGAGCGAAACCTAGTTCAATGGGGGACGGTGACTCAAAAGATCGTCCCGTAAAAGTCAAAGTCAACGATTCCGGAAGAGCGTTTGTTGTGGATTTGGTCATAATGTGAGGAACCCAAACGAGGTGATCACGGGTAAGCTATTTATAAATTCTTACGAAGTTTATACCTTACTTGATACCGGTGCTACCCATTCATTTTATCTCTCTGCATGTGCTCAACGCTTAAACTTGACTCAGGAGAAATTAGACTTTGACCTATCTCGTGGAAACTCCGTTAGGAGAAACTTTCATCACATCCATCGTTTATAAATCTTGTTTGATTCAAGTTGGCACCATCACCTTACGTTGACCTTATCTCTTTAAAGATACTTGCTTTTGATGTGATTTTAGGGATTGATTGGTTAACTACTCATCATGCCAAAATTGATTGTTTTCGTAAGGTTGTTAGTTTTCATATTCCTAACCAACCCGTCAGATTTAATTCAAGCAACTAAACCATTAAAATCAATCACCGTCATATCTAATCATAAAGCTATTCGTTTATTGAAAAATGGATGTCAAGCTTTCTTAGCCCATGTTATGGATTTGAATAAAGACACGCCAAATTTGAATAATATTCTGTTGTTATTGACTTTCCCGACGTATTTCAAGAACTTCCCGGTCTACCCCGTAACGTGGAGTTGAATTCTTTATTGATCTTGAACCCTGTACAAAGCCCATTTCTAAAACCCCATATCGAATGGCTCCTATTGAACTTCAGGAGTTAAAGGTCCAACTACAGAATTGTTGGACATCGGTTTCATTCGCCCAAGTACATCTCCTTGGGGTGCTCCTGTTTTATTTGTAAAGAAGAAAGAGCGGGAGTATGCGACTTTTGTATTGACTATCGGGAATTGAACCATGTCACCATCAAGAATAGGTATCCTCTACCTCGTATTGATGACTTGTTTGACCGATTTGCAAGGCACAATTCTTTTCAAAAATCGATCTTCGATTCGGATATCATCATTTGAAGATTAGAAGTGAGGATATTCCAAAGACCGCCTTTAGAACTCGAGACGGGCATTATGAATTCTTAGTCATGTCTTTCGGATCGACTAATGCTCCTCGCGGCTTTCATGGATATGATGAACCGAGTATTCAAGGAATATTTGGATCTGGGCTTTTGTTGTTGTCTTTATTGATGACATCCTTATATATTCCAAAAGTCGTGAAGATCATGAGCACCATTTCAAGTTGGTACTCCAAAGGCTTCGTGAAAACAAACTATATGCCAAATTGAAGAAATGCGAGTTCGCTTCGAGGAAGTAGCATTCCTGGGCACGCGGTGTAATTAAAAACTGTTAGGTTTGTAATATTCATGAAAGCAATCAAATTGCAAAATTAATGCGGAAGCGTGTAAAAATCAGAGTTTAAAAATTTACAAACCATATACCCGGATCACCCTTTATGCATAATTATTAATTAAACGAAAAGATAAAGAATAAAATCATACCCTTGAAGATCGAGCTTCCTCGTGTACAAGTTCACCTCCAAATCCTTTTCGCTCAATCTTGAATCCACCGGGTTTGGTTCCTTCCTTCGATCAACGTTAAGAACCCAAATGTTTGGCCTCTAGAGGTAATCCACCAAGGAAGAAGAAAATTCAAGAAGAAGGGTGGTTGGCTAAACCCTAGTTTTTCTATCTCTATAGAAAAGGTGTACTCTCCCAACAATTGGAATTATTTCGTATGTTGAAAAAGTCAACTACCCCCACCACCCATAATAAGACTCCTCTTATTTATAGATGTGGACAACCCACCTTAACAATTAAGGAATTGGGATTTATTTAATTAATTAAATTCTTTTAATTAATTAAGCTCCCTAATCTTATTAGGGATAATTAATTAAACTCCTTTAACTAATTTTCCTTCCTAATCCAATTAGGAATAAATGAGAGTACTTATATTAAATTAATTCCTAAACTCTTTTAGAAATTAAAATAATAATAATTGTAATAATATTAATAAGACTCCTCTTATTAATTTATATTTAATATTTCTAAAATATTAAATAATAATATTAAGCTATTTAATTTATTCTATCACCATAGATTAAATTAAATATACTTAAATATATTATTACGATTATGCCATTAACTTCTTAAATAATTATTCTTCCTTTTATGGTGTGACCCTTTAGGTTCTCCATATTAAACCGGTTGTGAATAAATCAATTAGAACAATTTAATCTTATTTAAATAAATAAATTAAACAATTAATTTATTTAAATAAATAATATTTATTCTGATAGGGATAAGCCTCCCTAGCGATCAAATGACTTTTCCGATAATATAGATTTCAACATTAATCATAAAAGAACCTTTGAGTAAATAGTTACCATACAATTCAATCCTTCCACCATACAATGTCCCAATTAAATATAAGATATGGAATTACTTCACAAGTCTTATTTTATTTAATTATATGTATTTCGACTCTTAAATGCATAACTCAAATAATGCAAATTAGAAACTCCTTTCTAATTTCATTACTCCTTTGCCAAGGACTATTGGGTTGTCATTTATCGAATCACATAGGACATTTCTCTTCTTTATTAGAAGTGGTAGATTCTTTATTGATCATACATTATCTCCATGTATACAACTTATTATACCCAAGCATACCCTTTGATATACCCTAAGGGTCTTAAGGAATAAGTCAAAGTATAACTCATCATACACAAGATACTATGATGATCTCAAGTCCAAGGATTACTTGTACTACTATCACTACAGAATTCCTATTGACAGCAAATAAAACTCCATTAGGTATTCCTTAGCGAGCCCGCTCAAAGTGAACTTATTCTCTAATAAGCACCTACATACTTGCTTTAGTGTCTCCACACAAATGATCATGAGATCAATCATCCTCATCTAACGAGCAAGCAACGTATGTACCAATCTATCCGGATTCACTAATCCCCAATTTAGTAATCCAATGATTGGGAACTATTTTAGTTTTAAGCTTTCTAAGAATTTAGATCTCATTAGAATGATCATCATCATTATTCTAAAAGCATTGCTTAAAACTATGGGTTTATCACATATTATAAAACAAAGATCATGTAGATAATTCAAAGCCTTTAATAACTTAATACCTTTTATTAATAAATGAATAAGATTGTTACAAAGTATATGCTTTATCATCAAACATGATTGGCTTGTGTGCATACTACTTTCAATCTCCCACTTGCGCTAAAGCCAATCGTCATGGTATCTCATACTCTTCTTCTCTAAGTGGCGATTATCCCATTGTTGGATAAGCTTTAGTTAATGGATATGTAATGTTGTTCATGAGAGTCCACTATCTCTATAGTGATTTCCCATCTTTCAATGATTCTAATAATCAAATGAAAGTGCCACAACACATGTTTAGATCCAAGATGAGACTTGGGAACTATTCCTAGTTCTCGTAATGAACTTTTAATCCAAACAATCAACTTGCGACTTCATTTATAGCTATATACTTTGTCTTTATCACTAAACCAAAGAACTCTTTCTTTGTTTGGAACCTTTCCAATTCATCGCACCAATCGTTCAAGATAACGCTTTACCTTAAAGTGGATTTTTGATCATCTTGGTCCATACGAAAAACTTGAGTCCGTCAAGCCCTCTAGTTTTAATTTAGACCCACCATGAATATGATCACATCCTTAGTGTCTTAGGTTAAGCACTTTAAGATGTTTTTCATCGACTCATAGTGAATTTCTCCATAATATGGTGATCAACATCGTGTCTCGTACATTTCATTGCATACATGATTGTCACTCATGCGACCTCTCTTTTGGAGTCTGTGGGGACTATTAAGAGAGATACACTCCATGGCTCATCAACATGAGACATCTCTTGGAGTTTGCCATGCTAAACGACTTTAGCATCAAATGAATATACGTTCCTTGGGTTAAGTCGAGCATCCTTTTGTATCTATCTATATAGATTTTATCCCCAATTAAGATACTCTTCCCAAACCATTCATAGAGGAATGTTTAGACAAATTTATCTTTACTGATTGTAGCATTGGTATGTCATTCCTTATCCGTAGTATATCAATATATAGTACTAGGAATGTCACGATGCTCCCACTGACCTTTTTGTACACACTAGGTTCATTCTTATTTTTGATAAAATCAAACTCTTTTGATTGTCTCATCAAAACGAATGTTCCATATTTGAGAAACTTGCTTCAATCCATTTCTCTGAGTGTCTACAACACTTACCTCATCGTATGTAACTGGATCATCATCTTCTATGATGTGTACCTCATCATCATCATCTATGATGAATCCATACCTCCCAGGTATCTTCCTACGCTTTCTCAAGGCATCAATGCTATTTGGGTTATTGTTGATAGATTAACCAAGTCTGCTCATTTCTTGCCGATACGGGAGACTTATTCACTTGAACGTCTTGCTAGTATGACGTGAATGAGATTGTGAGGTTGCATGGCATGCCCAGTATCCATAGTTTCGGATCGTGACCCAAGATTCACTTCAAGATTTTGGGTTAGCTTGCAAAAAGCTATGGGCACAATTTACGATTGATCCGCATACCATCCTCAAACGGACGGACAATCGAAAGGACTATTCAAACTCTTGAAGATTTATTAAGACTCGTGTCCTAGACTTCAAGGGCGGTTGGGATAAGTATTTACCATTGGTGGAATTCTCCTACAACAACAAGTTATCGTGCAAGTATAGGTGTAGCTCCATTTGAAGCATTATATGGACGAAAAGTGTCGCGCTCCAAAGATATGTTGGGGACGAGGTGGGTGAAGCAACACCGTTGGGACCCGAAAGTTGGGTAATGTATGATGACTACGGAAAAGATCCAAATGATTCGACAACGATACAAACCAAAGACAAGATCGACAAAAGAGTTATGCGGATCTTCATCGAAAGGACGTGGAATTTAGTGTAGGGGATCATGTATTATTGCGAAGTTGCTCCATGGAAGGGAGTTACAAGATTTGGGAAGAGAGGAAAGCTCAATCCACGATTTATTGGTCCATTTCAAATTCTTGACCGAGTAGGAAATGTAGCCTATAGACTCGCGTTACCTCCGAGTATGTCTCGTCTTCATAATGTGTTTCACATATCTGTACTTCGTAAATATGTGAAAGACCCGAACCACGTTATAGAGTTAGAACCGGACGAGATAGCCGAAGACTTAACGTATGAGGAGGTACTGTCAAGATTTTGGATAGGAAGGAGCATGTCCTACGCAAGAAAGGTCATACCACAAGTTAAAGTTTTGTGGAGGAATCATGCTATAGAGGAAATGACCGGGAATTGGAAATGAAATGAAAGCGAGGTATCCTCACCTTTTGAAACACCGTGTATGTACGTCAATTTGGAGGACGAAATTTCATAAGGAGGGAGGTTGTAAGACCCCAACTTATTATTAATGAAATTTAATTTCTCTATTTATTATTTTAAAATAGTAAGGGTTGATTTGATTAATGTGGATAGTTAGGGGTAAAATACTTAAATACTTCAAAATAAGCAAGTGGTTATAAAATATTCATTGTTGTTTGGGAATATTCGTTTGGTCGTGGAATATTCATACTATCTGGGAATATTCGTATTTACGGTAGCGACCATGTATGTGGGCCCCATAACGGAAAGCGATTGGATGAAGAAAACGACAAATATAAGTGGTTAAAAAATAACGGCGTAGTTGTTACCATTAATACTGTTAAAATACCCGGTGGTTAAAACACAAGAGCATTACCAGTATTGCACCAATTATTGATTCTAACGTAAGAAGGCAATACTCAATAATGGTTACGAGAATTATCATTCAAGTATTTTATTGAGTTAATAATTGATGCGTTGATATTTTATATTCTTTGTTGTTTCAATAATTGTCATTATACAAGATTTTTTTCATTATCGAAGCAATAATTCATATTATTTGAATAATATTATTAGATAACATTATTGGCAATGTCTAGAAAGTTACATCTCGGGAGAGGTTTGGTCACCTAATCAAGGCGCCAAGAAGAAGAAATTCTTATTGAAAGCCCCTCTTCCTGAACCGCTCGGTTGTCAATATTGTGATTCGTAATATTATTTGTGAATAATTAATTATTGATTCATGTGATGAGGAAAATATTAATTTTATGTAGATATAGATGGAGAAAAATTTTAATGTGACAATTGTTGAAAATTGAAATTTTATCTTTTTCCGATAAAATAATTCATTTAAATATATTATTATATTTTAATAATATAATAATGGTGATATTTTTACAACGAATGTGGGATATATGAGTATACGAGGAGGAAGAGTATTTTTGTTGCAATAAATGTTTAAAACATGTTAAACATGTCGGTGGACCCCATTTATCGATTTGAAATTTGATTATAAGCTTGTAAAATCGCCTGCTTTTGGATTTTTGGCCAATTTCTATTTGGAATTTGGAAAACTTTCTTTTGCAAAGTTGTAGAGAATTGAATTTCCTATAAAAACTCGCATGATTCAATTTTTCGATGAAAGGGCTATTTATTATGAATTATTGAAGTTCAAGCTCAAATAATTGATTTTTGGAAGTTTAAAATATTTAAAATTAGAAAAACATTTTTTCATTATGGTGTGTGTTACATGTGGGTTGAATTAGCTGAATTCAGTTCTTGGAAGGTCAAGCGAGGAAATTTTATTATAAATAATAATATTATATTAAATTTTCGCTTTGGTGTTCTAAGCATTTTCCTATAAATAGGTGCTTAGGTTAGAATTGAAAATCACACCGTAAACTCAAGTTTTCTCTCTATATTATCGGCGTATTCTTGTGAGTATTTTGAGTATACTTTGAGTATTGTTAGGCGGTAAGTTCCTTCAAAGACTATATATTCGTTATTCCACTAGAAGTACTAATCTTTCGAGGTAAGGGATGTTATTTTCTTCTCAAATGATATTATTTCTTCAATATCATTATGTTTGAAATATTGGTTGAAACTTTTTATCAAATTTGGAACTTTTCCATGTCCGGGGTTACTATTCATGAGTTACTATTCATGAGTTACTATTCACGAAAGTTACTATTCATGAGTTACTTATTCATGAGTTACTATTCACGAAAGTACTATTCATGAAGCGTGAAGATGTTTTTGGAAAATTTCTATCTTTTGGTGTCTGAGTTACTATTCACGTGATACCAAGACTATTCACGATATACTTGACTATTCAATTTAAAAATAAAATTTCTTCTTTTTGTCCAAAATATCTATTCGGATACTAGCTTTGATTGTATCCATGTTTTGATCATTCTTGAATTTTACACCACTATGATTATTTTGAGGTATTTTTGAACATGGATAAAACAAAGTACTTAATCCTTAATCCTTAATCCTTGTCATTTTGTTTCACTTTGGATTCGTTTTTTAAAAATATTTTTATCATCCTCGCCTTAAATGATGATATTATTGAATATCTTTGGTTCAGTAGTGCAAAAGATGAATGATTCTCAAGAATATCTTTGTCAGTAGTGCAAAAGATGAAGCAGTGTTTAGATGAACATGACTAATCGATGAATATCTTTGGCTCAGAGTGCAAAGATGAATATTTGATTCCAGATGTATATTGATTGATGTTACAGTGGATAAAAGATAGGCGATGAACTTTTAAATTCATACATAGAAGATAGTAGTTTGCATTCTCTACTTAACTCTTCTAATGAATTATTATTTTCATTCGCGAATATTGATTTAAAATTTGTTGTCTATTGTATTCTATTAGATTTTTCCTGTTGAAGACTAACGGTAATTTGTTGTATATTATCTTAGTCATAATATTCTTTTATCGGGCTAGTTGAGCTCACCCTTTTCCTTTTTGTTCCATTTTCTTCTCGTGAGGCGAGAATATAGCGAGTATTAGTCTGGGGTATGGAATGAAGGTTTTAGAAAGAATTGTTTAGTAGTCCTCACCATTTTGTAAAATAATGTATCAATAAATGTGATGAGGATTTATTTGAGTATAGATATTGTCTAGAAGATAATATTTGTATTCAAACTCACAGCTTTTCTTGTTGTAATAATAAAGTTGTAGTTGTTTTCGCATTCATGTATTGACAACTCAGAATAGGTGATGTATACCTATTTTGGGGGCGTCACATCTAATGACATATAACCTCGTGTTATCATAAGACAAGATTGTGCACATCCACTTGCTGAGTATATTTACGAGCACTACCTATATAATCTTGGTGTTTGGTTGAAGTATAATTCCCAATTAGAGATAGTGGAGATAATGATATGTCAAGAGAAGACTCACCATTGGAAAGAATATGATAGTAATCTTCTCATTTTTTCTTTGGGGTTTATTGGGTCAACCAAGGATAATTCTGTGGACATATGATATCTATAATAACCTAGACGCATGGCCTCCCATGTACGAAGGTTTCCTTGAGCACTTCCCAAAGGT
Organism: Panax quinquefolius; assembly: GCA_020205615.1. Taxonomy (NCBI): domain Eukaryota; kingdom Viridiplantae; phylum Streptophyta; class Magnoliopsida; order Apiales; family Araliaceae; genus Panax; species Panax quinquefolius. The sequence goes on from CM035165.1 coordinate 45,613,024, forward strand.
TTTAATTTCTAAAACAGTTTTTGATTGTACCTTTATGTAAGGTGCCATTGTGACGTGCTATCCAAGGATGGGATGAGAGTTACAGTTGGTATATATTTGTATCAAAACTCATAGCATGTGTTGTTGCATTTTGTACGATAATTATTGTAATAAAGTTGTAGTTGTTTTCTGTACCATGTATTTGGCGACTCAGAATAGGTTGGATGGATTGGACCTATTTTGAGGGCGCCACAAGAAAACTCTGTCAATTTCAGTAGGTAAACACTTCTATAGTGCTCTAAACTAAGTGATTCTTCTTTCTAAACACTTGTAAGCTCGTATTTTGCTACATACTGAAATTTAACCGATGGAACCTGAGTTTTCAGGCGTCTAAAGCTATGTGAAGTCTTCTTGGCAACCCACTGTAAGATATTTTAGATTTTTAAGCTTTTTATCACTTTTGTAAATATATATATATATAGTCCGGTTCCAGTCCGGACGCCTGGATATTAGTTCCGTCCGGACTTTTTTTGTTGTTGTTTTTTTTAAAACAACTAAAAAAAAATATTTAATATTTTATGGAATTGAAATTTTTCCATAATACAATGTTTTAGGCGTGATTAGGGTACCTATAACAAAACATGTATGTACAGTATGTGCAGACTGTACCACCATTTTTTGGTATAGGTATCCAAATCACCCCCAAAATATTGTATTATGGAAAAATTTCAGTTCCATAAAATATTAAATATTTTTTTTAGTTGTTTTAAACAAAAAAAGCAAAAAATAAATAAATAAATTTTGCTTTCGTTTTTGATATATATATATATATATATATATATATATATATATATATATATACCCTAATATAATATTCGAGCGATTTCATCGCTTTTGTATATATATAAATACTTATGTATATACATCTTTTCATCAAACTCATTTGATTGAGCTTTGAATATATATATCAGTGCGTTTACTACTTATATATATATATATATATATAAATATATATATATATATATATATATATATATATATATATATATATATATTGTTATCAAACTCTATTCGGTGGAACCTGAATATAATATCTGGTGCATTTACAGGTTTTATGCATACACACACACACACACACACACACACACACACACACACACATATATATATATATATATATATATATATATATATATATATTTCTGTCAGGCCTGGAGTTCACTTCGTTGCCATTTACCTATTAAAACGAATATTCCTTGATCAATCGAATATAATATAACAACTTGTGTACTTTGTAAAATTTATAAATATTACCCACAACTATAACATTATATCAAATTCACTCCTTAATATTCAAAAATAATATTTATAAAAAATTCATCTTTATTCATAAAAGTTGGGGTCTTACAACCTCCCCTTCTTATGAAATTTCGCCTTCGAAATTAGGCTACATACTTGGTATGACGAAGAGGTGAGGATACCTTGATCTCATTTCAGATTCTAACTCCCAGGTCATTTCTTCAACATCATGGTTTCTCCACAAAACTTTGACTTGAGGTATAACCTTGGAGCGTAAAATATGTTCCTTCTTATCCAAAATTTTAACAGATAACTCTTCATACGTTAAATCTTCCGCTATCTCATCTGGTTCTAACTCAATAATGTGGTTCGGGTCTTCCACATATTTACGTAACATGGATATGTGAAAAACGTTATGAACACGAGACATACTTGGCGGTAAGGTGAGTCTATAGGACAAAGTTCCTACTCGATCAAGGATTTCAAATGGGCCAATGAGTTTAGGATTGAGCTTTTCTCTCTTTCCAAATCTCGTAACTCCCTTCCATAGAGCAACACGTAACAACACATGTTCTCCAACATTGAATTCCACGTCCTTCCGATGAAGATCAGTATAACTCTTTTGTCGATCTTGTGAGGTTTTTATACGTTGCCGGATAATTTGAATCTTTTTCGTAGTCATACATACTAACTCCGGTTCCAACAACGTTGCTTCACCCACCTCATCCCAGCATACTAGAGAATGACACTTTTTTCCATACAACGCCTCAAATGGAGCCATACCGATACTTGCTTGATAACTGTTGTTGTAGAAAAATTCCACCAATGGTAAGAACTTGTCCCAACTTCCTTTGAAGTCAAGGACACAGAGTCTTAATAGATCCTCAAGAGTTTGAATAGTCCTCCCCGACTGTCCATCCGTTTGAGGATGATACGCCGAACTAAATCGTAAATCCGTGCCCATAGCTTTTTGCAAACTAACCCAATATTTTGAAGTGAATCTTGAGTCTCGATCAGAAACTATGGATACTAGCATACCATGCAGTCTTACAATCTTGTTTATGTATATACGAGCAAGACGTTCAAGTGTATAAATTTCTCGTATAAATAAGAAATGAGTAGACTTGGTCAATCTATCAACAATGACCCAAATTGCATCTATGCCTTGAGAAACCTTGGGAAGACCAGTAACAAAATCCATGGTAATGTACTCTCACTTCTAATCTAGAATTTCAAGTGGTTGTAATGGACCTTTTGGCACTTGATGCTTAGCCTTGACTCGTTGACAAGTTAAACACCTTGAGATAAACCTCGCTATCTCTCTCTTCATATTGCTCAACCAAAATGTATGTTGAAGATCACGATACATTTTGGTACTCCCAAGATGGATTGGAAACGGTGTGTTGTGCGCCTCCATCATGATTTTATACTTCAAGTCAGAATCGTTAGGAACACAAAGTCTGGAGTTGACTTGAAGTATTCCTTCTTCATCGATTCTTGCTTCCGGGATAGTACCTTCTTGCACTTTTTTCTTCATACACATTAGCTCCAGGTCTGTAGCTTGAGCAACTTTAATTTTATCGATAAAAGTAAGATCTACTCGTATGTTTTCCATCATCACATAGGTCCCTAGAGTCTTTAACTCTATCTCCATCCTTTGCAAGTCATACAAAATGGGTCTTTGCGTTGACAATAATGCACTTGTACCTGCATATGATCTTCTACTCAATGCGTCAGCTACTACGTTTGCTTTTCCAGGATGATATTAAATAGTATGATCATAATCTTTCAACAGTTCAAGCCAACGTCTTTGCCGCATGTTGAGTTCCTTTTGGGTGAAGAAATATTTGAGGCTTTTATGATCCGTATAGATCTCCACCTTCTCTCCATACAGGTAATGCCTTCAGATCTTTAGTGTAAAAACGACTGCTGCCAACTCTAGATCATGAGTAGGATAATTCCTCTCATATTCTTTGAGTTGTCGTGAGGCATAGGCTATGACTTTCCCATATTGCATGAGAACACATCCTAACCCTTTACCCGAAGCATCACTGTAGATGACAAATCCCTCCGAGCTAGATGGTATTGTCAGAATAGGTGCTGAAATGAGTCTCCTCTTGAGTTCTTGAAAACTCTTCTCATATTCCTCGCTCCAATTGAATTTTGTATCTTTCTGAGTCAGCTGAGTTAATGGAGTAGCGATTCGAGAAAACCCTTCTACGAATCTCCGATAATAACCAGCTAAAGCCGAGAAAGCTACGTACTTCGGTCACTGATTTAGGTTGCTCCCAACTTTGAATTGCTTCAATCTTTGCCGAGTCAACAGATATTCCATGATCGAATATCACGTGCCCAAGAAATGCTACTTTCTCGAGCCAGAACTTGCATTTCTTTAACTTGGCATATAACTTGTTCTCATAAAGCTTTTAAAGTATCAGCTTCAAGTGTTGCTCATGATCTTCACGACTTTTGGAGTATATGAGTCTGTCATCAATAAAGACGACTACAAAGTGATCCAAATATTTCTTGAATACTCGGTTCATCATATCCATATAGGCAGTAGGAGCATTAGTCAATCCAAAAGAATGACTAAAAATTCATAATGCCCGTACCGAGTTCTGAAACCCATCTTCGGAATGTCATCGGTTTTAATCTTCAATTGGTGATATCCGGAACGAAGATCAATCTTTGAAAAGAATTTGGCGCCTTGGAACTGATCAAACAGGTCATCAATACGTGGCAATGGGAACCCATTTTCGATGGTGACATGATTCAACTCTCGATAATCAATACAAAGTCGCATACTCCCATCTTTCTTCTTTACGAATAGAACATGAGCACCCCAAGGAGACGTACTAGGACGAATGAAACCCATGTCTAACAATTCCTGATGTTGGGTCTTTAACTCCTGAAGTTCAATAGGAGCCATTCGATATAGGGCTTTGGAAATGGGTTTTGTACCAGGTTCAAGGTCGATACAAAATTTAATTTCACGCTATGGGGGTAGGCCAGGAAGTTCTTCAGGGAATATGTCAGGAAATTTTTTAACAATAGAAATATCATTCAAAACTGACGTATTTTTGTTTAAATATGTGACATGAGCTAAGAAAGCTTGACATCCATTTTTCAATAAACGAATAGCTTTATGGCTTGAGATGACAGTGATTGATTTTAATGGTTTGGTTGCTTAAATTCGGATATTAGGTTGGTTAGGAATATGAAAGCTAACAACCTTATGAAAATAATCAATTTTTGCATGATGAGTAGTTAACCAATTAATCCCTAGAATTACGTCAAATGCAAGTATTTTCAATGAAATAAGATTGATAGGTAATGTGAGGGTATCGATTTGAACCAAACAAGACTTATAAATAGTTGATGTAATGAAGGTTTCTCCCAACGGAGTTTCCACAGATAAGTCAAAGTCTAATTTCTCCGGAGTCAAATTTAAACGTTGATCGCAAATAGGAGAAATAAAAGAATGGGTAGAACCAGTATCAAATAAGGTATATACTTCGCTAGAGTTTATGATAAGCTTACCCGTGATGACCTCGTTCGGGTTCCTTACTTTCTGGGAGGTCACAACAAACGCTCTCCCTTGAACTACTGGTTTTGACTTGTCTGGGACGACATTTGGTGTCACTGTTCCAACTGGACTTGGCTTCCCTGTACGACAAAATCTAGCTAGGTGACCTTCTCTTCCACAATTGTAACACGTTTTGGACTGTTACGCACAATTTGGACTAATGTGCCCCTCCCCTTTGCATTTGAAGCATATGATAGGTGGTCATTCTCCTTCCTTAACAACGGGTGTTGGTGCTAACGTCTTTCCATCATTGTTGAATCTCCTCTTCTTGAAATGTCCACTTTTATTGTCTTGGCCATGATTACCACCGAAGTGGTTACCATTTCGCATATTGATTCCTCCACGTTTGTTGTCGCTGTCGACGATCAAGCACTCACCGATATTATCATTTTGCCGGCTGCTCTCCCTTGGTTGGGATGTCTCATTATCGCGCCCCAATAACTGAGCCCTATTTACAACATCTGAATACAAACATAATTTGTGAGAGATAAGGTATTGGCGTATATCAGGTTTCAAACCTCTTAGAAACATCCGTGTCATTCTCTCCTCGTTATCAACTAAGTGAGACGCAAACTGGGACAACTCGGAAAACTTGGCTTCGTACTGTGACATGGTCATATTTTTTTGCTCAAGCTTGATGAACTCCACCTCTTTCATGTGACGAATACTTTCGGGAAAGTACTTGTCGTTGAAAAGTTCTTGGAACTTCTCCCAAAACATTTTGAAAAGCGGCAGTCGGGAGTACTGTATCTGATTCCCACCAAATAATATACCTCTCCTCGCAACATGAAGGTGGCAAAGGGAACCTTTTGCTCCTTGGAGCATCCCAAGACATCAAATATCTTGGTGATATGATTTATCCACGTTTCAGCCTTGAGTGGTTTTGGCTCTCCAATAAACTCCGGTGGTCCCAGCTCCTTGAATTGCTTAGCGGTGACTGTCCGAGAGTTGCCAGTGTTTCCACCTGCATTTTGGACAGCAGTCTCTCTCGCCTGATGTTGCATGAATTATAGAAAGCCCCTAAACATTTTATCGTTCATCATTTGGTCGGTGTTGTTGTTTGTATGAGGATTGTTACCTTCTTGATGCACATTTTCCTGGCTATTGATCGTTGGTGATTCAACGGTCTCATGTGCTCCATTGCTATTCTTAATATTCTCGGATGTCATTTTCAAATACTGCCACAAAACAAGGTTTAATTGACATGCAACATATTATCCCTATACTCTGACCGACCAATTAAATACCAAATAAACTTAGGTTGGTCATACTAGTGAAGGAATTCCACGTCTCTCCCCTCCTAGTTCTTGTCTCACATCTCAGCCAGGGATCATGCCCCTAAGCTTTGATACCAACTGTGACGCCCCTAAAATAGGTATACATCACCCATCTTGAGTCGCCAAATACATGGTACAAAATTCAAATACAACTTAATAATACAACTGTCGTGTAAAATACGACAAAACATAAAATGAGAGTTTTAAAATGAATATTGTCATCTAGACAATATCCACACTCAATGGAGTCCTCATTACATTTATTATCACACTATTTAATAGAATATTGAGGACTACTAATGCTATCATCTGGATCGTCACTCCGTTCCCCGACTAGTCCCAGCTATATTCTCATTTCCTGAAGAGAACAATGAAAGTAAAGGGTGAGCCATTAAGAAATATTATGACTAAGATAATGTAGAATAATTTATCGTTAGCCTTCAACAGTGTTAAATTGATAAAATATAACAAACATCAAGTTTAACTGCAGCGGAACAAGCAATCCATTAGAAGAGTCAAATAGAACATGAAATCTACTATCTTTTATGATTTAAAAAGTTTATCAACAGTTTTATCGTTGAGACTCAGCTTAATAAATAATCCACATCATTGAATCATCCATGCACTACGGGCCAAGGATATTCGTGTTTTCACCGATGGTCATGACCATGCCAACAACTGTCCATCAATGCACTACGGGCCAATGAGGACTTTCACCACATCATATGTAACATTACAGTCATGATTATACCGAATAATCCCTGGTCATAATCATACCCCCAGTCCATCTATGCACTACAGCCACATATGACTTTCATCATAATATAAACATGAGGATGATGACAATGATATAAGAATTCAATTACAAGAAAGCAAAGGATAAATTTTTAAAGATTTATAATTTAATTTATCAAGACTTCAATAATGTCCAAATTGTCAACATGATACTGCTTTGTGGAGTAAAATTCAAGAATAATATTGTATCAAAAATGATTTAGGCTGAAAAGAAATAAATTTTTGTCATGAATAGTACCCCGTGAATAGTAACTTCGGGAATAGTAACCCCGTGAATTGTACCCCAGCATGAAATAGTTAAAACTTATCAAGAATGCTCAGAATAATATTTCCATGAAAAGATACTGGATGAAGCGCAAATATCAAGGATATTCTACTAATTTTATGGAGTATAGAAGCCAAAACTTTAACAAAATGATTGTAGAATTTGAAATCTGAAACGAAATAATATTACTTACATACTACAAAGTATAGAAGAAAATATTATTTCATACGAATACTGAACAAAAATAACATCCCTTACCTTGAAAAGAAGAGTATTCCAACTGGTATAGCAGAGATATTCTTGAAGAAAACTTTCACTATTTTCTACACTCAAAGCTTTCTAAAACTCGAAAGAAATACGCTCAATATTATAGAAGAAGAATTCTCTGATTCTGGTGTGATTTTTAATTCTAACTAAGTATCTTATTTATAGGAGAATGGAAATGATACTATTTAGAATTTTCACGGACTGCACAGTAGGAAATCGGACGAAATCACGGGTGCCAAAAATTGAATTCACAAGATTTTTACTGTGCACTGCATAGTAAAATACTATGCAAATAAAATATAATATATTCTATTTTTTCATAAAAAACAAAACTTATTATAATATAAATATATAATAATAATAATAAGTTACCTTAATCTTACGTTACTCCCCCCCCCCATTTCCCTGACAAATCTTCCACCATAATCATATATATATATATATATATAAAACTGAGATACTTCTACCGACAGTTTTGAAAAATGGTTAAATGGGGTCCAAATAATATGCCACATTTTACAACAAATACTTCATAAAAAATCCCCTTAATATTTTTAACAACCTTTATTCATATTATTATAACTCGCAATATTAAAAACCAGGTTGTTCATAGGAAAGATGGGGCTTTCCAATAAGGATTTCTTCCTATTGGCGCGCAATTAGATGACCTAACATCTCCTTGACAGAACTTCTAGACATTGTTAATTATACAAATAATAATATGAATAACTTGTCATCTCAATTATTGATTTAATAATATAAAATATTATACAGATGATACTGTGACAATAATTGAATCAATAATATAAGAGATATGATGCAACAATTACTATAGCAATAATTTAGTATAATTGAGTGACTTCTCACGTAAGTATCAATAATCAATACCGTGTGCTCCTATGCAACCACGCGTATTACTGTACTTTTACTACCGGGTATTCCAACAGTTAACGGTAAAACTTCCGCCGTTATATTCATAAAAAAATATTTTTGTCATTTTCTCAATCCAAAAATAATTCCGTTGTGGGGTCCATTAATGATTGTGCCGTCGTACAAATATTCCCTGTTAAAACGAATATTCTTCGACCACTCGAATATAATATAACAACTTGCGTACTTTGCAAAATTTTTAAATATTACCCACAACTATAACATTATATTAAATTCACTCTTTAATATTCAAAAATGATATTTATAGAAAATTCATCTTTATTCATAAAAGTCTGGGTCTTACAATATATATATTTACATTCCTATCTGCCCTGGAGATCACTTCGTGGCCTTTTACTGCTTATATATATATATACATATATTTACATTTCAAGTCCTGCCTGGAGTTTACTTCGTGGCACTTGATCATTCATATATATATATTTACAGCTTTTATATATATAGAACTGTTATTCAGCCTGCGGGCTAGATTTGCCTAAATATGGTTATTTCTCATTTAACCGGCTCATGGTGACTAAACTGGAACCGTTGAAGCTGGGATGTTTTAGATTTACTCAAATCTAGTTCTTTTCCTAGCTTTTATCAGCCTACGGGCTAGATTTGCCTAAATATGGCTATTTCTCACTTTGACCAGTTCATAGTGACTAAACTGGAACCATTGAAGCTGGAATGCTTAGATTTACTCAAATCTAGTAAATTTTTCTAGATTTTGCACATATTGCTTTCACATGTGAGCCTAGGAATCATGTGATCACAGATTCAGCTTCTGAATCTAGATTCGGTTCCCGTGATGGACATTTTCAGCTGTAGCCAACTTGTAAATTATTCACGGTGTCTGAATTTCCTTAGATGGCTCTCATGCCCACAAGGAGTTCGGCACTGGTATGTATCCTATTTTCTCAAAGATGCCTCGCATCTCGAAAATAAAAGCAATCAAGCCGAACACATAATAAAATGGAAGTATCAAAGGCCTCAATTACTATTGAGCACAAGGGTTTGAAAAACATGTTTTACAAAACATCATTGCTATATCTTGTTAACATTAAACTTTTATACAAAAGTCAAAACCTTTGTATATAGGTGCAAACGAGGCATAACACTACTTTCAAACAAATTGCACATAGACCTAACACACACACACACACGCACACACACACATAAACAGGTCAAAGTTTAATGAAAAGTAGCGGTAACCATGTTATCACGAAAGTCGGGGGGTGCCTAACACCTTCCCTCCACTTAATCAAGCCCCCGGACCCTAACGAATTTTGGTTTTGCAGACCAGTTAAATAGTGTCACATCACTAGGTCTTTGTGAAAACCTTTTCTCGATTGAGTTGGTGCAACCATTTAAAAAATACCAGCTAGCGACTCTTACAATCAAATTGTCGACATATACATGTTGGACCTTTTCAAACTTGTTTTTTCAAACAAATCTCACCTAACATGAGAACACCAAAAGACAAGAATAGAAAGGGACAAATAAAAATCCCGACATCGATAGGTGGCGACTCTGCTGGGGACACCAGTAAGAGGGCTTAAGCCGCTATTCAAAGCTTTTCAAAACTTTTACCTGCTTATGTGTGGCTGCTGCATTTACATTTGAATGAATGTGTACTAATGCTTTATTTACTGCACTTAGTGCTTCACACCATATCTGCATGTGATATTAGTGCTTCGCACATGTCATCATTTCCATACGGTGAGATGTGATGTATGTGAATGTATGTTGTGTGGTCCCTCCACCAGGAGGCTATCTTGTTGGTGTTTGATTACTGGACTCGTTCGAGACTAATTCTACGAGGCTCAGGAAAGGCACCACCCAAATTCGTTCCAGTTGAAAGATCAGATTAACTTCCTATCGAGTAAATTGCGAAGATCTTGGAACCTTCATGCCAAAAACCCGCTAGAGTAGCCTAAAATAGGTCATCCTCTGATAAATCAAACGCGGAGGAAAGTCTCTTCATACTTTCCCATTTCAATTACTTGTAATTTTATTTCCATGTCAATCTCAATGTAATGGAAAATATAAAGGAATATTTGAACAAGCATATCAAAATCTATCATGCTATCCTATCATTAAAAAAACTGACATCCATTTTGTAGGATAATACTCCTAAAAAACAGACACATTACATAGCATGTAACATTTCCACGTTTCTCTAAGACTAAACTACATAAGTCTTTTTTTTGTAGGGAAATGATTGGTCCCGTCACCCGTTCAAAGTCCAAGAAGGCACTAATCCTACAACCATATATAGTTACATCTGGCCAGCCTAATCCTACTCCTGTCTCCCGTGAGGAGTTCGAAGGATTAAGCAATCAAATAATAGAGTTGGTTGTTCTTCTCAAAGAATTACATAAATCAACTTAGGGTCCAAAAATACCCATCCACACAGAACCCTCTGCACATGGAGGAATCCAGGGTCCAGACAGAGAAGTTCTAGCACCTGAGTCTCAGATTGAGAAAACTAACAAAACCCCTGAAATCACCCATCTTAAAAAAGATCAAGACACTGGTGATATTTGGAAGAAGGTTCTACAAATAGAAGAGAGTATTCAGTCCATTAAAGGGATTGGAACACATGAAAGTGTTTCATATTCAGACCTTTGCATCTTCCCCGGGGTTCATTATCAGGAGAAATTCAAGACTCCCGATTTTGAGAAATATGATGGATTGGGAGATCCTTACACCTACTTAAAAGTGTTCATTAGAGAGCTCGGATCCTATGCCGAGAATGTAAAGCTTAGAATGCAGCTATTTCAGTAAAGCCCGACTGGAGAAGCTAGAGCATGGTACACCAGATTGGATAACTCCAAAATTCACAGTTGGGAGGAGTTAGCCTATGCTTTCCTCAGTCAATACATCTTTCAAACTCAGATGGTTTCAATTCGGTATCAAATGACCAAGGTCAAGAAACAAGTCAATTAGTCATTCAGAGAGTATGCCCAAAGATGGAGACGTCTGGTGTGACAACCCGAGAATTTGGATATTTATAAAATCTTAAAATATTGAATTAAGGTTAAATAATAAACCTAGACAAAAAATAAGTGAATAAATTTGAGATTTCCGAGAAGAAATTCTATGGATTTAAAAATCTTTTAGTGAATTATTCAGGATTAAGTATATAAAAGATTATATTCTGTGTATATGGTATTATATGTGTACAATATGTGGTTAAGGGTCAAGGGTTGACCAGATAAAATATATCAGTGACAAACCCTAATATTATATTAAGAACGTCAACGTTCAGTTAGAAAATTCGTACGATTTATAAGAAACCCTAAAACCGGTTCTAGAAATCCTAATTTCAGTTCGGGGAATTCAAAACCCTAATTCGGAATATAAAAATCCTAATTTGGGAATTCAAATGCAATGTATAATGCTTTTGTGTATTAATTACAATCTAATTAGGGATAACCCTAAGGATTAATTAGAAATTCTAATAATTAGAAACCCTAATTATTAGAAATCTTAATTTATAAATTAGAAACCCTAATTTGTATATTTGAAACCCTAATTGGTAATTAGGTAATTAGGTAATTTTAATATTAATTAGGAAATATTAATCCTAATTAGCAAGCTTGAATTATGGTTAGGAAATTTTAATATATTTATCAAATCCTAATTATAATTTAGAAATATTAATTTTCTATTTTGAAAACCAAAAATTAGAAATCCTAGAAATTTAATTTGTAAAATCTAAGGGTTAAGCCCTAAACCCTAAGGGTTAGGGCAAATGACAGGTACGCCTTTAAAATGAAATGCGAAATGACTAAAATACCCTTTTCTTAAAACCTAAGCAAAAGATATGACAAATCTTGTGAGTCATCAAGCCAAACCTTATCCCATGTGTTTAAATCTTTCCAAGATCAGATCAAGTGACACTTATACCAACTAGATACATTGAATCAAAGAAATCAAAAACTAAAGTAAGTAAAAACCTTACTTTATTTCTTATTCTTGTCCAACCCATTCTCTCTCTAGAATTTCGAAATATAGAGAGAGAGAGAGAGAGAGAGAGAAGCTAAGCCATGATCAGTTCATAACTTACCAAGATCAGATCACAAAGTCAGAATCTAGATCAAAGCTAGAAAAGGTATAAAATCCTAAATTTAAGAAAACATGTGAACTTATGTTATATGTTGTAATTGGTTGTTTAAAGTTATGTATTAGGGTGTCTTTTAATGATCTGGGTTGCTATATAGTGAATCCATAACATCTAGATGCTCGAATTTAAATATTTCAAAAATCTGGAAAAGTTGAAAAAGATGGCCTGATAACCATATGTCAGGGCCTCTAGATCTTTACCTGTTAATGATTTGTTGTGTTTTAAGTTATATATCTGTAGTATGCCATGAGGAGAGTACACTGATAGTGGAATCACAACCATGCCATGTCTAGATCTCAAGATATAGTTGGTCAAACATGGTTAACCAACCATGGGAGACTGAATCAGGGCATCCCAGATTTGCCCAGATAGCTCTGACAAGCTTTTGCAAGCCTTTGATTTGACAGTTGTTTGATAGTTAAGTCAAGTTGTTGTTGTTATGTTGTAGACTGGTATAAGGACTACACCCTCATGCCTTTAGATCACCTAGATCCTTAACAGAATAAAAAATAATGATGGTCAAAGTAGCTTTGGCCAACTGCCTTGAACGAAATCTGGAAAACCCAGATATCGTGAAGAACAACTCCTGACATCACTTTGACCGGCCTTAATCTCTCACATTTGATGTTGTAAGACAGATCTGAGGTTATGTAGTTGTACCCTGACATGTGTTCTACAAGATTGAACCACTAGATTACATAAACAAGACCTAGAATCAAAGTTACATAGCATCAAAAGTGGTACCCTGCAACTGTTCTTCATTTCTGGAAAACCCAGAAATGAAGAACAACTCTGACATGATTTTTGGAGGATTAGATCTTGCTGTTATGTGATGTAATGACCATGAAATTTGTTTGTGGTTGTAGTATGACATCAGTACTAAAATCCTAACGCCATAAGTTTCCTAGAAATCAACAAGAACACTGATTTAAAACCGGTCAAACTAGGTACCTTCGCGACTGACATGAAGTTCTGGGTTTGATGAAGAACAGCTTAAGAACACCTATAGCGACAGTTTCGTCGCTATAGGGCCCTTTAGCGACAGTTTAATTAGAAAAATAATTACTTTAATTAATAAATAGATAAAAATGATTTTTAATTATTAAAAATACAAAATAAATTCCTAAAAATTATTTTAAAGTCTGAAAATTAGTTTTTGTTATATTATTTTGACTATATTTCATAAATATTTAATATATTTGGAATAATAATGGTATTTAATTTATTTAATTATAATATTAAATAAATTATTTAAAATGATTTTAGTATATGAAAAATCATGAAAAATTATATTATGGTATAAGAAAATATTTTAGGTTATTTTTAATGACTTTTAATATTTTGTGATTAATTTCAATAATTAATTAATGTTAATGATAATTAATTTATTTAATAACTATATTAAATAAATTATGGACAAAATAAATTAATGGTTTATAAATAATATAAAAATGATTTAAGTGTTATAAAAATATTTTAAGTTATAAAATTTAACTTTTGATGTTTTTTCTTAAAAATATTAATATTAAAATAAATTAGCGGATAATGAATTTAATTGGTTAAAAATCATATAAATATGATTTTAAGGTATTAAAATACTTTGATATATTATAAATATATTATAATATTATGATATGATTTTCATTAATATTTGGTATTAAATAAATATTAATGATAAAGGAATTATGTGGTATTTAATTCATATAAATACAATATTAATGATTAAAAAATCATGATAAATGATAATAATTATTTAAAAATTATTACGAGGTTATGAAAAATGTTTTGACTGATAATAAGTTATCTAAGATAATTGTTTAGTGTTTATACAGAGTTTAATTGAACTTAAACTCGATAATTCTCCGACTAAAGACGTCGGGATGTTAGAATTGTACCCAACTCGACTCAGACTGTAAAAGTTTGACCTGAGGTTAGGTCGTATGTGCTGTATAGACTGATAGGATTATGTGATAATGTGTTTAGGTTATTTTAAATATTGTGATGATATTATTCTAATTTTTAATAAATATTATTAATATTAGGTCTTCAGACAAAGCTTATAAATTGTGCAGCAGTAATCAACGGTGTAAGACCCCGAAATTTATGAAATAAAAGTATTCAATTTTTTTATAATTACTATTCAGTAAATGGTTAAATTGATAAAAGTTAAAGTTAAGGGTGATATATGAATTTTTTTTCAAAATACACAAGTGGTTATAAAATATTCATTGTTGTCGGGGAATATTCGTTTGGTCATGGAATATTCTTTCTATCGGGAAATATTCGTACGACGGCACAGCCATTTGTGGGCCCCATAATAGAATAACTGTCGGATGAAGAAAATGAGAAAATTAAGTTTTTATAAATAACGGCATAATCTTTACCGTTAACACTGTTAGAATACCCGGTTGGTAAAATTAAGTAATATGCGTTGTTGTACAGTAGCACACGGTATTGCACAGTATTTTTGAATTATTGATTCTTACGTAAGAAGGCACTACTCAATAATTGTTACAGTAATTACTGTTCAATATTTTATTTTATTGATTCAATAATTGCTGAGTTGATATTTTATATTATTGTTGTTTCAATAATTATCACTGCACAATAATTCTTATTGGAAAGCCCCCTCTTTCCTGAGAACGGCCTGGTTGTCATAATTGTGATTCTGTAATATTATTTGTGAATAATTAATTATTGATTTATATGATAAGAAAATATTTATTTGATCTTGATATAAATGATGGATTTATTTATGTGGTTATAAATGAAGGAATTAATATTGAGGTATTTTATCAGTATTTTTGTCGGAATGAATGTATTAAAATTTAAACCAGTGTTTTTGAGATATATTGCCTGAGTTATAATTTTTAATCCGACCGTTGGATCGTTGTAATTTTTGGATATGTTATACATATATAAGTTTAGCATATGTCCACAAATTTTGAAACGTTAAAAATGAACGTAGGATTTGTTATGAATTTTAAGAGGTGAATGGTTCAGAAATTGTTGAAGTATCCGAATTTAGCATTTTGGTGGAAAATTCTAGAATTGACTGGGCCCCACTTGTGGTTGGTGAAGAAATGTGCTGAATTTTATTTCAAATGTGGTGGGTGGGAATAGTAGCGAAGTAAAGCCATCAGTTGCAGGTCAAGTCTCGCTAAAATTTTCCTATAAATAGAGGGCTAAGTTAGAATTGAAAATCACACCGTAAACATAAGCTTTCTTTCTCTCTCTAGATTATTGAGTGTATTTTGTGAGTATTTAGATCACGGTGAGTTGATATTCATCGGTGCAAGTTTCCTTCAAACGTCATATCCAATATCCAAATGTAAGGCACGCTCTTTTGAGGTAAGGGATAGTAAAGGATTTTAAGGGTTATTATGTTTTTCATTCAGTACTTCTTGACCTTCGTAAAAATTCTGGAAAAATTTAAAATGATATGTTGATGAGTTTTATTGATTATGTCCAAAATGGTGATTTTTGGATGTATAGATTAAGAGTTATGAATTTTATGAGAAAAGACTATTTTAAAAGTAACCGCTTATAATTCCTTGTGGTTAACTCCAAAATTGATGAAATTTTTATTGGGAGTACATCTATATAATATCAAGTGTACTCTGTGAATTTCGGAATTTTTGGATAAAAGTACAATTTATGATAAATGTCTAAATATTCGGCGGTTTTGGCCATATGAAAAATAGTAAATGAATTTTAAAAATTCTAAGAAAAATATATGTTCAATATGGGACTATATTCTGCTAAATCCCAGAAAAGAAATATTTTTGGAACTGATTTGGTATTTTTTATGAAAATGGACTAGTTATGAATAAATGAGTTAAATATGTTATGTGAAGGTAGAAAATTGGAAAATAAGATTTTATGGCTTGAGAATCATATATATGGTATATGCAGATTTTTGATGAGGGTTTTGGTTATTGGTGATAAAATCTTATAAGTTTGGCATTTTATGATGATTAAATGCATTATTTAGTAAAGTGTAAACAATTAAAATAAATTATTTATAAGTTTAAGAAATGTTATTCTTTCAATATCATTATACCGAAATATTGGTATGGATTTTATTGTGGAATTTCTACCTTTTTGTGTCAGGGTTACTATTCATGAGTTACTATTCACGAGTTACTATTCACGGGTACTATTCACTACAAAATTGGTTTTTTTTCTAACCAAATTATAGTTGATTTATGAATATTACTCTGGAGATTAAAACTATATATTGATTATATTGATTTTATTATCATACATAACATTTTTATAACCCTGATGTTGAAATTCTCTTTCACTTGAGTATAAAGATGGGTAGATTATTGGTATGATCATGACTAGGATTCTCTTTGGCCAGTAGTAAAAAGTTGAATTGTGACTGGTATGATCATGACCATTGAATTTATAATTGAATATCTTTAGCTTAAGTGTAAAGGTGAATTGATCAACATGGTTATAATTATTGTTTATATAAATTCTGAAATGATATTATATTTCTTTGAGATATTAATATATTTGCCTGTAGTGCAAATATGAACTGTTGAGGAATATCTTTGGCCTGTAGTGCAAAGATGAACTGTTAATGAATATCTTTGGCCCGTAGTGCAAAGATGAACTGTTGTTGAATATCTTTGGCCAGTGGTGCGAAGATGAACTGTGGATGAATATCTTTGGCCGTAGTGCAAAGATGAATTTATTAGTATGATTATGAATAGGAACTGTGATTTGGTATAACCATGATCTTTGATGTTTCAGGTAAAGACATTTGATGAAAATTATATTTAATTCCGGTATGCGAAGAGGAATTTAGAATTACAATTATGATTATGAGATATTCATATAATTGTGGAAAGGAACTATTGATTGATGTTACGAGGATAAAACATTGTTGGTGGACTTTTAACATGGAGAAGATAATGAATCGTATTGTCTATTTGACTCTTCTAATGGATTGCTCGTTCCGCTGCAACTATGGTTGAAATTTTTATTATCTACCATATGTTCTAAATCTCTGATTTGTTATTGATGAAGGCTATTGATAATTTAATTATCTTTAGTCATGATATTCTCTACTGAGCTAGTTGTGCTCACCCTTTTGCTTCACAATTCCTTTCAGGTAATAAAAGTGTAGATGGGTCGAGTGGGGGTAACAAGGAAATAGAATGATGGTCTCTAGCTGTGGAGTTCTCCCTAAACAGTATAGACAAGTGTGTTGTATACATCTTTTAGTAGTTATATTTGGTGAATCATATAGGGAGAGGCGAACCCAACGTTGGAAGGGTGTTTTGCCACTATCATACAAGATGTCTAATGACATACAACCTCGTGTCATCATAAGACAGGGTTGTGCTCATCCACTTGATGAGTATATTTACGAGCACTACCTATATAATCTTGGTGTTTGTTTGAAGTATAATTCTCAATTTGAGACAGTGGAGATAATGATAAATCAAGAGAAGACTCACCATTAGGAAGAATATGATAGTAATCTTCTCATTTTTCTTTGGGGTCTATTGGGTCAACCAAGGATAATTCTGTGGCCATATGATATCTATCATAACCTAGAAGCATGGCCTCCCATGTACGAAGGTTTCCTTGAGCACTTCACAAAGATTTTAGTTTCTAAAACAGTTTTTGACTATACCTTTATGTAAGGTGTCACTGTGAGGTGCTGTCCACGGTTGGGACATGTGTCACATTTGGTATATATTTTTATCCAAACTCACAGTATATGTGTTGTTGTATTTTGCACGACAATTGTTGTAATAAAGTTGTAGTTGTTTTCTGTACCATGTATTTGGCGACTCAGAATGAGTTGGATGGAATGGACCTATTTTGGGATTGTCATAAACGGTCCAGGCAAGTTTTTTTTCTTAACTCGACCTCGAGTTGTATTATTCAATTATACTTGTGGTTAATCATTTCTGATTGCCATGTCTAAGAATTATTAAATCGCACTCTGTGCATACGTCATGTATTCATCAGGTATGAAAAGCTGATCACCTTCATTACCATTCAGTCAAGATAATTATATGTTCATGTTCAATGTTTGTTTAGTTATGAAAATTTGTTCATGCTAATTCACAACTATATTGTTGAATTATAACCAGCTTTTATTCAATTCTTTCTATCATGATATATCTTTAATTTATTGAACTTAAACTTGCTGGGCAAACTTATTGCTCACCCTTGCTATATCATGATTAACATTGCAGATTAAGATGAATACGTCGGATACAGGAAGGACAAAGCCAAGTTCAGCTTGGGATTATGTGTGCAGCTAGAATTGTAATAGTATAGTATGATCATAATGTTATATGTTAGATGGTTTATGAATTGTGTATAAGTTAATGTTACTCGACCTTGGGGAATAGTGTGTAAAGTTTATTGTATAAACAATTTATGTTTATATCTTCCGCAATAGTTATAAAATGATTGAACCGGATCCGCGGTGATTCGAGACCTGGATTTGAGGCTCTCACAGTTGGTATCAAAGCTGTAGGTTATGAACCTTAGGTAGGAATACCTGAGACTAATAACCGCAGTGATTAGGATAAGTACTAACTCAAATAGTGTTAGTGTGTCGGTAAGATTCAAAGACGAATCTCGACGAGTTGTAAAGATACAGAGTTCCCTAACTTTGATAATAAAGTTGAACAATAGTGTGACGCCCCCAAAATAGGTATACATCACCTATTCTGAGTTGTCAATACCTGGTACAGAAACAACTACAACTTTATTATTACAACAGTAAAACTGTGAGTTTGAATACAAATATTATCTTTTATACAATATCTATACTCAAATAAATCCTCATCACATTTATTGATACATTATTTTACAAAAATGGTGAGGACTACTAAACAATTCTTTCTAAAACCTTCATTCCATACCTCGACTGTACTCGCATATATATTCTCGCCTCCGAGAAGAAAAATGGAACAAAAGGAAAAGGGTGAGCTCAACTAGCCCAAGAAAGAATATTATGACTAAGATAATATACAACAAATTACCGTTAGTCTTCAACGGGAAAAATCTAATAGAATACAATAGACAACAAATTTTAAATCAATATTCGCAATGAAATAATAATTCATTAGAAGAGTTAAGTAGAGAATGCAAACTACTATCTTCTATGTATGAATTTAAAAGTTCATCGTCTATCTTTTATCCCGTAACATCAATTTATACATCCCGTAACATCCAAAAGATATACATACCGTCATGAATCAAACATTCATCTTTGCAAGACTACTACCAAAGATGAAATCATTCATCTTCACTACAGCCAAAGATATTCAATAATATCATCATTTAAGACCGAGGATGATGAAAATATTTTTAAAGAAGCGAATCCGGTGAAACAAAATGACAAGGATTAAGGATTAAGGATTAAGTACTTTGTTTTATCCATGTCCAAAAATACCTCAAAAATAATCATAGTGGTGTAAAATTCAAGAATGATCAAAACATGGATACAATCAAAGCTAGTATCCAGAATAGATATTTTGGACAAAAAGAAGAAATTTTATTTTTCTATTGAATAGTGCTCAGTATCGTGAATAGTGCTTGAGTATCGTGAATAGTAACTCAGACACCAAAAGATAGAAATTTCCCAAAAAACATCTTCACGCTTCATGAATAATAGTACTGTGTGAATAGTAATCGTGAATAAGTAACTCATGAATAGTAACTCGTGAATAGTAACTCATGAATAGTAACCCCGACATGAAAAAGTTCCAAATTTGATAAAAAGTTCCACCCAATATTTCAGCATAATGATATTGAAGAAATAATATCATTTGAGAAGAAAATAACATCCCTTACCTCGAAAGATTAGTACTTTAAATTGGAATCTAAGGGTATAGTCAAGGAACTTGCAAATCTAACAATACTCAAAGTATACTCAAAATACTCATAAGAATAACCGATAATATAGAGAAAGAAAACTTCAGTTTACGGTGTGAATTTAAAATCTAACCTAAGCACCTATTTATAGGAAATTGCTTAGAACACCAAAGCAAAAAAATTTAATAAATTAATAATATAATTATATAAATTTCCTACGCATGCCTAGAATCTGATTTCACCATCAAACACATGCCACATTCTAGAAAAGTAAGAAAAATGTTTTCTAATTTAAAATAATTTAAACTTCAAAAATCAATTATTTTGAGCTTTGAACTTCAATAATTCATAATAAATAGCCCTTTCATCGAGAAAATTGAATCTCACGAGTTTTTATAGGAAATTCAATTCTCTACAACTTTGCAGAAGAAAGTTTTCCAAATCCCAAATAGAAATTTCATCAAATCCACAAAGCAGGCGATTTTACAATTTATAAGCAAATTTGATCAATAAATGGGGTCCACCGACATGTTTAACATGTTTTAAACATTTATTGCAACAAAAATACTCTTCCTCCTTGTATACTCATATATCCCACATTCATTGTAAAAATATCACCATTATTATATTATTAAAATATAATAATACATTATCTTATCAGAAAAAGATAAAATTTCAATTTTCAACAATTGCCACATTAAAATTTTTCTCCATCTATATCCACATAAAATCAATATTTTCCTCATCATATGAATCAATAATTAATTATTCACAAATAATATTATAGAATCACAATATTGACAACCGTGCGGTTCACAGGAAAGAGGGGCTTTCAATAAGAATTTCTCCTTCTTGGCGGCGCAATTAGGTGAAAAAACCTCTCCTTGTAGCAGTAACTTTCTAGATATTGCCAATAATGTTATCTAATAATATTATTAAGATAATATGAATTATTGCTTCGATAATGAAAAATATTGTGTAATGACAATTATTGAAACAACAAAGAATATAAAATATCAACGCAAAGCAATTATTGAATCAATAAAATCTTTGAGAATAAGTAATTATCGTAACCATTATTGAGTAGTGCCTTCTTACGTAAGAATCAATAATTGGTGCAATACCGTGTATACTCTTGTGTTTTAACCAACCGAGTATTTTAACAAAGATTATGATGAATAACAACTACACCGTTATTTTTAACCAACTTATATTTGTCATTTTCTTCATCCAATCGCTTTTTAGTTATGGGGCCCACACATGGGTCGCTAATGTATTGCACGAATATTCCCCGACAAAGATCTGAATATTCCACGACCAAACGAATATTCCTCGACAACAATGAATATTTTATAACCACTTGCTTATTTTGAAATATTTGCGTATTTTACCCCTAACTATCCATATTAATCAAATCAACCTTACTATTTCAAAATAATAAATAGAGAAAATTAAATTTCATTAATAATAAGTTGGGGTCTTACAACCTCCCCTCCTTATGAAATTTCGTCCTCGAAATTGGCGACGACGACGACTGGTGTTTGAAAAGGTGAGGATACCTCACTTTTATTTCCGCTTCCAATTCCCGTGTCATTTCTCTATAGCATGATTCCTCCACAAAACTTTAACTTGTGGTATGACCTTTTGAGCGTAGGGACATGCTCCTTCCTATCCAAAATCTTGACAGTACCTCCTCATACGTTAAGTCTTGGCTATCTCGTCCGGTTCTAACTCTATAACGTGGTTCGGGTCTTTCACATATTTCTGAATGAGATATGTGAAAACACATTATGAACACGAGACATACTCGGAGGTAACGCGAGTCTATAGGCTACATTTCCTACTCGGTCAAGAATTTGAAATGGACCAATAAATAAATGGATTGAGCTTTCCTCTCTTCCCAAATCTTGTAACTCCCTTCCATGGAGCAACTCGCAATAATACATGATCC
The DNA here is from genome assembly GCA_020205615.1 of Panax quinquefolius. Taxonomy (NCBI): domain Eukaryota; kingdom Viridiplantae; phylum Streptophyta; class Magnoliopsida; order Apiales; family Araliaceae; genus Panax; species Panax quinquefolius. The sequence continues at coordinate 45,635,362 of CM035165.1, forward strand.
CTACACTAAATTCCACGTCCTTTCGATGAAGATCCGCATAACTCTTTTGTCGATCTTGTGCCGTTTTGTATACGTTGTCGAATCATTTGGATCTTTTCCGTAGTCATATACGTATCAACTCGGGTCCCAACAAAGGTGTTGCTTCACCCACCTCGTCCCAACATACTAGAGAAGCGACACTTTTCGTCCATATAATGCTTCAAATGGAGCTACACCTATACTTGTCGATAAGCTGTTGTTGTAGGAGAATTCACCAATGGTAAATACTTATCCCAACCGCCCTTGAAGTCAGGACACAGAGTCTTAATAAATCTTCAAGAGTTTGAATAGTCCTCTCTCGATTGTCGTCTGTTTTGGGGATGGTATGCGAACTAAATCGCAAATCCGTGCCCATAGCTTTTTGCAAGCTAACCCAAAATCTTGAAGTGAATCTTGGGTCACGATCCAAACTATGGATCTTGGCATGCCATGCAACCTTACAATCTCATTCACGCATATACTAGCAAGGCGTTCAAGGAATAAGTCTCCGTGATCGGCAAGAAATGAGCGGACTTGGTTAATCTATCAATAATAACCCAAATAGCATTGATGCCTTGAGAAACCGTAGGAGGAAGACCCAGAACGAAATCCATGGTAATGTGTTCCCACTTCCATTTCGGAATCTCAAGTGGTTGCAACGGACCCTTAGGTACTAGATGCCCGCCTTTACACGTTAAGCAAGTTAAACACATCGAGATAAACTTTGCAATCTCTCCCTTCATATTGTTCCACCAAAATGTATGTGAAGATCACGATACATTTTGGTACTTCCGAGATGGATTGCAAATGGTGTATTGTGTGCCTCCATCATAATCTTGTACTTCAAATCGAGTCGTTAGGAACACAAAGTCTAGAGTGGACTCAAGTATTCCTTCTTCATCAATTCTCGCTTAGGAATAGCTCCTTCTTGTACTTTCTTCTTCATACGCGATCGGCTCCGGCCTGGTGGCTTGAGCAACCTTAACTTCTTCTATTAAAGTTGGCTCTGTCGTATACTTGACATCATAGCTTTTCGTTCCAAGCATATGATCTTCTACTCAACAACGTCACCTACCACGTTCGCTTTTCCGGGATGGTATTGAATAGTGTGGTCGTAGTCTTTCAATAGCTCGAGCCAACGTCATTGCTGCGATGTTGAGTTTTTTTGAGTGAAGAAATATTTAAGGCTTTTATGGTGCGAATATATCTCCACTTTCTCCCCATATAGATATTGCCTCCATATCTTTAGCGTGAAAACGATCGGGCCGCTAACTCTAGATCATGAGTAGGATAATTCCTCTCATACTCTTTAAGTTGTCATGAGGCATAGGCTATGACTTTCCCACGTTGCATGAGAACACATCCTAACCCTTTGCCGAAGCATCATCAGAGATAACAAATCCATCCGACCCGGATGGTATTGTTAGAACAGGTGCCGAAATGAGTCTCCTCTTGAGCTCTTGGAAACTCTTCTCGCATTCTTCGCTCCAAACGAATTTTATATCTTTTCGAGTTAGCTAATTTAATGGAGTAGCGATTCGAGAAAACCCTTCCACGAATCTCCGATAATAACCAGCTAAGCCCAAAAAGCTACGTACTTCAGTCATCGACTTCGGTTGCTCCCAACTTTGTATTGCTTCAATCTTCGCCGGATCAACAGATACTCCATGTTTCGACACCACGTGCCCAAGGAATGCTACTTCCTCAAGCCAGAACTCGCATTTCTTCAATTTGGCATATAGTTTATTTTCACGAAGCCTTTAGAGTACCGACTTCAAATGGTGCTCATGATCTTCACGACTTTTGGAATATATAAGGATGTCATCAATAAAGACAACAAAAACCGATCCAAATATTCCTTGAATACTCGGTTCATCATATCCATGAAAGCCATGAGGAGCATTAGTTAGTCCGAAAGACATGACTAAGAATTCATAATGCCCATGCATCTGAAGTTCTAAAGGCGTCTTTGGAATATCCTCGATTCTAATCTTGATTGATGATATCGAGCGAAGATCGATTTTTGAAAAGAATTGTGCCCTTGCAATCTGGTCACACAAGTCATCAATACGAGGTAGAGGATACCTATTCTTGATGGTGACATGGTTCAATTCCGATAGTCAATACAAAGTCGCATACTCCGCGTCTTTCTTCTTTACAAATAAAAGCAGAGCACCCCAAGGAGATGTACTAGGGCCGAATGAAACCGATGTCCAACAATTTCGTAGTTGGACCTTTAACTCTGAAGTTCAATAGGAGCCATTCGATATGGGGTTTTAGAAATGGGCTTTGTACGAGTTCAAGATCAATAAAGAATTCAACTTCACGTTCGGGGTAGGCAGGGAAGTTCTTGAGAAATACGTCCGGAAAGTCAATAACAATGGGAATATTATTCAAATTTGACGTGTCTTTATTCAAATCCATAACATGGGCTAAGAAATCTTGACATCCGTTTTTCAATAAGCGAATAGCTTTATGATTAGATATAGCGGTGATTGATTTTAATGGTTTAGTTGCTTGAATTGCATACAACGGGTTGGTTAGGAATATGAAAACTAATAACCTTACGAAAACAATCAATTTTGGCATGATGAGTAGTTAACCAATCAATCCCTAAAATCACATCAAAAGCAAGTATCTTTAAAGAGATAAGGTCAACGTGTAAGGTGATGGTGCCAACTTGAATCAAACAAGATTTATAAGCGGTGGATGTGATGAAAGTTTCTCCTAGCGGAGTTTCCACAGAGATAGGTCAAAGTCTAATTTCTCCCGAGTAAAGTTTAAGCGTTGAGCACATGCAGGAGAGATAAATGAATGGGTAGCTTATTGGTATCAAGTAAGGTATAAACTTTGCAAGAATTTATAAATAGATTACCCGTGATCACCTCTCGTTTGGGTTTCTTGCATTTTGACGATCAATCACAACAAACGCTCTTCCGGAATCGTTGACTTTGACTTTTTTGGGACGATCTTTTGAGTCATCGTCCCCATTGAACTAGGTTTCGCCACCGCATAATCTCGGCGATATGTCCTTCCTTTCCATAATTATAGCATACCTTGAATTGTTGTAGGGGCGTTTTGGTGATATGTCCCTCTTTTCCGCATTTGTAACATATGACCGGGTGGTCGTTCTCCTCCCTTAGAACCGATTCTTTCACGCCAAGACCGTCGTCTTCACATGGTCGTTGTTAAATCTCCTCTTTTAAAATCTCCTCGACTCGCTTCTTCTATTTTCATGGCCATGATTACCACCCGAGTGGTTACCATTTTTGTCCGTCTCGTTTTTCTCGCCATTGGTTATCATTATTTCATTGATCGCTATCTCGGTACGATCCTGGTTGTGGTCCCTCGGTTGACCGTACTCGTTATCTCGCTCTAATAATTGAGCCCATTTACAACATCTCGAAATAGAGAGAAAATTTATGAGAAATGAGATCTCGACGTATAGGGTTTCAAACCTCTAAGAAACATCCGCGTCATACGTTCCTCATTCTCCACCAAATGAGGTGCAAACACGGATAACTCTGCAAACTTTGCCTCATCTTTGAGACAAATCATGTTGTTCTACTCGATCTAATAAACTCCACTTCCTTCATATGACGAACACTTTCGGAAAGTATTTGTCATTAAATAGTTCTCAAACGTCTCCCAAGACATGCCGAAAAGTGCAATTTGGGTACGCTTCATGAGACTCCACCGAGAGTTTGCCTCGCCATGGAACATAAAGGTGGCGAATGGAACCTTCATTCTCCGTGCATCCCAAGACATCGAATATCTTGGTAATTTGCTTGACCCATGTTTCCGCCATGATCGATCGGCTTTCCTTAAATTCGGTGGTCCCAACTCTTTGAAGCGCTTGCATTTGTGACAACCCGTGAATTGCTATCATTTCCTCCTGTATTTTGAACACGAGTCTTCCTCGTCGATTTTGCATGAAGCGCAAAAAGCTTCTAAACATCCCCTCGTTCATCATACGCTTTCGATTGGTGTTGTTCACGGGAGGAACATTGGCGACTGTTGTTACGTTCTCCTCGTTGGTGAGTCTGAGGCGTCTCCACGAACTCATTTCCATTGTTAATATTCTCAAATCGACATTCTCAAATCATTGTCATAAAACAAGGGTTAATTAAGGAAATCAATATATCACATAATATCCTTATATCTTGACCAACTAAAAAAATAAGCTTAGGTAGGACACACTAGTGAAGGATTTACTCGTCTCTCCCTCCTAGTTCTATTCCCCGATCTCCATGGAGATCATATCCCTAAGCTCGTGATACCAACCATGGCGCCCCCAAAATAGGTATACATCACCTATTCCGAGTTGTCAATACCGCATGTAAACAACTACAACTTTATTATTACAACAAGAAAGCTGTGAGTTTGAATACAAATATTATCTTCTAGACAATATCTATACTCAAATAAATCCTCATCACATTTATTGATACATTATTTTACAAAATGGTGAGGACTACTAAACAATTCTTTCTAAAACCTTCATTCCATACCCCGACTGCGTACTCGCTTATATTCTCGCCTCCGAGAAGAAAAATGGAACAAAAAGGAAAAGGGTGAGCTCAACTAGCCCGATAAAAAGAATATTATGACTAAGATAATATACAACAAATTACCGTTAGTCTTCAACAGGAAAAATCTAATAGAATACAATAGACAACAAATTTTAAATCAATATTCGCGGTGAAATAATAATTCATTAGAAGAGTTAAGTAGAGAATGCAAACTACTATCTTCTATGTATGAATTTAAAAGTTCATCGTCTATTTTTATCCCTGTAACATCAATCAATATACATATGGAATCAAATATTCATCTTTGCACTACTGGTGCCAAAGATATTCATCGATTGGTCATGTTCATCTAAACACTGTTCATCTTTTGCACTACTGACCAAAGATATTCTTCAGAAATCATTCATCTTTGTGACTCTGAGCCAAAGATATTCAATAATATCATCATTTAAGACCGAGGATGATGAAAATATTTTTTTAAAGAAAGCGAATCCAAATTGAAACAAAATGACAAGGATTAAGGATTAAGGATTAGTACTTTGTTTTATCCATGTCCAAAAATACCTCAAAAATAATCATAGTGGTGTAAAATTCAAGAATGATCAAAACATGGATACAATCAAAGCTAGTATCCGAATAGATATTTTGGACAAAAGAAGAAATTTTATTTTTCTATGAATAGTGTCAGAGTATCGTGAATAGTGCCAGATATCGTGAATAGTAACTCTCGACACCAAAAGATAGAAATTTCCCAAAAAAACATCTTCACGCTTTCATGAATAGTACTCGTGAATAGTAACTCGTGAATAGTAACTCATGAATAGTAACTCGTGAATAGTAACTCATGAATAGTAACCCCGACATGAAAAAGTTCCAAATTTGATAAAAGTTCCAACCAATATTTCAAAGATAATGATATTGAAGAAATAATATCATTTGAGAAGAAAATAACATCCCTTACCTCGAAAGATTAGTACTTCTATTTGGAATCTAGGGTATAGTCTTTGAAGGAACTTGCAACCGCCTAACAATACTCAAAGTATACTCAAAATACTCACAAGAATACGCTCGATAATATAGAGAAAGAAAACTTCAGTTTACGTGTGAATTTAAAATCTAACCTAAGCACCTATTTATAGGAAATTGCTTAGAACACCAAAGCGTAAAATTTAATAAATTAATAATATAATTATATAAATTTCCTACGCATGCCTAGAATCTGATTTCAGCCATCAAACACATGCCACATTCTAGAAAAAGTAAGAAAAATGTTTTTCTAATTTAAAATAATTTAAACTTCCAAAAATCAATTATTTTTGACTTGAACTTCAATAATTCATAATAAATAGCCCTTTCATCAGAAAATTCGAATCTCACAAGTTTTTATAGGAAATTCAATTCTCTACAACTTTGCGGAAGAAAGTTTTTCCAAATTCCAAATAGAAATTTACAGAAATCCACAACCAAGCGATTTTACAATTTATAAGCAAATTTTCGAATAATAAATGGGGTCCAAGACATGTTTAACATGTTTTAAACATTTATTGCAACAAAAATACTCTTCCTCCTTGTATACTCATATATCCCACATTCATTGTAAAAATATCACCATTATTATATTATTAAAATATAATAATACATTATCTTATCGAGAAAAGATAAAATTTCAATTTTCAACAATTGCCACATTAAAATTTTTCTCCATCTATATCCACATAAAATCAATATTTTCCTCATCATATGAATCAATAATTAATTATTCACAAATAATATTACGAGAATCACAATATTGACAACCAGTGCGGTTCTAGAAAGAGGGGCTTTCCAATAAGAATTTCTCCTTCTTTGCCGCATGATTAGGTGACCAAACCTCTCCTGTATGAGAACTTTCTAGACATTGCCAATAATGTTATCTAATAATATTATTCGAGATAATATGAATTATTGCTTCGATAATGAAAAATATTGTGTAATGACAATTATTGAAACAACAAAGTAATATAAAATATCAACGCAACAATTATTGAATCAATAAAATATCTTGAGCAAGTAATTATCGTAACCATTATTGAGTTGTGCCTTCTTACGTAAGAATCAATAATTGGTGCAATACCTTGTGCTACTGTGTTTTAACCACCGAGTATTTTAACAGTATTAACGGTAACAACTACGCCGTTATTTTTAACCAACTTATATTTGTCGTTTTCTTCATCCAATCGCTTTCAGTTATGGGCCCCACACACGGTCAGCTACTTGGCCGCATTTAAATATTCACAAGCGATTTAATATTCCACGACCAAACGAATATTCCTCGACAACAATGAATATTTTATAACCACTTGCTTATTTTGAAATATTTGCGTATTTTACCCCTAACTATCCACATTAATCAAATCAACCCTTACTATTTCAAAATAATAAATAGAGAAAATTAAATTTCATTAATAATAAGTTGGGGTCTTACAAATAGTGGTGAATAGATAGAGTCTAAAAGACTAAAAGTATAGAGATAGGAGATCGTAAAACAAAACGATCATAGTATAGAAATGAATCGTAATATATACGATGAGATCACTTCGGGATTGATAAGGTTATAGTATGGAGAAGGATCTAGTGAATGATTGAAAAGTTATAGCAAGAATGTTGTGTGTCAGTTGCACTATGAATTGGTACAGATTCAGGAAAGGATTATAAATACGAGTTGAATAAAATTCGTATTGAGAATGGAGTTAGGATTAGGTGGGGATTTCAATTGAGGACTCATGTCAACAGTAAGTTGTATGATTCTTCGTATGGAAGTTGAATTGTACTTGGTGTAACAACCACTTAGTTGCTTACACTGAAAATCATTGGAATGTCTGTGTCGCGCTATTTGCTATATGCATGTTAAGAGGGTGATTCCTTTCTCATGTGTATATCAGATAGATAGGGTATAGGTAAAGAATATAAGGTTAAGTACGAGTTCTTAAAACTCATACTTATGATACGTTTATGACTCATAATTATATGAAACATTTAAGAATCCCTCAACGAATGGACGCCAAAGGTCTGACTGGGACAAGTTCTTAAACCCATATGATTGTGGAAAGTTCCTGAAATCATGAGTGTGGTTTGACGAAGTGGGTAGAATTAAGTATGAATGGAATATTGAGGATAATAGAAACAGATAGATTGATTAAGCAATTGATCATTAGTGGAGACATTAGGTTTTCTAAATTTCCTAGTTGTGTTAGATTTCAAAATTTTTGACATCAAGCTAAATACGCACTATGTGCCTTTTTGAAAATGAAATTTTAATTTCAGCTCTTGGTGACCATTGTGTATGCGTGGACTTTGGGCCACCGACACATCGTTACCTGTTAAGATGATAAAATAGATTTGAAATGAATTTTTGAACGGTTTAAAGAATAGTCTATGCTACTTATTTCAGCTATACAATAATGATTTGAAATATCAAAATATATTTTATTTATCGCTACATGTACTACGTATAACAAAGTGCGAGAGATGATAAAAAGTTAATGGAGTTGTAAATGCAGGAATACTTAGTGTTGAATTTGATCTAAAATCGTTGTTCCACTATTGTATGATGTGTTATGACAAAGTCATTCGATGACGACATCCTCAAACGAACTGTTAATACAGTATGACATCATGGCGTCATTTTCAAACTATTTTAAAATTTTAATTTGCTAACGGCGTTTGGCTACACACATTCGTAATTCGATTGAAGTTGATTATTGATATGAGTCTAAGCTATTTGATTAAGCTAGACCAACGTTTATGAAAATTCTAAGCGTTCTTTGAAATTTTTCCCGAACGAAATTATTTTGGTGCGGAATCCAATAAGACTGAGGTAAAATTTTTGTGCCTATGGCAGAGACGAGAAACCGATTCAACCAGTAGTAATTAATAAGTACCGGGCATACCAGGTTAATTACCCAATATGTCCATAAGTTATGACGGTTTGTGGATGAATTTCCATATAAACTTTGCGAAAACGACATACAATAGTCTATATAACTCCTCAGCACAATTTCAAAAATTTAACTCTTGTGAGGAATGTATTGGGTAGCATGTGATACGGTGTATGAATGGTGTATGGTGCATGGTGTAAGGTGTAAGGTAAATTTCGGGGATGAAATTTTTTAGAAAAAGGGTGAATACAACCCGAGAATTTGGATATTTATAAAATCTTAAAATATTAAATTAAAGTTAAATAATAAACCTAGAAAGAAAATAAGTGAATAGATTTGAGATTTCCAAGAAGGAATTCTATGGATTTAAAAATCTTTTGGTGAATTATTCAAGATTAAGTATATAAGTGATTATGTTCTGTGTATATGGTATTACATGTGTACAGTATGTGGTTAAGGGTCAAGGGTTGACCAGATAAAATATATCAGTGGCAAACCCTAATATTATATTAAGAACATCAACGTTTAGTTAGAAAATTCTTACGATTTATAAAAAACCCTAAAATCGGTTCTAGAAACCCTAATTTCACTTACGGGAATTTGAAACCCTAATTCGGAATATTAAAATCCTAATTTGGGAATTTAAATGCAATGTATAATGCTTTTGTGTATTAATTACAATCTAATTGGGATAACCCTAATGATTAATTAGAAATTCTAATAATTAGAAACCCTAATTATTAGAAACCCTAATTTATATATCTGAAACCCTAATTGGTAATTAGGTAATTTTAATATTAATTAGAAAATATTAATCCTAATTAGCAAGCTTGAATTATGGTTAGAAAATTTTAATATATTTATCGAATCCTAATTATAATTTAGAAATATTAATTTTTTATTTTGAAAACAGAAAATTGGAAATCCTAGAAATTTAATTTGTAAAATCTAAGTGTTAAACCCTAAACCCTAAGGGTTAGGCAAATGACAAGTATGCCTTTTAAATGAAATGGGAAATGACTAAAATACCCTTTTCTTAAAACCTAAGCAAAAGATATGTTAAATCTTGTGAGTCATCAAGCCAAACCTCATCCCATGTGTTTAAATCTTTCCAAGATCAGATCAAGTGCCACCTATACCAACTAGATACATTGAATCAAAGAAATCAAAAACTAAAGTAAATAAAAACCTTACTTTATTTCTCATTCTTGTCCAACCCATTCTCTCTCTAGAATTTCGAAATTTAGTATGAGAGAGAGAGAGAAGCTAAGCCATGATCAGTTCATAACTTACCAAGATCAGATCACAAAGTCAGAATCTAAATCAAAGCTAGAAAAGGTATAAAACCCTAAATTTTAGACAACATGTGATCTTATGTTATATGTTGTAATTGGTTGCTTAAAGTTATGTATTAGGGTGTCTTTTAATGATCTGTGTTGCTAAATAGTGAATCCATAACATCTAGATGCTCGAATTTAAAAATTTCAAAAATCTAGAAAAGATGAAAAAGATGTTCTGACAACCATATGTCAGGGCCTCTAGATCTTTACCTGTTAATGATTTGTTGTGTTTTATGTTATATATCTGTAGTATGCCCTGAGGAGAGTAAACTGGAAGTGGAATCACATCCAGGTCATGTCTAGATCTTAAGATATAGGTGGTCAAACATGGTTGACCAACCATGGGAGACTGAATCTGGGCAGCCCAGATTTGACCAAATAGCTCTTACAAGCTTTTGCAAGCCTTTGATCTGACAGTTGTTTGATAGTTAAGTCAAGTTGTTGTTGTTATGTTGTAGACTGGTATAAGGACAACACCCTCATGCCTTTAGATCACCTAGATCCTTAATAGAATAAAAAATAATGATGGTCAAAGTAGCTTTGGCCAACTGCCTTGAACGAAATTTGGAAAACCCAGATATCGTGAAGAACAACTCCTGACATCAATTTGACTGACCTTAATCTCTCAAATGTGATGTTGTTAGACTGATATGAGGTTATGTAGTTGTACCCTGACATGTGTTCTACAAGATTGAAACACTAGATTACATAAACAAGACCTAGAATCAAAGTTACATAACATCAAAAGAGGTACCCTGCAACTGTTCTTCATTTCTGGAAAACCCAGAAATGAAGAACATCTCTGACATGATTTTTGGAGGATTAGATCTTGCTGTTATGAGATGTAATGACCATGAAATTTGTTTGTGGTTGTAGTATGTGAAAGTAGTATGTATACAAGCCAATCATGTTTGATGATAAAGCATATACTTTGTAACAATCTTATTCATTTATTAATAAAAATTATTAATTTATTAAAGGCTTTTAATTATCTACATGATGCTGTTTTATAATATGTGATAAACCCATAGTTTTAAGCAATGCTTTTAGAATAATGATGATGATCATTCTAATGAGATCTAAATTCTTAGAAAGCTTAAAACTAAAATATTTCCCAATCATTGGATTACTAAATTGGGGATTAGTGAATTCGGATAGATTGGTACATACGTTGCTTGCTCATTGGATGAGGATGATTGATCTCATGATTATTTGTGTGGAGACACTAAAACAAGTATGTAGGTGCTTATTAGAGAATAAGTTCATTTGAGCATTGGCTCGCTAAGGAATACCTTATGGAGTTTTACTTGCTGTCGATAGGAATTCTGTAGTGATAGTAGTACAAGTGATCCTTGGAATTGAGATCATCATAGTATCTTGTGTATGATGAGTTATACTTTGACTTATTCCTTAAGACCCTTAGGGTATATAAAAGGGTATGCTTGGGTATAATAAGTTGTACATGGAGATAATGTATGATCAATAAAGAATCTACCACTTCTATTAAAAAGAGAAATGTCCTATGTGATTCGATAAATGACAAACGGTAGTCCTTGGTTAAGGCATAATGAAATTAGAAAGAAGTTTCTAATTTGCATTATTTGGTGTTGTGCATTTAAGGATCGAAATACATATAATTAAATAAAATAAGACTTGACAGTAATTCCATGTCTTATATTTAATTGGGACATTATATGGTGGAAGGATTGAATTGTACGATAACTATTTACTCAAAGGTTCTTTTATGATTAATGTTGAAATCTATATTATCTGGAAAGTCGTTGATCGCTAGGGAGGCTTATCCTATTGTAGAATAAATAATATTTATTTAAATAAATTAATTGTTTAATTTATTTATTTAAATAAGATTAGAATTGTTCTAATTGATTTATTCACAACTTAGGTTTAATATGGAGAACCTAAAAGGTCACACCATAAAAGGAAGAATAATTATTTAATAAGTTAATGGCATAATCGTAATAATATGTTAAGCATATTTAATTTAATCTATGGTGCTAGAATAAATTAAATAGCTTAATATTTATTATTTAATATTTTAGAAATATTAAATATAAATTAAAAAGAGGAGTCTTATTAATATTATTACAATTATTATTATTTTAATTTCTAAAAGAGTTTAAGAATTAATTTAATATAAGTACTCTCATTTATTCCTAATCCTAAATAAGATAAGGGAGCTTAATTAATTAAAGAATTTTAATTAATTAAAATAAAACCCAATTCCTTAATTGTTAAAGAGGGTTGCCCACATCTATAAATAAGAGGAGTCTTATTATGGGTGGTGGGGGTAGTTGACTTTTACAACATACGTAATTCCAATAGTTGGGAGAGTACGCTCTTTTCTATAGAGATAGAAAACTAGGGTTTTGCCAAATATCCATCTTCTTGAATTCTTCTTCTTCCTTGGTGGATCACCTCTAGAGGCCAAACACTTGGGTGGCTAGCGTTGATCAAAGGAAGGAACCAAACCCGGTGAATTCAAGTTGAACGTGAAAGGATTTGGAGGTGAACTTGTACCTGAGGAAGCTCGATCTTAAAGGATATGATTTTATTCTTTATGTTTTCGTTTAATTAATAATTGTGCATAAAGGGTGATCCGGGTATATGGTTTGTAAAATTTTAAAACTCTAATTTTACACGTTTCCGCTTATTTTTGCAATTTGATTGCGTTCATGTATATTACAAACCTAACTGTGGTATCAAAGCCAAAACTTTATGGAAATTATTAATTATTTTATTTGATATGTATATTGATATGTGTTTAGAATAATTTAATTGGGCATAATTTTATTGTATAAAATTTATTTAAAAAAAAAACGGTAATTGATTTCCGAAATTGTGTTGGAAATGGTGAACTGTTTTTCTTTTTTTAATATTCGATTATTCTCATGGTGGTCACGATTTGTATAATATATATATATATATATATATATATATATATATATACATATATATATATATATATTATTGTCCCACATGGCCCATTAAAAGAAACTATTCATGTCAAGGTCTTTAACATGGAGTCAGGATTCATATGATCACTTTTAATATATATTCCATATATATTAAGTTTATTTTAATTTTAAAGTTAAAATTTTATGCTAATTAATTAGAGTTGGAATTGGATTTCATGATAACTAATTGGAGTTGAAATTGTATTCTATGTTTCCTTAAATAAAAGAGTTTATTTAGATATGAAATAAGATTTCATATTATTCAAAATAAAAGAGTTTATTTGTGAATAGGAAAAAATTCAGGTCTTTCCTTAAATAAAGGAGTTTATTTAGATATGAAATTTGATTTCATATTATTCAAAATAAATGAGTTTATTTGTGAATAGGAAAAAGAATTCGTGTTTTCTTTTATAAATGAGTTTTTTTTATATACTTGGAATTGGATTCCATAATTAATTAAAATAAAGGAGTTTATTTTGATTAAAGATTTTGATTAAAATAAAATAGTTTATTTTATTCAAAATTGGATAAATTAAAATAAAATAGTTTTATTTTAATTTAAATTTGGATTAAAATAAAGGAGTTTATTTTGATTCAAAATTAGATTTTATGCTAACTAAATTTTGCCCATTAAATGATATCAATATATATATTGAATGTTTATTATTCATGAGATGAATATTATTTATTGATGCATATGGTGATGTGTATGATAATAAATGGGATTGATTATAGACTATTAACCAATGTGATTGGATTTTATTTTAGTTGGATGCTTGAATGTATGAGTTTTATTAAATGGGGTCTGCGTACCTCGTCTTCTCTAATTTTTCTTAATGTAAATTATATCCTTCTCTTATGTACTTTCCTTTGACTGCTGATTAAGGTTTCTATTTATTTTTAAATAGTTTTGTAATAGGATTATTTAGAATTATTTCGAAGAATTGGAGATCAAGGAGCAATGAGCGCTTGAAGGCCCGTTTGTAGTGGAGCCCGAGTTTAAATATAATAGTTATATTTAAATTTAATTCTTGCACTCCTAGGGTTTGACCTTTTGGTTCACTTAGTGGCTCTAGTGAACCAAACTAGAGTAAAGTCCATAATCAATCCAAGTAGAATATATTATTCTATATGTGCATGCTTATACTATATATATTATATATTATGCAAACATGCTTCGCATGTTAATTAATATGACGCGTATTTTATATATATATTTGCATGCGCGCTAAACAAGATGAGACATTTAATAATAAATCCCTCAATTTTTTTTTATATTAAGTCTTAAGCGTTCAAAGATATTTGGAATATCGAACGTCGCCTTCTAGCATGATAAAATTAATAGAGTATTAAATATTTAATATGAGTTTTTTGTGTCACCACAAGGCAAGTATTAAGTATTTAAGATGTTAATTTATAACATTTGATGCTTATAAAGAAAATTGAACAATATTGTTTTGTTGTGTCACCACAAGGATGATATTTTTCTTTTTTGAATATATGGAGTGCTAGGTTGGACTTAACTTGGATAATTTTGATTCGGATGTGCCACCACTTGATCAAAATAATCTAAGAGGCAAAATACAAGGAGTTGCATAGTTGATGTAATTGACAAGAGTTGTCTACCTATTTATTTATATATAGTTTGTTGTGTCACCACAAGGATATATACATTTGAAATGGGATCCTTATTCTCACTACTTGAGATCTTTAATTAGATTTTTGCCGAACTATATATATTGAGGGTAATATAGTTTGAAGAAAATAGTGGGAGATACCAATTTAAAATAAGACCTAATTTATTTTGGTAATTAATAAAAGAATGTATATTAAAATGTGTTTAATTACATATTCATTTACAGATTTTTACAATGTCTAAATTACTATCACTGCGAAACATATTAGATGTTATTTAACTGGACCGTATTAAACGGATTGGTTAAGGAATTGAGAATAGTTCTCATGGCTAAAAAGCTATCTTATATCCTTAATACGCCTATCCGCAATGGTTGCGCATAATGCCTCCGAGGAAGAGATTGCTACTTTTAGAAAGTGGCAAGATGATGCTGTGATTGTCTCAATGCATCATGCTCGCATCCATGAGTAACGAGCTTCAGCGTCAGCATGAAACTATGGATGCTCCTACTATATTCCTGCACATCAAGTAGTTGATGGTGAGGAAAGTAGGACATATAGATATCAGATATCTAAGGAGCTCTTCCGATCTAGAATGGCCAATGGCACTATAGTACAAACAAATGTTCTAAACATGATCAATTTGATTGATCAATTAGGACAACAGGTTTTGTCATGGATGGAGAGTTGAGCCAAGATTTGATCTTACACTCACTCCCGGACTCCTTTCATAAATGTTGTGAATTTTTCATATGAACAAGCTAGATATCAGTCTCGCTGATTTGCTTAACATGTTGAAAAATGTTGAGAGTCACTTTCCAACCAAGAAAGACCATGTCTTACTGGTAGGGGCCAAAGGATCTTCTGAAAAGAAGAACGATTCAAAGAAGGTAAACAGAAAGGCATAAACAAAGGATAATATGAACAAAAGCGATATGGATGGCAAAGGAGTTTGCTACCACTACAATAAGCACAGACAACCGGAAAGAAAGCTGCGAGAAGCATCTTGCAGAGCTAACCAAAAGAAGCTTAGTGAAGTTTCAGATTACAAATACAATTTTGTTCATAATTTAAAATAAATTTTCTTTAAGTCGAGGTTCTACTTGGGTATTGGATACCGACTTTGGATATCATAAATATAGATTTATGAAGGACCAAACAGTAAGAAAGCTAAAAACAAATATAAGTAAACCTATGTGTGGGAAATGAAGAAAAGGTTACTGCATTAGCTATAGGAACTTATAGTTTAGCAATGCCTACGGGCAAGTCTATTAAGTCAATAAGTTGTTATTGTATTCCAGTTCTCGTTGGAAACATTATTTCCATTTAATTATTGGACAATGAAATCTTTGGCATTATAATTAAGAATAATTGTTGTTCTATTTATAATAATAATGTTTTGTATAGAACTGGAATATTACTTAATGGATTTTGTATACTTGACTTACGTGAAAACAATTTTGCAAATTGAATAAACTAGTATAAGAAAAGGAGATGATCATTCAAAGAGTTGAATGTATATATTTGTTGAAATACAAGAGTGAATTACTTGAAAGGTTTAAAGAATTCAGAAGTGAAATAAATTGGCAAAGTATTAAGATTCTTTGATTAGATCAAGGAATAAATACTTGTGCAATAAGTTTCTAGATCATCTCAAATGATTTTCTCATAATGGACGCCTCCTGATACATAATAATTGATTGATGTATCTGAAAGGAAAAATCATACCTTGTTGGACATGGTACGGTCCAAAATGATTTTACCGACATTCCAGTATCCTTTTAGGATCATGTCCTAGAAATGGCTGCATATCTACGAAAAGGTAACCTCAAAATCCAAAGCCCCAAGACTCCATAAAAGTTATGGATGGGGAGGATTCCTAATCTTAAGTATGTTAAGATAAGGGTTGTCCAACTTATGTGAAAAGGTTTCAAGGATAAGTTTGGGACAAGATTTGACATGTACTGATTTGTGGGACATCCTAAAGTAAGTTTAGGTATATGTTCTATAATTCTACTTAGTAAAAGGTGTTTGTTACGAAACACGCTACCTTCTAAGATAAAGGTGTTTATCATTAAAAGGGGCTAGTGGGAGGATAATAGATCTTGAAGAGTTCAAGAACCACAAAATACTATAAGTCGAATAAGAGGAGCACGTAGATAGACCTATTATACCACAACCAATCGTAAATACGGAATAGTCAAGAAGATACACAGGAGGTATGGATTCATCATAGATAATGATGATGAGGTACACATCATGAAGATGATGATCCGATTACATACGATGATGAGGTAAGTGTTATAGACACTCGAGAGAAATGGATTGAAGCAAGTTTCTCAAATATGGAACATTCGTTTTGATGAGGCAATCAAAAGAGTTTGATTTTATCAAAATAAGAATGAACCTAGTGTGTACAAAGGGTCGATTGGGAGCATCGTGACATTCCTAGTACTATATGTTGATATACTACGGATAAGGAATGACATACCAATGCTACAATCGGTAAAGATAAAGTTGTCTAAACATTCCTCCATGAATGATTTGGAAGAGTATCTTAATTGGGGATATAAATCTATATAGATAGATTTAAGAGGATGCTCGACTTAACCCGAGGAACGATATATTCATTTGATGCTAAAGTCGTTTAGCATGGCAAACTCAAGAGATGTCTCATGTTGATGAGCTATGGAGTGTATCTCTCTTAATAGTCCCCACAGACTCACACGAAAAGAGAGGTCGCATGAGTGGAAATCATGTATGCAATGAAATGTACGAGACACGATGTTGATCGGTCATATTATGGAGAAGTTCACTATAAGTCGTTGAAAAACATCTTAAAGTGCTTATGAGCACTAAGGATGTGATCATATTCATGGTGGGTCTAAATTAAAACTAGAGGGCTTAACACACTCAAGTTTTTCAAACAGACCAAGATGATGAAAATCCACTTTAAGGTAAAGCGTTATCTTGAGCAATTAGTGCGGTGAATAGGAAAGGTTCCAAACAAAGAAAGAGTTCTTTGGTTTAGTGATAAAGACAAAGTATATAGCTATAAATGAAGGCGCAAGTTGATTGTTTGGATTAAAAGTTCATTCTGAGAACTAGGAATAGTTCTAAGTCTCATCTTGGATCTAAACATGTGTTGTGGCACTTTCATTTGATTATTAGAATCATTGAAAGATGGAAAATCACTATAGAGATAGTGGACTCTCATGAACAACATTACATATCCATTAACTAAAGCTTATCCAACAGCAGGATAATCGTCACTTAGAGAAGAAGAGTATGAGATACCATGGCGATTGGCTTTAGTGCAAGTGAGAGATTGAAAATAGTATGCATACAAGCCAATCATGTTTGATGATAAAGCATATACTTTGTAACAATCTTATTCATTTATTAATAAAAAGTATTAATTTATTAAAGGCTTTTAATTATCTACATGATCTTTGTTTTATAATATGTGATAAACCCATAGTTTTAAGCAATGCTTTTAGAATAATGATGATGATCATTCTAATGAGATCTAAATTCTTAGAAAGCTTAAAACTAAAATAGTTCCCAATCATTGGATTACTAAATTGGGGATTAGTGAATCCGGATAGATTGGTACATACGTTAACTTGCTTTCATTGGATGAGGATGATTGATCTCATGATCATTTGTGTGGAGACATTAAAGCAAGTATGTAGGTGCTTATTAGAGAATAAGTTCATGAGCGTGGCTCGCTAAGGAATACCTAATGGAGTTTTACTTGCTGTCAATAGGATTTCTGTAGTGATAGTAGTACAAGTGATCCTTGGACTTGAGATCATCATAGTATCTTGTGTATGATGAGTTATACTTTGACTTATTCCTTAAGACCCTTAGGGTATATCAAAGGGTATGCTTGGGTATAATAAGTTATACATGGAGATAATGTATGATCGATAAAGAATCTACCACTTCTATTAAAAGAAGAGAAATGTCTATGTGATTCGATAAATGACAACCCAAGAGTCCTTGGCTAAGGCGAATAAAATTAGAAAGGAGTTTCTAATTTGCATTATTTGGTTTTGTGCATTTAAGGATCGAAATACATATAATTAAATAAAATAAGACTTGTGAAGTAATTTCCATGTCTTATATTTAATTGGAACATTGTATGGTGGAAGGATTGAATTATACGGTAACTATTTACTCAAAGGTTCTTTTATGATTAATGTTGAAATCTATATTATCCGGAAAGTCGTTGATCATTTAGGAGGCTTATTTATCCTTATTAGAATAAATATTATTTATTTAAATAAATTAATTGTTTAATTTATTTATTTAAATAAGATTAGAATTGTTCTAATTGATTTATTCACAATAGGTTTAATATGGAGAACCTAAAGGGTCACACCATAAAAGGAAGAATAATTATTTAATAAGTTAATGGCATAATCGTAATAATATGTTAAGTATATTTAATTTAATCTATGGTGATAGAATAAATTAAATAGCTTAATATTATTATTTAATATTTTAGAAATATTAAATATAAATTAATAAGAGAGTCTTATTAATATTATTATAATTATTATTATTTTAATTTCTAAAAGAGTTTAGGAATTAATTTAATATAAGTACTCTCATTTATTCCTAATAGGATTAGGAGGTTAAATTAATTAAAATAGTTTAATTAATTATCCCTAATAAGATAAGGGAGCTTAATTAATTAAAGAATTTTAATTAATTAAAATAAAACCCAATTCCTTAATTGTTAAGGAGGGTTGCCCACATCTATAAATAAGAGGAGTCTTATTATGGGTGGTGGGGGTTGTTTACTTTTACAACATACGTAATTCCAATAGTTGGGAGAGTACGCTCTTTTTTATAGAGATAGAAAACTAGGGTTTTGCCAAATACCCATCTTCTTGAATTCTTCTTCTTCCTTGGTGGATCACCTCTAGAGGCCAAACACTTGGGTGGCTAACGTTGATCAAAGGAAGGAACCAAACCCGGTGAATTCAAGTTGAACGTGAAAGGATTTGGAGGTGAACTTGTACCTGAGGAAGCTCGATCTTAAAGGGTATGATTTTATTCTTTATGTTTTCGTTTAATTAATAATTGTGCATAATGGGTGATCCGGCTATATGGTTTGTAAAATTTTAAAACTCTGATTTTACACGTTTCCGCTTATTTTTGCAATTTGATTGCGTTCATGTATATTACAAACCTAACAGTATGACATCAGTACTACAATCCTAACACCATAAGTTTCCTAGAAATCAACAAGAACACTGATTTAAAATCGGTCAAACTAGGTACCTTAGCGACTGACATGGAGTTCTGGGTTTGATGAAGAACAGCTCAAGAACACCTATAGCGACAGTTTCATCGCTATAGGGCCCTTTAGCGATAGTTTAATTAGAAAAATAATTACTTTAATTAATAAATAGATAAAAATAATTTTTAATTATTAAAAGTACAAAATAAATTCCTAAAAATTATTTAAAGTTTGAAAATTAGTTTTTTTTATTATTTTGACTATATTTCATAAATATTTAATATATTTGGAATAATAATGGTATTTAATTTATTTAATTATAATATTAAATAAATTATTTAAAAATGATTTTAATACATGAAAAATTATGAAAAATTATATTATGGTATAAGAAAATGATTTAAGTGTTATAAAAATATTTGAAGTTATAAAATATAACTTTTGATATTTTGTCATGAAAATATTAATATTTTAATATTAAAAGCAATTAGCGGATAATGAATTTAATTGTTTAAAAATCATGTAAATATAATTTTAAGGTATTAAAAATACTTTGATATATTATAAATATATTATAATATTATGATATAATTTTCATTAATATTTGGTATTAAATAAATATTAATGATAAAGGAATTATGTGGTATTTAATTCATATAAATACAATATTAATGATTGAAAAATAATGATAAATAATAAAAATTAGTTAAAAATTATTACAAGCTTATGAAAAATGTTTTGACTGATAATAAATTATCTAAGATAATTGTTAAGTGTTTAGACATAGTTTAATTGAACTTAAACTCAATAATTCTCCGACTAAAGACGTCGGGATATCAGAATTGTACCGAACTCGACTCTGACTGTAAAAGTTTGACTTGAGGTTGAAAGTATTATGCATACAAGCCAATCATGTATGATGATAAAGCATATACTGTGTAATCAATCTTATTTATTTATTAATAAAAGAATTATTTATTAAAGGCATTTATTATCTACATGGTCTTTGTTTTAATAATATGTGATAAACCCGTAGTTTTAAGCAGCGCTTTTAGAATAATGATGATGATCATTCTAATGAGATCTAAATTCTTAGAAAGCTTAAAACTAAAATAGTTCCCAATCATTGGATTACTAAATAGGGATTAGTGAATCCGGATAGATTGGTACATACGTTCTTCTTTCATTGGATGAGGATGATTGGTCTCATGATCATTTTGTGTGGAGACACTAAAGCAAGTATGTAGGTGCTTATTAGAGAATAAGTTCATTGAATGTGACTCGCTAAGGAATACCTAATGGAGTTTTACTTACTGTCAATAGGAATTTCTGTAGTGATAGTAAGTACAAATGATCCTTAGACTTGAGATCATCATAGTATCTTATATATAATGAATTACACTTTGACTTATTCCTTAAGACTCTTAGAGTATATCAAAGGGTATGCTTGGGTGTAATAAGTTACATATGAAGATAATGAATGATCAATAAAGAATCTACCACTTCTAGTAAAAGGAGAAATGTCTATGTGATTCGATAAATGACAACCCGGGAATCCTTGGCGAGGTGGAATGAAATTAGAAAGTAGTTTCTAATTTGCATTCATTGGGAGTTGTTCATTTAGGAATCGAAATACATATAATTAAATAAAATAAGACTTGAGCGGTAATTCCATGTCTTATATTTAATTGGGACATGGTATGGTGGAAGGATTGAATTGTGCGGTAACTATTTACTCAAAGGTTCTTTTATGATTAATGTTGAAATCTATATTATCACGGAAAGTTGTTGATCGCTAGGGGAGGCTTATCCCATTGTAGAATAAATATTATTTATTTAAATAAATTATTTGTTTAATTTATTTATTTAAATGAGATTAGAATTGTTCTAATTGATTTATTCACAACCGGTTTAATATGGAGAACCTAAAGGGTCACACCATAAAAGGAAGAATAATTATTTAAGAAGTTAATGGCATAATTGTAATAATATGTTGAGTATATTTAATTTAATCTATGGAGATAGAATAAATTAAATAGCTTAATATTTATTATTTAATATTTTAGAAATATTAAATATAAATTAATAAGAGGAGTCTTATTAATATTATTATAATTATTATTATTTTAATTTCTAAAAGGTTTAGGAATTAATTTAATATTAGTACTCTCATTTATTCCTAATTGGATTAGGAAAGAAAATTAGTTAAAGGAGTTTAAATTAATTACCCCTAATAGGATTAGGGAGCCCATTTCTAGGGTTTGAGCCAAATCCATTCTTCTTGAAAAATTCCTCTTCCTTGGTGGATCACCTATAGAGGCCACACACTTGGGTGGCTTACATTGATCAAAGGAAGGAATCTACAGGAGATTCAAGGAGATCATGGAGAAGTAGGAGGTGAACTTCGTATATGAGGAAGCTTCGTTTTCTACAAGGTATGATTTCATAATTTCTTATTCTTCGTTTAATTAATAATATGCATAAAGGATGATCCGGGTAATTGGTTTGTGAAAAATTTTAAAATCTAATTTTATCTCGCTTCCGCTACGTTTTGCAATTTTGATTGCTACTTTGATTTTCACGAAAATCTAACAGTGGTATCATGAGCCAAACTTTATGCGAATTATTAATTATTTTGATTCCATATATGTATGGGTATGTATTTTGAATAATTTATTGGGCATATTTTATTATATAAAATTATTATTAAAAAAAAAAAAAAAAACTGCCGATTTTTTTTTTAAATATACAAGGGGCCATCACGTGGACCGTAATACCTGCTTTTTCTTCTCTTTCTTGCTGAGTTGCTGGACGGTTTATATATATATATTATTATATTTTTTTGCGAACTCCGTGGCTTCTTTTTTTGGTGAATCCGTGTGATATCAGTACTAATATAATAAAAGGCAAAGCAAGAAAGGGGTCCACGTGGCAGCAGGTCCGGAAATTTTAAGCCATCATTTTGACCGAGTATTATGGCAATTCAAGGTCCGACCAACTTGATAAATATTCTGCCACGTGTCAAGCAGCTGGCAGTCCGGTTTACGTGTCAAGCAGCTGGTAGTCCGGTTTTTGTGTCAAGCAGCTGGCAGTCCGGTTTTTGGTCAAGCAGCTGGCAGTCCGGCCACTTTTTTTGAAAGAGTAGGATTTTTATTATATATATACATATAATTGTTATATATATATATATATATAATTTTAATAATTTTATAATTAAAATAAAAGAGTTTATTTTAATATTGAAATTGGATTTCATACAACATAAAATTGCCCATTAAATGATACTCATATATATATGGAATGATTTAATTTATTGATACATATGATGATATGTATGATAATAAATGGGATTGATTATGGACAATTTGACCAATATGATTGGATTTATTTTAGTTGGATGTTTGAATGAATGGGTTTTATTAAATGGGGTCTGCGTACCTCGTCTTTTCTGGTTTTCTTCTTGATGTAAATTCTATCTCTCTCCTATGTACTTCCCCTTGACTGCTGATCAAGGTTTCTATTTAAATTAAATAGTTTAATGTAATAGGATTAGTTAGAATTTTTTGAAGAACCGGAGATCAAGGAGCGCTTGAAGACCCGTTTGTAATGGAGCCCGGGTTTAAATGTAATAGTTATATTTAAATGTTTATTCTATGCACCCTAGAGTTTGACCTTTTGGTTCACTTGGTGGCTCTAGTGAACCAAACTAGAATAAAAGTCCATAATCAATCCAGATAGAATATAGTATTCTATATGTGCATGCTAGTATTATATATATTATATATTATGCATGCACATGCTTCGCATATTTAATAATATGATGGCGTATTTTATATATATATATTTGCATGCATGCTAAACAAGATGAGACAAATAATAACAAATCCCTCAAAGTTTTTATTTATTAAGTCTTAAGCGTTCAAAGATATTTAGAATATCGAGCGTAAGCCTTCTAGCATGATAAAATTAATAGAGTATTAAATATTTAATATGAGTTTGTTGTGTCACCACAAGGCAAGTATTAAGTATTTAAGATGTTAATTTATCACATTTGATGCTTATAAAGAAAATTGAACAATATTGTTTTGTTGTGTCACCACAAGGCGATATTTTTCTTTTTGAATATATGGAAGTGCTAGGTTGGACTTAACTTAGATAATTTTGATTCGGATGTGCCACCACTTGATCAAAATAATCCAAGAGGCAAAACATAAGGAGTTACATGTTGATGTAATTGACAAGGAGTTGTCTACCTATTTATTTATATATAGTTTGTTGTGTCACCACAAGGCTATATATATTTGAAATGGGATCCTTATTCTCACTAGCAAAAACTTTAATTAGATTTTAGAACTATATAAATGAGGGTAATATAGTTTGAAGAAAATAGTGGGAGATACCAATATAAAATAAGACCTAATTTATTTTGGTAATTAATAAATGAATGTTTGCTAAAATATTGTCTTTTTACATGCAGAATTTTGAAAATGTCACATTCACTAATTTCACTGCGAAGCATACTTGATGCTAAAAACCGACCGTACCGATAGAACTACTGGATTTGGTTAAGGAATCGAGAATTGTTCTCTTCTGCTTGAAAAGATTTCTTATGTCCTAAATTCGCCTGCGTACTGCAAAAGTTGCGAGAGGCGACCTCCGAGGAAGAGATTGCTACTTTTAAGCGATTGGCAAGATGATGCATCCGTGGCTCAATGCATCATGCTTTCGCATCTATGAGTAACGAGCTTGGCGTCAAGATGAAAACATGGATGCTCCTACTATCCATCGCACCTTGGAGAGTTGTATGGTGAGCAAAGTAGGACCGCTAGATATGAAATATCTAAGGAGCTCTTCCGATCTCTCGGATGACCGAGAACCGCTACTTAGTTGAGTCCTAAAGATGATCAATCGATTGAACATCTTGGATGACTTGGGTTAAATCGTGGATGGGGAGTTGAGTCAAGATTTAGTCTTGCAGTCACTCCCGGACACCTTCTCACAATTTGTTGTGAATTTTCACATGAATAAGTTGGATGTCGACTTGCACGAATTACTTAACATGTTGAAAGCTGGCTGAAGGTCACTTCCCATCCAAGAAGAACAATGTCTTCTTGGTGGATGATTCTTCCAAGAAAAGGAAGAGGCCCAAGGTATCTTTCGAAAGGAAGAAATCCAAGAAGGCTAAGGGAAAGGAGAAAGTGAAGGATCAAAAGAAACACGATCCATTAGCAAAGGAATTTGCTTCCATTGTAATAGTGGGTCCTTTGGAAGAGGAACCGCAAGGATTATCTCGCAGAACAAAAGCGGAAGAAGCTTGAGAAGCTTGAATCCTAATCAAGGTTTGTTTATGATTGAAATTAATTTTACGAAAGTCGATCTTCTACTTGGGTATTGGATCTGGGATGTGGTTCTAACATATGTAATAATATGGGGTGGTCGGGAAGTAGAAAGGCGAAAGCAAGGATGAGGTCGTAGATCTACGAGTGGGAAATGGAGCAAAGGTTCTTTGCATTAGTATTTGTAGGGACTTATTGTTTAGCATCGCTTACTGAGGCAAGTTCATTAATTTAAATAATTGTTATTTTGTTCCAAATATCATTAGAAACATTATTTCTATCTCTGTATTGGATATGGATGGTTTTAATATTATAATAAAGAACAACAGTTGTTCTATTTATAATGATAATATTTTATATGGTGTTGGTAATTTACGAAATGGACTTTATATACTTGACTTGCATGAAAATATATTTCAAATGGAACAAACTAATAAAAGGAAAAGAGATGATGTTAATTATACCTTCATGTGGCACTATAGACTCGGTCATATTAATGAAACAAGATTATCCAAGTTGCATAAAGATGGGCTCCTAGAGCTATCTGATTATGAATCATATCCAACCTGTGAATCTTGTCTCATGGGTAAAATGACTAAATCTCCTTTTAGTGGAAAAGGAGAAAGAGTTCTGAGAGTTGTTAGCATTGGTACACATACGATGTATGTGGACCTATGACAACGACCGCATGAGGAGGGTATTCTTATTTTATTACATTCATCGGCGACCACTCAAGATTTGGATATGTGTATTTAATGAAATACAAATCTGAATCATTTGAAAAGTTCAAAGAGTTCGAAGTGAAGTTGAGAAGCAAACTGGTAAGAGTATTAAGATTCTTCGATCCGATCGAGGAGGAGAATACTTAAGTGGTGAGTTTCTCAATTGTCTCAAAGAAAATGGTATAATCTCACAATGGACTCCACCGGGGCATACAAATGAATGGTGTATCTAAAAGGAGAAATCGAACATTGTTGGACATAGTTCGATCTATGATGAGCTTTTACCGACCTTCCGGTTTTCTTACGGGATATGCCCTAGAATGGTGCATACCTACTTAACAAGGTACCTACAAAATCCGTCCCCAAGACCCCATATGAGTTATGGGGGGAGGAAACCAAATCTTAAGCATGTTAAGACTTGGGGTTGTCCAAACTTATGTCAAAAAGTTTGAAAACGATAAAGCTGCAGACTAGATCCGAAAAATGTAGATTTGTGGGATATCCTAAAGAAACATCGGGATATTATTTCTATCATCCAAGTGATCAAAAGGTGTTTTTGTTGCGAAACATCGCCTTCTTGGAAAAGGAGTTTATCCTTGAAGGGTCGGTGGGAGTAAGATATATCTTGAAGAGGTTCAAGAACCACAAAATGCTACTGAGATCAAAGTGAGGTACCTAATCAAGTAGGGATTCATACATACCACACCCTATTCAGTAAATCGGAAGAGTACCAAAGATACCAGACGGTATGGACTTGTCATAGAAGATGACAATGAGGTACGCATCATAGATGATGATGATCCATTGAATTACTTAAGCGGTATGAGTAGTAAAGACTCGAGAGAAATGGCAAGAAGCCATGAAATCCGAGATGGACTCCATGTATGAGAACCAAGTATGGACTTTGGTCTCACCACCAAGGCATTAAGCCTATTGGGTGTAAATGGGTCTTTAAAAGAAAGGCTGGAGCAGGCGGCAAGGTAGAGACCTATAAGGCCCCATTTGGTTGCAAAAGGTTTCAAACAAAGACAAGGAGTTGACTATGACGAAACCTTCTCACCAAGAGCAATGCTCAAGTCCATTCGGATTTTGCTTGCGATTCTGACTTACCATGACTACTGAAATCTGGCGGATGGACGTGAAAATGGCCTTCCTCAATGGAAAACTTGAGGAGGATGTGTATATGACACAACCGGAAGGATTTGTTTCAAAGGTTGGAACAAATCAAGTCTCATAGCTTCAACGATCCATTTATGGATTAAAGCAAGCTTCGTAGGTGGAACATCCGTTTTGATGAGACAATCAAAAGTTTGATTTTATCAAAAATGAGGATGAAACCATGTGTGTACAAGAAGGTTAGTGGGAGCATTTGTTTCATTCCTTGTATTATATGTTGATGATATATTACCGATAGGGAATGATATTCCTATCTTCGCAAACAATTAAAATCAAGTTATCTAAACACTTCTCCATGAAGGACTTGGGAGAAGCATCCTATATTTTGGGGATAAAGATCTATAGAGATAGATCTAATAGGATGCTTGGCTTGTCCCATGAAGGCGATACATTGACATGATGCTAAAAAGGTTTAGCATGGAAGATTCCAAAAGAGGTCTCATCTTGGATGAGCCATGGAATACATCTCTCCAAGAAACAAGCCCCAAAAACACTGAGGAGAGAAACCGTATGAGTAAGATTCCTTATGCTTCAGCAATAGGATCTATCATGTACGGTATGATATGTACTAGACCAGATATCGCTCATGCACTTAGTGTAACAAGAAGATATCAGTCGAATCCAGGAGAAGAACACTGGAAGGCAGTGAAAAATATCCTAAAGTACTTAAGAAGAACTAAGGATGTATTTCTTGTCTACGGTGGGTCCGAATTAAAACTAGAGGGCTTCACAGACTCAAGTTTTCAAATGCAGACCAAGATGATGATAAATCCGTTTGGGGTAATGTGTTTACCTTAAGCGGTGGCTTGATGAGTTGGAAAAGTTCCAAGCGACAACGATTCGATTCAAAGGATGTGAGGAAGAGTACATAGGCGCAAGTGAAGGCGTAAAGGAAGCTCATTTGGATGAAGAAGTTCATTACCGAACTTGGTGTGGTTCCTAGCATTAAAGGACCGGTGCCTTTATTCGTGTGACAAACTTTGGAGCACATTGCTGCATGACTAAGGAACCCAGTCTCATCGAAATCCAAACACGTGTTGCGGCGATTTCATTTGATTAGAGAGATCATTGAAAGAGGAGGCGTCACCCTCGGGCGTGTGGACTCTCAAGACAATATTGCAGATCCATTTACTAAAGCGTTACAACAACAAAGAAGGTTTGATCGTCACTTAGAAGATGGGTATGAGATACCACGACGATTGGCTTTAGTGCAAGTGGGAGATTGAAAGTATTATGCATACAAGCCAATCATGTATGATGATAAAACATATCTTGTGTAATCAATCTTATTTGTTTATTAATAAAAGAATTATTTATTAAAGGAATTTATTATCTACATGGTGTTTGTTTTAATAATATGTGATAAACCCATAGTTTTAAGCAACGCTTTTAGAATAATGATGATGATCATTCTAATGAGATCTAAATTCTTAGAAAGCTTAAAACTAAAATAGTTCCCAATCATTGGATTACTAAATAGGGGATTAGTGAATCCGGATAGATTGGTACATCGTTGCTTGCTTTCATTGGATGAGGATGATTGGTCTCATGATCATTTGTGTGGAACACTAAAGCAAGTATGTAGGTGCTTATTAGAGAATAAGTTCACTGAATGTGACTCGCTAAGGAATACCTAATGGAGTTTTACTTACCTGTCAATAGGAATTCCTGTAGTGATAGTAGTACAAATGATCCTTAGACTTGAGATCATCATAGTATCTTATATATAATGAATTACACTTTGACTTATTCCTTAAGACTCTTAGAGTATATCAAAGGGTATGCTTGGGTGTAATAAGTTACATATGAAGATAATGAATGATCAATAAAGAATCTACCACTTCTAGTAAAAGGAGAAATGTCTATGTGATTCGATAAATGACAAACCCAGAATCCTTGGTTAAGGTGGAATGAAATTAGAAAGTAGTTTCTAATTTGCATTCATTGGGAGTTGTTCATTTAGGAATCGAAATACATATAATTAAATAAAATAAGACTTGATGATAATTCCATGTCTTATATTTAATTGGGACATGGTATGGTGGAAGGATTGAATTGTACGGTAACTATTTACTCAAAGGTTCTTTTATGATTAATGTTGAAATTTATATTATACGGAAAGTCGTTGATCGCTAGGGAGGCTTATCCTATTGTAGAATAAATATTATTTATTTAAATAAATTATTTGTTTAATTTATTTATTTAAATGAGATTAGAATTGTTCTAATTGATTTATTCACAATAGGTTTAATATGGAGAACCTAAAGGGTCACACCATAAAAGGAAGAATAATTATTTAAGAAGTTAATGGCATAATTGTAATAATGTATTGAGTATATTTAATTTAATCTATGGAGATAGAATAAATTAAATAGCTTAATATTTATTATTTAATATTTTAGAAATATTAAATATAAATTAATAAGAGGAGTCTTATTAATATTATTATAATTATTATTATTTTAATTTCTAAAAGGTTTAGGAATTAATTTAATATTAGTACTCTCATTTATTCCTAATTGGATTAGGAAAGAAAATTAGTTAAAGGAGTTTAATTAATTACCCCTAATAGGATTAGGGAGCCCATTTAATTAAAAGAGTTTAATTAAATAAATAATACCTTATTTTAATTAAAAATAGGGTTACATGATATCTTTATAAGAGAGTCTTATATTAGATATCTAAAATAACGTAATTCTAGATTGGGAGAGTACACCTTTTCTTATTAGGATAGGAAAAACTAGGGTTTGAGCCAAATCTCTTCTTCTTGAAAAATTCCTCTTCCTTGGTGGATCACCTATAGAGGCCACACACTTGGGTGGCTTATATTGATCAAAGGAAGGAATCTACCCGGAGATTCAAGGAGATCGCGGAGAAGTAGGAGGTGAACTTGTACCTGAGGAAGCTCGTTTCTACAAGGGTATGATTTCATAATTTCTTATTCTTCGTTTAATTAATAATATGCATAAAGGATGATCCGGGTAATTGGTTTGTGAAAAATTTTAAAATCTGATTTTATCTCGCTTCCGCTACGTTTTGTAATTTTGATTGCTACTTTGATTTTCACGAAAATCTAACAGAGGTTAGGTCGTATGTGCTGTATAGACTGATAGGATTATGTGATAATGTGTTTAGGTTATTTTAAATATTGTGATGATATTATTCTAATTTGTAATAAATATTATTAATATTAGGTCTTCAGACAAAGCTTATTAAATTGCTTAGCAGTAATCAACGGTCCAGGCAAGTTTTTTTTTCTTAACTCGACCTCGAGTAGTATTATTCAATTATACTTGTGGTTAATCATTTCTGATTGCCATGTCTAAGAATTATTAAATTGCACTCTATGCATACGGCATGTATTCATCAGGTATGAAAGGCTGATCACCTTCATTACCATTCAGTCCAGATATATATATGTTCATGTTCAATGTTCGTTCAGTTATGAAAATTTGTTCATGCTAATTCAAAACTATATTGTTGAATTATAGCCAGCTTTTGTTTAATTATTTCTATCATGATATATCTTTAATTTATTGAACTTAAACTTGCTGGGCAAACTTATTGCTCACCCTTGCTATATCATGATTAACATTGCAGATTAAGACGAATACGTCGGATACAGGAAAGGACAAAGCCAAGTTCAGCTTGGGATTATGTGTGCAGCTAGAATTGTAATAGTATAGTATGATCATAATGTTATATGTTAGATGGTTTATAAATTGTGTATAAGTTAAGGTTACTCGACCTTGGGGAATAGTGTGTAAAGTTTATTGTATAAACAATTTATGTTTACATCTTCCGCAATAGTTATAGAATGATTGAACTGGATCCGCGGTGATTCGGGACCCGGATTCAGGGCTCTCACATCTGGCTGCTAAAGTTATCCCATCTATGACATAGTCTAAAATGGTGATGACCTTCATAGATATTCAAGAAGCTCCATTTTATGAGAGGGTTCTAGCTGGAATAGGAAAGCCATTCTCAAAAAATGATTAAGCACAAAAAAATGGCTGAAATGGAATTGAAATCTTGGAAGATTCAAGACCTCGCTTTAAAAGCCGTAGCTGAGCATATCCAATCTGGAAGTTATTGGAACAACCCCCGAAGGGTCCATAAGAAGAAAGAAGAGGATGTTTCCTTGATACTGCAAGGACAAAAAGGCAATCAAAACTTGCCTATTAAGAGGAAAAACTACTCCCTTTTTTAAGCTCAATCTTTAAACCCTTCATTGCCAAAGAGTGGAGTAGTCAAGCGCTCAAGAGTGTTCACACCCTTAGGGGACTCACTTGAAAAAATTCTTAAACTTCTAACAACCCAGAAGAAAATCACTCATCTTGTTCCACCAGCCAACCCGAGTGGAAAAGGTTTCAATACAAGCAAGAAGTGTGCTTACCATGCTGGAGCTCTAGGTCACGATACTCAAGATTCTTGGGCCTTCAAGCATAAGATCCAAAACTTAATTGACAATGGTGAGATCATGGTGACCAAGCCCGACCAACCACATGTTCAAGACAACCCTCTCCCCCAATACAAGGAAGAGAGGTTAACATGATCAATAGAAGCAGTAGAGAGAGCTCCAAGTACCTCAAATATGTGGGTGTTTCATCCCAAATCAATAAAGATAATTCCGACAAATGGAATTATTCAGAGTTCCAGTTCATGATGGAACGAGTGTTAAAGTCTCTTGGCGAACAAGTCAATCAACCGGCAGAACTTGAGATTCATTAACACCAAGTCACACAACAATTTTTCAGTCAGGAGCATGCCAGCCTCCTTTCTCTTATCGCTGATACTCCACCACTTACTCAAGAAAGTTAAACATTGGAGAAAAAAATTGCAAGATAAGCAAAAGCTAAAGCACATCGAGAGTTTGCCAACAAAAGGGAATTCACCTATTTAGTCCAACCGATGGAAGAAATATTGCAGATGCTGATCAATGAGGGAAAAATCACAGCACTACTACCTCCAGTCAATCCACTCTCAAAAAGATTTGATGCCACTGGAGTATGTCAATACCACTCTCACTCTCGCGGTCACAACACTGAGGAATGTTGCGCACTCCACCATCTTATCCAAAAAATGATTGACAACGGTGACCTGCAAATGGCAGATAATGATGATGTATCATCTGAGAGTGGGAACACATTTCCTCCAGGATGGAAGGAAGTCGTAGCAGTTATATCCTCTGAAGGAGATTTAGCTGCCACACCACTTACAATTCAACCAATTCAGCTCAAAGGTGTTGAAAACCCTTTGAGAGTGGTTGCACCAAAGCCAATCATATTTCCATTCAGGCCATAATATCCTATCATAAGCCTTAAGAAAGTCCCATGGAACTATGGGGAAGCTGAAGGATCAACATCAAGTATAGTTGCTGCAGTGTCTAAAGAAAATCCACTGTATCTCCCTCAACGAGTGATGAAGCCTATCATCAGATCTAAGGGGGAAAGTGCCCAAGGAGAAGATTGAAGAATTCCTCCACAAGATGGGACACAATGAAATGTAAGACCCCAACTTTTATGAATAAAGATTAATTTTTCTCTAAATGTTATTTTGAATAATAAGGTATGGATTTGATATAATGTTATAGTTGTGGGTGATATTTACAAATTTTGCAAAGTATGCAAGTTGTTATAAAATATTCGTTTAGTCGGGGAATATTTGTTTTATCAAGGAATATTTATACGACGACACAATCATTGGTGGACCCCACAACAGAATTATTGTCGGAGTTAGAAAACGACAAAAATAACTTTGTATAAAAATAACGGCAAAAGTTTTACCGTTAACTATTGAAATATCCGGTGATAAAAGTACAGTTATATGTGTGGTTGCATAGTAGCACACGGTATTGTACAATATCTTTGATTATTGATGCTTACGTGAGAAGTCACTTAGTTTTATTTAATTATTGTCATAATATTTTATATTATTAAATCAATAATTGAGACGACAAAGTTATTCATATTATTATTTTCATTATTGACAATGTCTAGAAAATTCTGTCGAGGAAAGGGGTTTGGTCAACTAATTACGCGCCAATAAGGAGAAATCCTTATCGGAAAGCCCCCTCTTTCTTGGGAATGATCTGGTTGTTAATATTTTGAGTTATAATATTAATGATGAATAAATGTTATTAAAAATGTGTTTAGTGAAGCCAAGTGAATTGAGATAAATAGTGGAGTTTTTATGAAGTATTTGTTGTAAATTTTGCTTATTACATGGACCCCCACTTACTCATTTTTCAAAATCATCGGTAGAAAGTTTATATATATATATATATATATATATAAAGTATGTCAGTATATATAAATATATATAATAAGTGTGTGTGTGCCATGTGTGTGAGTGTTTGTGTGGTGATTGTGGTGATTATATATATATATATATATAATATTATATTTTATTTGATTACATAGTACTGCATAGTATTGCATAATACTGCATAGTATTTGCATAGTGCATCATAGTAAAATCAAAATTATTTCAGCTAATTCGTCCGTGAATCCTATTGTGAAGTCCGTGATTTTTCCTAAATAGTACCCTGCCATTCTTCTATAAATAGGATGCTTAGTTTAGAATTGAAAATAACAACAGAATCATAGAATTCTTCTTCTATAATATTGAGCGTATTTCTTTTGAGTTTAAGGAAGCTTTGAGCGTAGAAAATAGTACAAGTTTTTTTCAAGAATATCCCTGCTATACCATTCAGAAGTACTCTCCTTTTAAGGTAAGGGATATTATTTTGTTCAGTATTCGTAAAAAATAATATTTTCTTCCATATTCTGTAGTACGTAAGTAATATTATTTTGTTTCATATTCCTAATTCTACATTTATGTTGATAAGTATTGCTTCTATACTCCTTGAAATTAGTAGAATATCTTTGAAATTTGCGCTTTATCTCGCATCTTTTCACGAAAATATTATTCTAAACATTCTTGTTAATTTTTAATCTTTTCATATCGGGGTACTATTCATGGGGTACTATTCCCGAAGTACTATTCACGTGGTACTAATTACTTGAGTACTATTCACCCGGGGTACTATTCATGACAAAAATTGATTTCTTTTTTGTCCAAATTATTTTTGATACAATATTATTCTTGAATTTTATTCCACAAAGCAGTTATCATGTTGACAATTTGGACATCCTTGAACTATGTATAAATTGAATTATAAATCTTTAAAATTTATCCTTGCTTTTTGTTAATTGAGTTCTTATATCATTGTCATTATCTTCATGCTTATATTGTGATGAAAGTTATCTTTGGCCCGTAGTGCATAGATGAATTATTAATTGGTATGATTATGACCAGGAATTATGTATCGGTATAATCATGATCTGTAAAGTTACAAATGATGTGGTAAAAGTCCTCATTAGCTCGTAGTGCATTGATGGACAGTTGTTAGCATGATCATGACCATTGGTGATAATAACGAATATCCTTGGCCTGTAGAGCATGGATAATTCATGGATGTGATACTAACGAATATCCTTGGCCTGTAGTGCATGGATAATTCGATGATGTGGATTATTTATTGAGCTGTGTTACAATGATAAAATATCGATGATGAACTTTTAAATCATAGAAGATAGTAGATATTATGCTCTACTTAACTTTTCTAATAGATTGTTTGTTTCGCTACAGTTAAACTTGTTGTCTATTATATTCTATCAGTTTAGCACTGTTGAAGGCTAACGATAATTTATTCTACATTATCTTAGTCATAATATTCTTTACTGGGCTAGTTGAGCTCACACTTTGCTTTCATTGTTCTCTTTAGGATATGAGAATATAGGTGGGACTAGTCGGGGAATGAAGTGTCAGTCCAAGATGGTGGCTATAGTAGTCCTCACTATTCTATGAAATAATGTGATAATAAATGTAATGAGGACTCCATTTAAGTTTGGATATTGTCTACGAGACAATATTCGTGTTAAAACTCTCAACTACATTTTGTCGTATTGTATAAATGAAGTTTGTATTTAAATTTAGTACCATGTATTAGCAACTCAGAATGGGTTGTGTATACCTATTTTGGGGGCATCACAGTTAGTATCAAAGCTTAGGGATATGATCCCTGGCTGAGAATTGAGGCTAGAACTAGGAGGGGAGAGACGGGGTAAATCCTTTGCTAGTATGACCTACCTAAGTTTATTTGTTATTTAATTGGTCGGTCAGAATATAGGGATAATATGTGGCATGTCAATTAACCCTTGTTTTGTGGCAGTGCTTGAAAATGGCATCGAAAAATGTTGAGATAAGCAATGAAGCACATAAGATCCTTGGGTCACCGCCGATTAATTACCAGGATAATGTGCATAAGGAAGGCAATAATCCTCATGTAAACAACAACACCGACCAAATGATGAATGATGGGATGTTTAGGTGCTTTCTGCAATTTATGTAACACCAAACGAGAGAAACTCATGTTTAAAATGCTGGTGGAATCAATGGAAACTCTCGGCTGGTCACCGCTAAGTAATTCAAAGAGCTGGGACCACTGGAGTTTTTGGGAAAGCCATAACCTTTTAAGGTAGAGACGTGGATTAAGTAGATCACCAAGATATTTGATGTCTTGGGATGTTCCGAGGAGCAAAAGGTTCCCTTTGCCACCTTCATGTTGCGAGGAGAGGCAGATTATTGGTGGGAATCTATAAAACGTACTAAACCTTCCTCACTAAAGATGTCTTGGGTGAAGTTCCAAGAATTGTTCAATGACAAGTACTTTCCTGAAAGTATTCGTCACATAAAGGAGGTAGAATTCATCCAGCTGGAGCAAAACAATATGACCGTATCGCAATACGATGCTAAGTTTGCCGAGTTATCCCGGTTTGTATCCCACTTGGTAGATAATGAGGAGCGTATGACACGAATATTTCTACGAGCTTTGAAACCCGAAATACGTCAATACCTCATTTCTCACAAACTTTGTTTATATTCATATGTTGTGAATAGGCCTCAAATATTGGATCACGATAATGAGTCAGCCCAACCAAAAGACAACGACCAACAACACGATAATAATCGTACTAATGGAAACGACCATCAGAACAATGATAACCATTGTGGAGGAAATTATCAGGCTAGAAATGGTAACCACTTCGGTGGTAATCATGGCCAAGATAATAGGAGAGGTGAATCAAGTGGAAATTTCAAAAAGAGAAGATTCAACAATGATGGAAAGACAACAGCACCAACACCCGTTTTTAAGGAAGGAGAACGACCACCGATCGTATGTTACAAATGCGGACAGGAGGGACACATCCATCCAAACTGTATGCAGCAACCTAAAGCGTGTTTCAATTGTGGAAAGGAAGGTCATTTAGCTTGATTTTGCGACACCAAAGGCTGTCCCAAACAAGTTAAAGTCGTTAGTTTAAGGGAGAGCGTTTTTTGTGACTTCCCAAAAAGTGAGGAACCCGAACAAAGTTATCACGGGTAAACTAATCATAAATTCTTGCGAAGTCTATACCTTATTCGATACCGGTTCTACCCATTCTTTTATTTCACCTGCTTGTGCTCAACGTTTGAACTTGACTCCTGAGAAATTAGACTTTGACTTATCAGTTGAAACTTCGTTAGGAGAAACCTTCATTACATCCACTGTTTATAAATCCTGTTTGATTTAAATCAGCATCCTCCCATTACCTATTGATCTCATCTCTTTTAAAATTCTTGGATTTGATGTGTTTTTAGGGATTGATTGGTTAATTACTCATCATGCTAAAATTAATTGTTTTCGTAAGGTTGTTAGCTTTCATATTCCTAACCAACATGTTATGTGAATTCAAGCATCCAAACCACTAAAGTCAATCACTGTCATATTAAGCTATAAAGCCATTCATTTATTAAAAAATGGATGTCAAGCTTTCTTAGCCCATGTCATCGATTTAAACAAAAATACGTCAGATTTGAATGATATTTCTATTGTTAATAAATTTCCAGACGTATTTCCCCAAAGAATTTCCTGGTCTACCCCTAGAGCGTGAAATCAAATTTTGTATTGACCTTGAACCCGGTACAAAACCTCAAATATTTCTTCACCCAAAACGAACGTAACATGCCCCAAAGACGTTGGCTTGAGCTGTTGAAAGATTACGATCATACCATTCAATACCATCCTGAAAAGCGAATGTGGTAGCTGACGCGTTGAGTAGAAGATCGTATACAGTTATGAGTGCGACGTTTTTAACACAAAGACCCATTTTGTATGATTTACAAAGGATGGAGATAGAGTTAAAGACTCCAGAGACCCACGTGATGATGTCAAATATACGAATAGAACTGACTTACTTTCATTGTTCTCTTCAAGAAATGATAATATAGCTGGGACTAGTCGGGGAATGGAGTGATGGTCCAAGATGGTGGATATAGTAGTCCTCACTATTCTATGAAATTTTGTGATAATAAATGTAATGAGGACTCCATTTGAGTTTGTATATTGTCTAAGAGACAATATTCATGTTAAAACTCACAACTACGTTTTGTCGTATTGTATAAATGAAGTTTGTATTTAAATTCTGTACCATGTATTTGGCGACTCAGAATGGGTTGTGTATACCTATTTTGGGGGCGTCACAATGAAGCTAAGGTGGTTCAAAGCTTTAAAGAAGCTCCACAACAGATCTCTTGTAAGACCCTAACTTTTATAAATAAAGATTAAATTTCTCGAAATATATTTTTGAATATTTTGGTATGGATTTGATATAATGTTATAGTTGTAGATAATATTTATAAATTTTGCAAAGTAAGCAAGTTGTTATAAAATATTCGATTGGTCGGGGAATATTCATTTTAATAGGGAATATTCGTACGACAACACAATCATTGGTGACCCCACAACAAAATTATTGTCGGAGTTAGAAAATGACAGAAATATCTTTTTATATAAATAACGGCAAAAGTTTTACCGTTAACTGTTGAAGTACCTGGTGATAAAAGTACAGTAATATGTGTGGTTGCATAGTAGCACACGGTATTGATTATTGATGCTTACATGAGAAGTCACTCAGTTATACTAAATTATTGCTACAATAATTGCTGCATAGTATCTCACATTATTGATTCTATTATTATCACAGTATCATTTGCACAATATTTTATATTATTAAATCAATAATTGAGATGACAAGTTATTCATATTATTATTTGCATTATTGACAACGTCTAGAGAGTTTTGTCAAGAAAAGAGGTTTGGTCACCTAATTGCGCGCCAATAGGGAGAAATCCTTATCAGAAAGCCCCCTCTTTCCTGGGAATGACCTGGTTGTTAATATTGCAAGTTATATTATTGATGAATAAATGTTGTTAATAATATTGAGGGGATTTTTATAAAGCATTTGTTGTAAGTTTGGCGTATTATTTGAACCCCCACTTACTCATTTTTCAAAATAATCGATAGAGTATATATATATATATATATATATATATATATATATATACGTATTATATATATATATGAAATGTGTGTGTGAAATTGAAAGGTATGTGTGTGTGCTATTTGTATAAGTGTGTGTGTGTGTTTTATTTGAATATTTTGAAAGTTGGGCGTCTAATGATCAGCAGAATTCAACTCGTGAATTCTTTCAACTGCTGGTCCGTGAAATATTCTAAATAATATCCTTCTATTCTCCTATAAATAGGATGCTTAGTTTAGAAATGAAAATCACACTAGAATTAGAGAATTCTTCTTCTATAAAATTGAGCGTATTTCTTTTGAGTTTAAGGAAGCTTTGAGCGTAGAAAACAGTATAAGTTTTCTTCAAGAATATCCCCGCCCTACCAGTCAAAAGTACTCTCTTTTTAAGGTAAGGGATATTATTTTTGTTCAATATTCGTATGAAATAATATTTTCTTCCATACTCTGTAGTATTTGGTAATATTAGTTCGTTTCGTATTTCTAATTTTACACTCATTTTGTTAAAGTATTGCTTTTATACTTCGTGAAATTAGTAGAATATCCTTGAAATTTACGCTTTATCTAGTATCGTTTGACAAGGATATTTTTCTGAACATTCTTGTTAAATTTTAAGCTTTTCATGCCGGAATACTATTCATGGGTACTATTCATTTATACGATACTATTCGTATATACGACACTATTCATACGTATAACACTATTCATATGTATGACACTATTCATGAAGTACTATTCACGAGGTACTATTCACTCAGGTACAATTCACCTGGGTTACTATTCATGTCAAAAATTTATTTCTTTCGGTCCAAATTATTTTTGATACTACTACAAAAAAATAGGTCATTGCCGACGAACTCTGCCGTCGCCTTTCCCGTCGTCGTATGGGTCGTCGCCCCTATCTCCCGTCACTCGCCGTCGGCAATCTAGTCATTACCGATGGGGTCAGTGGCGACGGCACACCGTCGGCAATGATGTATTGGTGATGGCCGTGGCGACGAACAAACCGTCAGTAATGGCTACAACCAAAAAATTAAAAATAGTCATTGCCGAAGGCATAGCCGTCGCCTATGACCCTCAACCCCCCGTCGCCAATGAGGTTTTTTAATTTTTTTTTTGAATATCAAAACACCCCTGTTCATTTACATATACATAATTATACCTGTAATAAACTAAAAAAAAATAAAGAATTCTTCACAAACGCATATCAATAACAATAATAGCTTTTGCTATATCAACCATCAAATATGTAAACACCGTAATGACTTATAAATAAAATTCGTACGATGTAAATACAAAATGTAATCATAAACAATCAATATAGTTAGATACATATACCATCAACCTAAGTAGATACTAAACTCTAGTTTGTACAACTCAAAAGCTGTATAAATATATATAGATGAAGGTCAAAATATAAACATAATGGGTACTACAACCCAAGATCAGGAATGTCGTCGGTATCATCATCGCCGCCAGTCCCACTGCCGGTCCCACCTATGGTCCCACCGCCAGTCCCACCTCCGGTCTGACTGCAAGTCTCACCCTCAATAGTCTCATCAGCATCAGCCCGGCGGTCATCACCATCTCCACCACGGGCATCGCCCATGCCGCAGCCTCCATCCACCAAAGTCTCATCAACAAGACCCTAAAAAATTAAAATATTAATAACGAATTCGAAAATAGAGCATATTTAAATTAGTTTTGTTTGTGTTCTTCAAGTGTTGTTGAGTGTTGCACACTGTGCGATAACTCGGTCTTCGTATGTCAGAATCGAGTCCTGTAAGTTGTAACACGTGTCTATTACCTACGCGGTGCTATGTGTGTGTTTGCGTGGCGTTCAAACGGTCGATGCGGGTTTTGGGCTCTTTTTTGACTTTTTACCTAAGTGTTGTTGAGTTTTGCAAACTGTGCGATAACTCGGTCTTCGTATGTCAGAATCGAGTCCCGTAAGTTCTAACACGTGTCTATTACCTACGCGGTGCTATGTGTGTGTTTGCGTCGCTTTCGGACGGCCGATGCGGGTTTTGGGCTCTTTTTTGGCTTTTTCCTTAAGTGTTGGCGAGTGTTGCAAACTGTGCGATAACTCGGTCTCCGTATGTCGGAATCGAGTCCCGTAAGTTCTAACACGTGTCTATTACCTACGCGGTGCTTTGTGTGTGTTTGCGTGGCGTTTGGACGGCCGATACGGGTTTTGAGCTCTTTTTGGCTTTTTGCCTAAGTGTTGTTGAGTTTTGCAAACTGTGCGATAACTCGGTCTCCGTATGTCGGAATCGAGTCCCGTAAGTTCTAACACGTGTCTATTACCTACGCGGTGCTATGTGTGTGTTTGCGTGGCATTCGGACCGCTGATACGGGTTTTGGGCACTTTTTCTGCTTTTTGCCTAAGTGTTGGCGAGTTTTGCAAACTGTGCGATAACTTGGTCTCCGTATGTCGGAATCGAGTCCCGTAAGTTCTTACACGTGTCTATTACCTACGCGGTGCTTTGCGTGTGTTTGCGTGGCGTTTCGACGGCCGATGCGGGTTTTTGGCTCGTTTTTGGCTTTTTGCCTAAGTGTTGTTGAGTTTTGCAAACTGTGCGATAACTCGGTCTCCGTATGTCGGAATCAATTCCCGTAAGTTCTAACACGTGTGTCTATTACCCATGTGATGCTTGTGTGTGTGTTTGCGTGGATGCGTTGGACTACCGATGCGGGTTTTGGGCTCTTTTTCAGCTTTTTGCCTAAGTGTTGGCAATTTTGCAAACTGTGCGATAACTCGGTCTCTGTATATCAGAATCGAGTCTTGTAAGTTCTAACACGTGTCTATTACCTACGCGATGCTTTGTGTGTGTTTGCGTGGCATTCGGACGGCCGATACGGGTTTTGAGCTCTTTTTTGGCTTTTTGCCTAAGTGTTGTTGAGTTTTGCAAACTGTACGATAACTCGGTCTCCGTATGTTAGAATCAAGTCCCGTAAGTTCTAACACGTGTCTATTACCTACGCGGTACTTTGTGTGTGTTTGCGTGGCATTCAGACGGCCGATGCAGATTTTGGGCTCTTTTTGGCTTTTTGCCCAAGTGTTGTTGAGTTTTGCAAACTGTGCAATAACTCGGTCTTCGTATGTCGGAATCGAGTCCTGTAAGTTCTAACACGTGTCTATTACCTACGCGGTGCTATGTGTGTTTTTACGTGGTGTTCGGACGGCCGATGCGGGTTTTGGGCTCTTTTTTGGCTTTTTGCATAAGTGTTGGCGAGTGTTGCAAACTGTGCGATACCTCGATCTCCGTATATCGGAATCGAGTCCCGTAAGTTGTAACACATGTCTATTACCTACGCGGTGCTATGTGTGTGTTTGCGTGGCGTTTAGACGGCCGATGCAGGTTTTGGGCTCTTTTTTGGCTTTTTGCCTAAGTGTTGTTGAGTTTTACAAACTGTGCGATAACTCGGTCTCCGTATGTCGGAATTGAGTCCCGTAAGTTGTAACGCGTGTCTATTACCTATGCGGTACTATGTGTGTGTTTGTATGGCGTTCGGATAGCCGATACGGGTTTTGGGCTCTTTTTCGGCTTTTTGCCTAAATGTTGGCGAGTTTTACAAACTGTGCGATAACTCGGTCTCCGTATGTCAGAATCGAGTCCCGTAAGTTCTAACACGTGTCTATTACCTACGCGGTGCTTTGTGTGTGTTTGCATGGCATTCAGACGGCCGATACGGGTTTTGAGTTCTTTTTTGGCTTTTTGCCTAAGTGTTGTTGAGTTTTGCAAACTGTGCGATAACTCGGTCTCCGTATGTCGGAATCGAGTCCCGTAAGTTCTAACACGTGTCTATTACCTACGCGGTGCTTTGTGTGTGTTTGCGTGGCATAGCAATACAATTACAAATTATAATTATAAATTACATAAATTTAAATAAAGAAATACAGAATTTAATTGTTTTTACCTGTCGAATATGTGGTGGGAAGATGTTGGCCAAGACAACTTCACATACGTGGATGGCCTCCTCTCGTACTACACCCATGAGGTCGTCAACGGCGGCTGTAGGATCTATAGAGCTGTGGACAACCTCCTGAGCCAGCTGGTAGATCTGATCGCGTGATGGTGCGCCTGACTGCACAACACCGGTCGTCATGCACCCCTCTATGATCCGCCAGAAGAGGTCGTTGGATAATGAAGGGCCGACACCCGATCCACTCGCACCACTACCTCCAGTGGGTGGGCACCGCCGAGATCTTGCAGCAGGGACTAGGGTGTAAGCTGGGACATGGGGAATGCCCACAACTCTACCCTTCTTCGGTCCCCCTGTAGCTTGCAGCCAGTCCTCTATCTCCTCATCGACACGCATAGACTCGTCTACTGGAGTGTCACCTCTCTGGCTGCTCCAGGCCACTGCAAAATCCTCGAACCGTCGCTGAAAAAAAAATACATTAGTAGATGATACGCAAAGAATAAAAAGAAATAATACAAAAGAATATCCGAATTTTAAATACATACTAAATAAGATAATTACAAAACTTACAGCAATGCATTCTGCCTAAGGTGAGATATAACCACCGTCACCTTTCTTTTGGTGGGCGTGCCACCAAAACTCCAAGTGGGAGGGTGCATTCTTTAAACTCACCTCGAGTCTCTCCCGGTACAGGTCGTACGACTTAGACCCAATGCGTATGGGGGAGACTGACTGCTTGTCGGCGGTGAGCAACGTCTTGCCGACATCTTCTTGAAGGCCTCGCCGTCCCAAATGCTACACATCTGGTCCCACATCGCAGTTAGAGATATAAAATCGGCGGACATCCTTATGTGTCGTCCATCACCATCTTAAATCGGGCCTTCTTCTTCCAGTCGTAGACCCACTTGTGCCAATTCTGAAAGTAGTATGCACACAAGCTAATCATGTTTGATGATAAAGCATTAGGTATCTGTGTGCGTGAGCGGGCCATGCCATGGGCTTCTGTAAAATCCTCTAAACGATAATATCTCTGCACATTACACATTAAGAAGCTTAGTAGACAACATAAATCAAAGAGGTAACAGTATATTCAAATGGAATATAAAACTAGCATATGAATGATTAACATCCTACCCTAAACTCAGCAATAATCAGCTCATGTGTGGTCATCCACATCCGCCCACCTCATCCACGGGCTTGAGAATCGGTTGCGGACGATCCCAAGCAACGTGTTCCTAGGCGTGGCGTCAAGGATACTACAATTGAAATTAATACATTGCAAATTACAAAGAATATATAAGAACTAAATACTTATGTTATAGAAATACTATATAGGATTATGAAATTAATTACCTATGAGTCCCAACACGACATATAAGCGGCGCCTGTGGGGGATTCCCTAGCAAGCCACGTGCTAGTCCTCGCGGAGGCCTACGTCGATCACCTATGTAGTGAAATACATCAATATTTATATAAACGAATATAATGTCAATATAATTATACATGACGATCCGGCCTAATCATCACACGTAGAATCGCCACGGCCCACACGACTTGTATGCCCACCACGATCGCACCATGTGGTGTGCGCGCCATATGTATGTATGCTGTCAAGTCATAAAAAAAATATTATTAAACATTTATAAATACTATATTTGAGCACAATAACAAAGAGGATAACATACAGATACAACTAAAAGAATGCAACATAAATAGTAACCTAAAAGGATACATCATAAATAGTAACACCTTTAGTAGATTAATATAAGTTGAAGATAATGATTGCACTACTACAAACTATTACATTTGAATATAACTAAAAGGACACAATTAAAGAGTACATACTCCTAATCATTTATATCGTCAAAGCCATCAATATCAGAATCGTCATCTTCGAGCAATAGATCTTCACTATCGTTGTCATCACCATCTTCGTCGTCCTCAACGATTTCTTCAATTATATCTACCTCCTCAACAACATCGTCTTCACTTTCGACAACGACAACATCATCCTCTTCTTCACTAGACTCATTAATAATTGTTACATCAGCAGGTGTGACACTAGTAGACTCGACTTGTAAAGGTTCATCGTCTGGATGAGGAGTTGTGCCTTGAAAACCATGGGCACTGGTGGTTATAACAGCATGCCATGGGCTTGCAGGGGTCTTAACACTCCGCGCGTAGTACACCTGTGTTGCT
Source organism: Panax quinquefolius (assembly GCA_020205615.1). Lineage (NCBI taxonomy): Eukaryota > Viridiplantae > Streptophyta > Magnoliopsida > Apiales > Araliaceae > Panax > Panax quinquefolius. The sequence continues at coordinate 45,679,818 of CM035165.1, forward strand.
TGACTTGCTAAAATAAAAGGCTCGTCCATACAACTCATCAGTCTTAGTTTTGACTTAACGTTAACAGTCACCCATCCTGATTTTTTATCTACTTTAACTCCATTCTCAACAACAAACCAATGACAATTGAAGCAAACTAATTCTTTATGACCCCAATATTTGAGCACAATAACTTTTAGCAATCGTCCATACCAGTCATCCCAAATGTTATCGTAACAGCTACCTTTCACCACAAAACCAGAATCAGAAGAAGCAACTTCCCCAATATCCCAACACTTAAATCTGTAACCATTGACAATGCAACATGTATAAGTATCTACAAATCTTTCAGGGCCATCGGCTATAAGCTTTAGCCGATTGTCAGCTAACTCATCTATGAGGACCTAATGTACATTAACACAACATATTCTAAAGTTAATTACGCCATAAGAATAAATCTATGATGGTATATTCATTGAACTTATAAGGTTAAACTTACATGATCTTTAAACCATTGCACAAATTCTCCATTTCTCAAATTTTGTAAATCCCCGTCCGATATACTCGGATTCGCTTCACGTACTTCAGCAACATATTGATTGCAACTCATTAATATACTCAATGTGTTTGTAAAGGAACTTGACACAATTACACAAGACATATATAATTATGACTACTTACTTAATGTATGGCAATACTTCATTCATGTTGACAAGTGCATATAATGTGGCAGCTGCATACTCACTATCGGTCAAGAATCGCCTTTTTTTACCACCGAATGGGCGTACAGGATGACTAAAGGCCGTTAATTCTCCATTTTCCTCGTGCGCAAACAGCCTGATTCCGACGTAAGTGATTGTGCTTCGTCTGAACATTCAGCTCAAAGTACAATGAGCAAAAATTAACAAGTTCCTCCATAACATAACTTTCAGCAATTGACCCCTCTACACGGGCTCTATTCTTCACCTTTTGCTTTAGACGTCGCATATACCTATATGATATATAGATTAACAAAAAAGAATGAACATTTTACAGTATTAAAAACATTAATGTCATTACCTCTCAAATGGATACATCCATCTATATTGTACGGGACCGCCAAACTAAGCTTCGTATGGCAAGTGAATAGGCAAATGCTCCATTGAATCAAAAAATGATGGGGGGAAGATCATTTCTAACTTGCACATTATTTCTACTATCTGCATCTCCATTTTATCTATGTCTTTGAGCTGAAGCTCCGTCAAGCATAGATCTTTGAAGAAATTAGAAAGCTCTATCAGTGCTTCAACCACACGTTTCGGTAACAAGTCGATAAATGCCACAGGGATCAACTTCTGCATGAATACGTGACAATCATGACTTTTGAGACCCTGAAACTTCAACTCTTCGACTTTACAACACCTTGCTATATTCGAAGAATATCCATCTAGGAGCTTCAGTCCACTGATCCAATTACATATCAATATCAACTGTTCCTTGGTCAAAGTATATTCAGCTTTAGGCGTTACCGTCTTACTACCCTCCTGATACAGCCACAGATCTTCTCTAATGTTCATTTCTACAAAATCAAGCCTCGACTTGTTGTTGTCCTTTGTTCTACCACTGGCATCTAGGACTGTATAAAATATGTTATCAAATACGTTCTTCTCAGTAAGCATCAGATCTATACAATGACGAATGCAGAGTGTAGCCCAATAAGGCAAGTCAAAGAACATGGATCTGTGTGTCCAATTGGTAACCTTGCCGTAACCGTAGGCTCGCTCTAATCTGTGATTCTTCCCTGGAGGTGGAAACTTCAAATAACTAATCTAACTCAACACTGCTGACCTAGAAAGACGGCCAGGTACTTGACGTTTCTCTATTTTTTGATTGAATTGTCTACTCATCCGTCGATAACGATGTTCAATCGGCAAAAACTGTCTGGATGTTGCAAAGAAACTCATTTTTCCCCCATGTTTAAGCCGCACAGCTTTAACTGAACCCATGCACATGGGACATGACAAGCCCCAGTGAGTCGACCATCCACTGATCATTCCTAATGCCGGGAAGTCATTTATTGTCCACAGTAAAGCTGCCCTCATGTCAAAGTTTTGCTTAAGAGATACATCATACGTTTGAACCCCTTTTTCCCACAACAACTTCAACTCATCAACTAACGGCCTGAGGTATACATTGATGTCTTTACTCGGACTCTTATCACCCAGAATCAGTAAAGGCATGAACATGTAGGGATCTTTCATGCACATCGAAGGTGGGAGGTTATACACCACAATAATCACCGGCCAAGTTGAGTAGGGCTTTGTGTAAGGCCCGTTAAACGGATTAAACCCATCCGTAGCAAGTCCAAGCCTAACATTGCAAACCTCTTCAACAAACGAGGGGTGCTTGTTATCAAAATTTTTCCACTCAAGCCCATCTACTGGGTGCGTCAGTTAACCTTCGACTATGTCCCGTGTAGAGTGCCACCTCATATCCTCGGCGGTATGTGTTGACATGAACAACCGTTAAAGCCTCGGGGAAATGGGAAAGTAACGTAAGATCTTTCTCAGCACGTCTTTTCCCTTTTTCTTGCACTGTTCACGGTATCTACTTGTACCACAAATATCACATGACCTCTTATCTTTATTGACATCACCGTAATACAACATACAGTCCTTCTCACAAGCATCGATCTTCTCATACCCTAGATTGAGCCTTTTGACCATTTTCTTCACATCATAGTACGACTCCGGTAACTTATTGCCTGCAGGTAAGCACTCCTTCACAATGCTTATGCAGTTCATTAAAACCTCTCTCGCTTCTGATCGTGCTCGTTCTTGAAGTGTAAAAACTTAGTCACGACAGAGATAAGGCGGTGTGCTTTTTGTTACGTGCCGTCATACGATGGCGTCATTTTGCTTCATGAAATAACTCATAGAAACCCTTAGCCCCGTCATTCGGCTCTTGTTATGTGCTACTGTCATCCCTATCTGTATTCCACTAGAAGTATGAACCGTGACTCGACTATCGTGTTAAGATGATCAAAGGTTTCGTCACCTCTAGATTCTGGTTCTGATTCATGTTCATCCAACCAGGTTTCCCCATGATAGATCCATGTCGTATAACCCGTCTTGAACCCATACGCAAATAAGTCACACATGACATCACTCCTTTCCTTCCACACTTCATTCACACACCTCTTACAAGGACATCTAATCTCATCGCCGCTGACTTGCTCAAATGCGAAATTGAGAAACTGTTCAACCCCACTACGGTACTCAGAGCTAAGCCCACTCTTATCAGTGGCTACCCTACGTTCCATCTAACTTCGATCAAGAGACATCTTGGGCAACTGTCTGCTATATATATGGAAAGTTAGACAAACATAATCAAGTCTCCAAGTTAATGTATATGCAAGCTTATGAGTTTCCTAACTTCATCTCCCACTCTAACGGGTCAGGCTTCTATCCCATTCCCGGATGTGTCGCCTCACTGATGCCAACAACTTGAACACATCTTTAAATTTTTCAGAAATTTCGGCAGCACCTCCCCATGGTCTTCAAGTACACGAAATAGACTAACACATCGTAGTCTAAATATGCACCCGAAGAACGTCAAGAGATATATACTGACCGAAAATTCAAAAAATATAAAGACGTGCTCAAGTCGTTAACACCGACCTAAGTGAGATCGAAACATACAAGAACAGTCCCAAAACGGGGACTATTTGAGATTCACTCCTACTAAGTGAATCTCAAACGGGTTTCTAAGCTTCCTAAACTATATGAAAATATGCACATGTCAAAGTAAGGATTATTTTTGTATAACAATAAAAATACTAGCTTTTTATCAGGTCACAAACTATTATTAAACTTTTTTAATATAAGCATTTGAATATGAGCATTTGGATGAAAATCACAAAAAGAATGGCTGATAGCTCCAAATTTGAATATGAGCATTAGAATGTGTTCTTTGTAAACTCTAAATCATGTTATTACTGCAGTTATACAAATTCAACTTGTATGCACTTGAATAACTCAAAAAAGTTGAGGTCTTGTCATCATGTTACTGTAATATAAACACTTCATACATTTTCATTTTTCGTTTGACTGTAGTGAATTGGTCTTAGTCTATAAAAGGCTTTATAATATAAGGAATAAACTCTCCACTTTACAATATGTAAACATAGAACATAAATATATCCTTAAGTTTGTAATGTTTGCAAATGGGATTCTTTTTGTGGTATGGAAGGAATATATAACAGTAACATAATGCTCCGTTCAATAAATGCTTACCACGCAGATGAACAGTAAACTGACAGAAACAAACTTGATCTTGCAGTACCCAAAAGACCCTTCCCTAAAATTGTGTAATGCCTGCATAAAACATACTCTACCTTTAACCATTTACTTGTAGTCATGTAGACCATTGCAAATATTAAATTATAATATCCAGGCATGTTTATAACAGTTGTGAACACTGAGATTGTTTGATAATGTATCCTCAACATAATACTATGTTTTCAATTTGAACTTCTTATCCCGAATAGCACATCTCGACACAATTGTATCTATTTAATCATAAATAAAATCATGCTATTTAAGCTAAATGGACATACATATGACCATCAGTACATGGTTGATAAACAACAACGCCAACATAAATTAATAAAATAAACCAATTAACACCACAAAATCCCACAACATGTATAGTAAGAACAAATGTGTACAAGCAAAATTAACTAACAAAAAATGTGTACAAGCAAATAAATCAGTTAGAAGAATGAACCCATTAATTAATTGCTCTGAAATAGAACTGAAATTGGGAAGATTACCTTGAAGTCAAGAGAGACGACAGAGAGCGAGGGTTTCAGTCGAGAGAGACAGAGAACGAGAGGGTCATTGCATTCGAGAGAGGGACGACGGAAAGAGAGAGGGACGACGAGAAGAGACCGGCGACGGCGGGAAGAGACCAGCGATGGCAATAAAAGGCGAGTGGGCGACGGGAAGAGAAGCCGGCAACGACAGCGCGAGGGAAGAGGAAGAAAAGTAATAAGTGAAATGGGGAAAAATTCAGTCACTGAAAATAAATATAAACTCATTAGCGACGGCACTTACTACCGACGGCATATGCCGTTGCCTATGTCCTTTTACCACGCGCGCCAAAAAAATTCCCACCAAATTTGGACCGGGAATGGTCATTAACGACGGGCATCATTGGCGATGGCTAAGCCGTTGAGAATGATGTTATTGGCGACGGGGGTACTGCCGTCGCTAATGATACCGTCGCCAATGAACTATTTTTTTGTAGTGTACAATATTATTCTTGAATTTTACTCCACAAAGCAGTATCATGTTGACAATTTGGACATTATTGAATTCTGGATAAATTAAATTATAAATCGTTAAAATTTATCCTTGCTCTCATTTAATTGAATTCTTATATCATTGTCATCATCCTCATGCTTATATTGTGATGAAAGCCATCTTTGGCCCGTAGTGCATAGATGTACTGTTGATTGGTATGATTATGACTATGGATTATTTGGTATAATCATGACCTGTAATGTTACAAATGATGTGGTAAAAGTCCTCATTGGCCAGTAGTGCAGTGATGGACAATTGTTGGCATGATCATGATCATTGGTGATAACACGAATATCCTTGGCCCGTAGTGCATGGATAATTCGTTGACGTGATACTAATGAATATCATTGGCCCGTAGTGCATGCATAATTCAGTGATGTGGATTATTTATTGAGCTGAGTCTCAGCGATAAAATTGTTGATAAACTTTTTAAATAATAGAAGATAGTAGATATTATGCTCTACTTGACTCTTCTAATGGATTGCTTGTTCCGTTGCAGTTAAACTTATTGTTTATAAGTTTAACACTGTTGAAGGCTAACGATAATTTATTCTATATTATCTTAGTCATAATATTTCTTACTGGGCTAGTTGAGCTCACCCTTTTGGTTTCATTGTTATCTTTAGGAAATGAGAATGTAGCCAGGACTAGTCGAGGAATGGAGTGACGGTCCGAGATGGTGGCTGTAGTAGTCCTCAATATTTTCTAAAATAGTGTGATAATAATTGTCATGAGGACTCCATTTGAGTTTGGATATTGTTTAGAAGACAATATTCGTGTTAAAACTCCCAACTATGTTTTGTCGTATTTTACACGATAATTGTATAATTAAATTTGTATTTTAATTCTGTACCATGTATTTGACGACTCAGAATGGGTGATTTATACCTTTTTTTGGGGGCATCATAGTTGGTATTAAAGCTTAGGGATATAATCCCTGGTTGAGATGTGAGACTAGAACTAGGAGGGGAGAGACGGGTAAATTCTTCGCTAGTATGCCCTACCTAAGTTTATTTATTATTTAATTGGTCGGACAGAATATAGGGATAATATGTGGTATGTCAATTAACTCTTGTTTTGTGACAGTATTTGAAAATGGCATCTAAAAATGTTGAGATAAGTAATGGAGCACAGGAGACCGTTGAGTCACCACAGATCAATAACCAAGATAATGTGCATCAGGAAGGCAACATTCCTCATGTAAACAACAACACCGACCAGATAATGAACGATGGGATGTTTAGAGGCTTTATGCAATTCATACAACATCAGGCGAGAGAGACTCCTGTGCAAAATGCAGGTGGAAACACTGGCAACTCACGGTTGGTCACCGCTAAGAAATTCAAGAAACTAGGACCAGCGGAGTATTTGGAAAAGCTAGAACCACTTAAGGCGGAGACATGGGTTAAGCAGATCACCAAGATATTTGATGTCTTGGGATGCTCTCGAGGAACAAAAGTTTCCCTTTTCCACCTTCATGTTGAGAGGATAGGCAGATTACTGGTGGAAATCTGTAAAACGTACTCAACCTGCCGCACTAAAGATGTCTTGGGAGAAGTTTCAAGAACTGTTCAACGACAAGTACTTTCCTGAAAGTATTCGTCACATGAAGGAGGTGGAGTTCATCAAGCTAGAGAAAAATTGTGACGACACCAAAATTAGGTATACATCACCCATTCTGAGTCGTTAGATACATGGTACAAAATTCAAATACAACTTCATATATACATATGTTGAGCTGTCGTATAGAATACGACCACAGTTAACTATGAGTTTTAATTCAAATATATTTAACTGTCATGGTACCTCGACCACAACCTTACAATGGTACTTTACATAAAAGTACTGTAAAAAACTATTTTAGAAACTAAAATCTTTGGGAAGTGCTCAAGGAAACCTTCGTACATGGGAGGCCATGCGTCCAGGTTATGATAGATATCATATGTCCACATAATTATCCTTGGTTGACCCAAAAGTCCCCAAAGAAAACCAAGAAGATTACTATCATCTTATTTCCAATGGTGAGTCTTCTCTTGACATATAATTATTTTCGTTTTCTCCAAGTGAAAATTATATTTCAAATATACTCCAAGATCATATAGGTAGTGCTCGTAGATATACTCAGCAAGTGGATGTGCACAACCATGTCTTATGATAACACGAGGTTATATGTCATTAGACATCTTGTATGATAGTGGCAAAAACACTCTTCCAACGTTGGGTTTGCCTCACCCTATTTGATTCACCAAATATAACTACTAAATGATGTATAGAATACAACACACTTTTCTATACTATTTTGGGAGAACCTCCACAGCTAGAGACCACCGTTCTAATCCTCTTAATACCCCCGCTCGATCCCAGCTACACTCTTATTACCTAAAAGGAATTGTGAAGCAGAAGGGTGAGCACAACTAGCCCAGTAAAGAATATCATGACTAAAGATAATTAAATTATCAATAGCTTTCATTAATAATAAATCAGAGATTTAGAACATATATTAGATGATAAAACTTTTCAACCATAGTTACAGCGGAACGAGCAATCCATTAGAAGAGTCAAATAGACCATAAGGTCTATTATCTTCTCTATGTTAAAAGTCCACCAACAATGTTTTATCCCTGTAACATAAATCAACAGTTCCTGTCCACATTCATATGAATAACTCATAATCATAATTGTGGTTCTAAATTCCTCTTCGCAACCAAGACGAAGATAATTTTCATCACCTATCTTCACCTGAAACATCAAAATTATGGTTATACCAAATCGTAATTCTCGCTTTCATAATCATACTAATAAATTCATCTTTGCACTATGGCCAAAGATATTCATTAACAATTCATCTTTGCACTACAGGCCAAAGACATACAACTGTATTTTAGAAGAGTCAAGTAGAGCATGATATCTACTATCTTCTACGAATTAAAAGTGTATAATAAATATTTTATCATTTGAGACTCGACTTAATAAATAATTCACATCATCGAATCACCCCACACTACTGACGAGGATATTCATTAGTATCACATCTACGAATTTATATTTCATCGCTGAGACTCAGCTCGATAATCAATCCATATCACTGAATTATCCATGCACTACGGCTAAGGATATTCGTTAATATCACGACCACGAATTATCCATGCACTACGGGCTAAAGATAATCGTGTTTTCATCAACGGTCATGATCATGCCATAAAACAATTCAACTTTGCACCCTTGGCCGAAGAGAATCCATAGCCATAATCATACCAAAAACTGTCCATCAATGCACTACGGGCCAATGAGGACTTTTTCCACATCATTTTTAACATTACGGTCATGATTATACTGAATAATCCCTGGTCTTAATCATACCAAGTCCATCTATGCACTACAGCCAAAGATGACTTTCAACACAATATAAGCATGAGGATGATGACAATGATATAAGCATTAAGCAAACGAAAACAATGATAAATATTAAAGACTTTAAATTTATCCAAATATTATTAATCACTTAATAAACTCATAATCTAATATTATTAATATTATAACAACATTTTAATCACTTCTTAAACTTATAAATAATTTATTTTAATTGTTTACACTTTACCAAAAAAATGCATTTATTCGTTCAAAAATGCCATACTCACAAGATTTCATCACCAATAATCAAATCCCTCATCAAAAATCATCATATACCCTATATAGGATTCCCAAGCCATAAAATCCTATTTTTCAATTTTGTTACTTCACATAACATATTTAATTCATTTACTCATAACTAGTTCATTTTCATGAAAAATACCAAATCAGTCCTAAAAATATTTCTATTCTGAAATTTAGCAGAATATAGTCCTATATTGAACATATATTTTTCTCAAAATTTTTAAAATTCATTTACTATTTTTCATATGGCTAAAACTGCCGAATATTTAGACATTTATCATAAATTGTACTTTTGTCCAAAAATTCTGAAATTTACAAGGTATACTCCTGTTATATACATGTACTCCCAGTAAACATTTCACCAATTTTGGAGTTAACCACAAGGAGTTATAAGGGTGTACTTTTAAAATAGTCTTTTCCCATAAAATCCATAACTCTTAATCTATCCATCCAAAAATCGCCATTTTTGGACACAATCTAGAAAACTCATCAAATTATCATTTCAAAATTTTCCGAGAATTTTGAGGGTGGAAAACTTACTTAAAGCGCCTGGCGCGTAAACCCCTTTAATGAAAATACTATTCGTATGAATACGAAGGATCATTTACCATGCATGCGGTAATCCACATAGACATGTTATTTCAACATAATAATAAAGAATGGAACTAGTTCATGCGTAAACGCACAGACATGATATTCCAACAGAAAAATAAATAATGGAATAACAGAAGAATTCAGCAGGTATGCGATAGACCGCACAGACAGGTTATTCCAACAGAATAATAAATAATGGAACCAGGTCATGCGTAAACGCACAAACATGATATTCCGACATAATAATAAAGAATGGAATAATAGAAGAATTTCACCATGTATGCAGTACTTCGCATTGACAGGTTATTCCAACATAATAATAAAGAATGGAATAACAGAAGAATTTCACCATGTATACGGTAGCCCGCGTATACAAGTTATTCCAACAAAATAATAAAGAATGGAATACATAAGTTCTCTTCATTAATAAGAAAAAAAGAATACCCCTTACAAGTACAACAAATAATATCTCTTACGAGTATAACAAATAATATCCCCTACCTTAAAAAGAAAAGTATTCCGACTGGTAGGGCGGGAATATACTTGAAGTAAACTTGCACTATCTTCTACGCTCAAAGCTTTCTTAAACTCTAAAGAAATACGCTCGAGATTACAGAAGAATAACTCTGTCTATAGTTTCTCTCTCTAGAGTTTCAGTGAATTCGTAAGAAATAATGAAGGAATGAGCTTCTATTTATAGAAGAATGGACTGAATAGTAACTAATTCATGAACGATCCAGATTGATTTACTTTTAATCGGACGATCCATATTGATTTAATAAAATATTCTAATAAAACAAAATCTTTTAAATAAAATATAATATATTCTATTTATAATCTAATAAAATGAATAACTTTATAAAAGTATTATATTTTATATAAAAAGATTTTACTATGCAAGCACTATGCAAATACTATGCATAATAAAATATAATATATTCTAATTATTGTCTAATAAAACAAATAACTTTATAAAAGTATTACATTTTATATAAAAAAATTTTACTATGCAAAATACTATGCATAATAGAATATTATATATTCTATTTATAGTCTAATAAAACGAATAACTTTATAAAAGTGTTACATTTTTTATATAAAAGTTTTTCTGTTTTATTACATTAATAATACTAATAAAACAAAACTCATCATCATTATTATTATTCACACTATTAATCGACTGTGTCGTTCCTCGAGAAAGAGGGGCTTTCAATAAGGATTTCTCCCTATTGCGCATGATTAGGAGACCAAACCTCTCCTTGGCGAACTTCTAGACATCGTTAATATTGCAAATAATAATCTTAATAACTTTGTCATCTCAATTATTGATATAATAATATATAAAATATCGACAATAATTGAATCAAATAACGTGAGATACTATGCAGTAATTACTGTAGCAATAATTGAACAAAACTGAGTGACTTCTCATGTAAGCATCAATAATCAATACCATGTGCTACTGTGCAACCACGCGTATTACTGTACTTTTAATACCGAGTAATTCAACAGTTTTAACGGTAAAACTTCCGCCGTTATTTTCATAAAAATATTTTTATCATTTTCTCAATCCGACAATAATTCCATTGTGGGGTCCACCAATGATTGTACCGTCATACGAATATTCCCCGACAAAAGAATATTCCCCGACTAATCGAATATTCCCCGACACAACGAATATTTTATATCAAATTGCTTACTTTGCAAAAAAAAATTTCACATATTACCCTTAACTTTAAACTTTTATCAATTTAACTATTTACCAAAATAGAAAAATTGAATACTTTTATTTCATAAAATTCGGGGTCTCACAAAAATAATATGACCGTATCACAGTACGAGGCTAAGTTTGTGAAATTATCCCGGTTTGCATCTCATTTGGTAGATAATGAGGAGAGAATGACACGAATGTTTTTGCGAGGTTTGAAACCCGAAATACGCCAATATCTTGTTTCTTACAAACTTTGTTTGTATTCAGATGTTGTGAATAGGGCTTAGTTATTGGAGCGTGATAATGAGTCAACCCAACCAAGAGATAGTAACCAACAAAATGATAATACCAGTGGTAGTAGTCATCGAAGCGGTGACAACAAACATGGTGGAAATCAACACGCCATAAATGGTTACCACTTCGGTGGTAATCATGGCAAATACAATAGAAGTGGAAATTTCAAAAAGAGAAGGTTCAATAATGATGGAAAGACAACAACACCAGCACCCATTTTCAAGGAAGGAGAATGACCACCGATCATATGCTTCAAATGCGAAGGGGAGGTACACATCAGTCAAACTACACGATGTAGTCTAAAGTATGTTATAATTATGGAAGAGAAAGTCACCTAGCCCGATTTTGTCGTGCAGTAAAGTCAAGTCCAGCTGAGATGGAGGCACCAAAAGTGATACCAGACAAATCAAAACCATTAGTTCAAGGGAGAGCGTTTGTCGTGACATCCTAAAAAGTGAGGAACCCGAACGAGGTTATTACGGGTAAGCTTGTGATAACCCGAGAATTTATACGACTAATAAAATCTTAATTGACTAAATAAAGGTTGAATAATAAGACCTAGACTAAAAATAAGGTATGGATTTAAAAAATTTTGCGTGAAAGACTTATATGGTTTTGTGTATTATTATATGTGGGAAAATGCATATGAATAATATGTGTTTGTTTTTATTTGTTAATTATAAACAAATAAGAGAAGCTAAAGTAACCTAATTATAAATTAGGAATGAAAAATTGAATAACCTAAGGGTTATGATACGGGAGAATATTAGTATATAATATATATACTAATTTTAAGAGATTTATTTTATACATCTCGGTTAATTAATTTTATAACCTAATTATAGCAAGTTTAATTGGGTTAATGAATTAAATGTGCATGAGTAAGGATTTATGTTATAATTGAGGAAATGAAAACCCTAATTAAATAATTAGGGAATGGTAATATTAAGAGTGTTGGACTATGTAAATTTTATATGGCCCAATAGACTAAATTTGAAAGCCCAAAAGAATTAAAAGAATGGCCCAACTTTTAGCCCAAGTGGGAGAAGACATTTTGTATACTAAAGAAGAGAGAGAGAGAGCTATCATTCGACAGCTCCAAGAGGAGAAGGAGAAGAGAAGACTTTGATTTTCATACACCCAAGATCCATCTCATATTTTTGAAGGAGAAAAAAAATCAAGCAAAGGTCTTACAAAAGAAGTTAACTTAAATTGTGTAGCAGTAGTCAATGAATCAGGCAAGTTTCCTAACTCAACCTTGAGTTATATCTGTTTGAATACTATGGTGGTTAATTATTGTTGATTAGACCACATCCAAGAATTTATTATTAATTATTCGCAGTTAGTGCATGTTTATTAATTCAAATTGAATTAGTGATTCTGAGAATATACTTGGAGAATAATTATTGTTGGATACTTACATCCGTAGAAGCTATTATTAATAGTACAGATAATTCCTGTCTATTGTTGAATCATGTTGAGAAATGTCTTAGCTAATTATTCTGGCTAGACGAACATTTGTTAGAACTTGATAGGTTTGAGAAGAGAAGAGAAGAGAATTCAATTATTATTGATAGATCGATGCCAATTGTTTCGGCTAAATCAAAAAAGAGAAATTGATAGGTTCGAGAAGAGAAGATAAGAGAATTCAATTATTATCGATAGATCGATGCCAATTGTTTCGGCTAGATCGAAAAAGAAAACTTGATAGGTTTGAGAAGAGAAGTAATTAGATATTGAAATCATTGTATTTCGTTGTTAATATAACTTCTGTTTGTAAGATTGAGAAGAACAACCTTTTATATAAAAAGAAACCTTTTGGTTGTTTATTCGGCTATTGCGCGCATTTTGAGTATTATGCATAATATAGGGTACAAGGAGTTGGCCGCTCTAAATACTTGCAGAGGGGTATGATTTAATCTTTATGGTTATCTGATACACCTGGTTATATTAAAGTAAATCTTTGATAGTTACTCGAGAAGGGATGTTCTAGATCCTTTGTGATCACTCAACATAAATTCTGGAAAATATTTCCATCTTGTTATTTGAGTATATCAAAGTAAATCTTTGATAGTTACTCGAGAATAAAATTTTAAGATCATTTAAGATCATTCAGTATAACTCTGGAGAATATTTCTAAATTGTTATTCAAAAGAATGTCGTAGAAACTTTGAAAGCTTTGTATTCTTTCATTATTATGTTGTATAGGTTGCGAGAAGATTGGTTAGAGAAGAATAAATTGTTCAGCTATTTCAAAGTTCCCCGAGCTTTGGTGTCATTCTTTCCAAATAGATAGTATGTTTTTCTGATTCTTATACATTCATTGTATATCTTAACTTGCGGGGCAAATTTGTTGCTCACCCTTGCTAAATAAAACATTTTAGCTATGGACGAAGTGACTGGAGGTGCTATGAAGAACAAAGGCAAAGTAGTTATGCTGTAATAGCTATGGATAACATTATTATTATGTTGTATTTGTAAACCCTTTTGTATATCTAAAGGGTATGTTTGTAATATAATGGTTAAATAACCTAAGACGAATGTATTAACTATATCAGTTAATGTGGTGTAAATTTCTATTCATAATTAAATGGGTAGTTAGATGTTATTTGTATTATGGATCATGAGCACCAAATTTGGAAGTTAGGTAACCCAAATTTGGGGGTGTCACAAAGCTAATCATAAACTCCTGCGAAGTCTATACCTTATTTGATACCGTTTCTACCCATTCTTTTATTTCTTCTACTTGCGCTCAACGTTTAAATTTAACTCCGGAGAAATTAGAATTTGACTTATCGGTTGAAACTCCGTTGGGAGAAACCTTCATTTATATCCAATGTTTATAAGTCTTGTTTGATTCAAATCGGCACCCTCACGTTACCTGTCGATCTTATTTCTTTGAAAATACTTGCATTTGATGTGATTTTAGGGATTGATTGGTTAACTACTCATCATGCAAAAATTGATTATTTTCGTAAGGTTGTTAGCTTTCATATTCCTAACCAACCTATTATGCGAATTTAAGCAACCAAACCACTAAAGTCAATCACTGTCATATCAAGCCATAAAGCTATTCATTTATTGAAAAATGAATGTCATGCTTTCTTAGCCCATGTCACGGATTTAAACAAAAATACGTCAGATTTGAATGATATTTCTATTGTTAATAAATTTCCTGACGTATTCCCTAAAGAACTTCCTGGCCTACCCCCAAAGCGTGAAATCGAGTTTTGTATTGACCTTGAACCCGATACAAAACCCAATTCGAAAGCCCCATATCGAATGACTCCTATTGAACTTTACGAGTTAAAAACCCAACTGTAGGAATTGTTAGACATCGGTTTCATTTGTCCTAGTACGTCTCCTTGGGGTGCTCCTATTCTATTCGTAAAGAAGAAAGTTGGGAGTATGCGACTTTGTATTGATTATCGGGAGTTGAATCATGTCACCATCAAAAATTGGTACTCGTTACCTCGCATTGATGACATGTTTGACCAGTTGCAAGGCGCTAAATTATTTTCAAAGATCGATCTTCGTTTCGGATATCATCAGTTAAAGATTAAAATTGATGACATTCCAAGGTATGCTTTCAGAACTCGGTACGAGCATTACGAATTCCTAGTCATGTCTTTTGGATTGACTAATGCTCTTGCTGCCTTCATGGATATGATGAACCAAGTATTCAAGGAATATTTGGATCATTTTGTGGTTGTCTTTATTGATGACATTCTCATATACTCCAAAAGCCATGAAGATTATGAGCAACACTTAAGACTGATACTCCAAAAGCTTTGTGAAAACAAGTTATATGCCAAGTTGAAGAAATGCAAGTTCTGGCTTGAGAAAGTAGCATTCCTTGGGCACGTGATATCAAATCACGGAATATCTATTTACCCAGTAAAGATTGAAGCAATTCAAAGCTGGGAGTAACCTAAGTCAGTGACCGAAGTATGTAGCTTTTTAGGCTTAGCTGGTTATTATCAGAGATTCGTGGAAGGATTTTCTTGAATCGCTACTCCATTAACTCAGATGACTCGAAAAGATACAAAATTCAGTTGGTGCGAGGAATGTGAGAAGAGTTTTCAAGAACTCAAGATATGACTCATTTCAGCACCTGTTCTGAAAATACCATCTGGTTCGGAGGGATTTGTCATCTACATCAAAGCTTCAGGCAGAGGGTTAAGATGTGTTCTCATGTAACATGGAAAAGTCATAGCCTATGCCTCACGATAACTCAAAGAATATGAGAGGAATTATCCTACTCATGATCTAGAGTTGGCAACTGTAGTTTTCGCACTTAAAATCTGGAGGCATTACCTGTATGGGGAGAAAGTGGAGATCTATACGGATCATAAAAGCCTCAAATATTTCTTCACCCAAAAGGAGCTCAACATGCAGCAACAACGTTGGCTTGAGCTATTGAAAGATGACGATCATATCATTCAATACCATCCTGGAAAAGGCTGACGCATTGAGTAGAAGATTATATGCGGGTACGAGTGCGATATTGTCAATGCAAAGGTCCATTTTGTATGACTTACAAAGGATGGATATAGAGTTAAAGACTCCAGGGACCCATATGATGATGGCAAATATACGAGCAGAACCGACTTTAACAGATAAAGTTAAAGTTGCTAAAGCTACAGAGCTGGAGCTGATGCGTATGAGGAAGAAGCTACAAGAAGGTGATATTCCGGAAGCAAGAATCAATGAAGAAAGAATACTTCAAGTCAACTCCAGACTTTGTGTTCCTAACGACTCTGACTTGAAGTATAAAATCATGATGGAGGTGCACAACACACCTTTTGCAATCCTGAAAGTATTATGCATACAAGCCAATCATGTATGATGATAAAGCATATACTGTGTAATCAATCTTATTTATTTATTAATAAAAGAATTATTTATTAAAGGCATTTATTATCTACATGGTGCTGTTTTAATAATATGTGATAAACCCATAGTTTTAAGCAACGCTTTTAGAATAATGATGATGATCATTTTAATGAGATCTAAATTCTTAGAAAGCTTAAAACTAAAATAGTTCCCAATCATTGGATTACTAAATTAGGGATTAGTGAATCCGGATAGATTGGTACATACGTTGCTTTCTCATTGGATGAGGATGATTGATCTCATGATCATTTGTGTGGAGACACTAAAACAAGTATGTAGGTGCTTATTAGAGAATAAGTTCACTGAACGTGACTCGCTAAGGAATATCTAATGGAGTTTTACTTACCTGTCAATAGGAATTCCTGTAGTAATAGTAGTACAAATGATCCTTAGACTTGAGATCATCATAGTATCTTATATATAATGAATTACACTTTGACTTATTCCTTAAGACTCTTAGAGTATATCAAAGGGTATGCTTGGGTGTAATAAGTTATATATGAAGATAATGAATGATCAATAAAGAATCTACCACTTCTAGTAAAAGGAGAATGTCCTATATGATTCGATAAATGACAACCCAGAATCCTGGTTAAGGTGGAATGAAATTAGAAAGTAGTTTCTAATTTGCATTCATTAGGAGTTGTTCATTTAGGAATCGAAATACATATAATTAAATAAAATAAGACTTGACAGTAATTCCATGTCTTATATTTAATTGGGACATTGTATGGTGGAAGGATTGAATTGTACGGTAACTATTTACTCAAAGGTTCTTTTATGATTAATGTTGAAATCTATATTATCCGAAAAGTCGTTGATCGCTATTGGAGGCTTATCCCTATGTAGAAGAATATTATTTATTTAAATAAATTATTTGTTTAATTTATTTATTTAAATGAGATTAGAATTGTTCTAATTGATTTATTCACAACCGATTTAATATGGAGAACCTAAAGGGTCACACCATAAAAGGAAGAATAATTATTTAAGAAGTTAATGGCATAATTGTAATAATATGTTAAGTATATTTAATTTAATCTATGGTGATAGAATAAATTAAATAGCTTAATATTTATTATTTAATATTTTAAGAAATAATAAATATAAATTAATAAGAGAGTCTTATTAATATTATTATAATTATTATTATTTTAATTTCTAAAAGGTTTAGGAATTAATTTAATATTAGTACTCTCATTTATTCCTAATTGGATTAGGAAAGAAAATTAGTTAAAGGAGTTTAATTAATTACCCCTAATAGGATTAGGAGCCCATTTAATTAAAAAAAGAGTTTAATTAAATAAATAATACCTTGTTTTTAATTAAAATAGGTTACATGATATCTTTATAAGAGGAGTCTTATATTAGATATCTAATATACGTAATTCCTAGATTTTGAGAGAACACCCCTTTTTCTATACAGATAGGAAAAACTAGGGTTTGAGCCATATATCCCTTCTTCTTGATAATTATTCTTCTTTGGTGGATCACTATAGAGGCCACACACTTGGGTGGCTTACATTGATCAAAGGAAGGAATCTACACCAGGAGATTCAAGGAGATCATGGAGAAGTAGGAGGTGAACTCGCATTACGAGGAAGCTCGTTTCTACAAGGGTATGATTTCATAATTTCTTATTCTTCGTTTAATTAATAATATGCATAAAGGATGATCCGGGTAATTGGTTTGTGAAAAATTTTAAAATCTGATTTTATTTCGCTTCCGCTAAATTTTGCAATTTAATTGCTACTTTGATTTTCACAAAACCTAACAAATCCATCTTGGAAGTACCAAAATGTATCGTGATCTTCGACATACATTTTGGTGGAGCAATATGAAGAGAGAGATCGCAGAGTTTATCTCAAGGTGTCTAACTTGTCAACGAGTCAAGGTGGAGCATCAAGTACCAAAATGTCCATTGCAATCACTTGAAATTCCAGAATGGAAGTGGGGAGCACTTTACCATGGATTTCGTTATTGGTCTTCCCAAGGTTTCTCAAGGCATAGATGTAATTTAGGTCATTATAGATAGATTGACCAAATCTGCTCATTTTTTACCTATACGAGAAACTTATTAACTTGAACGTCTTACTCGTATATATATAAATGAGATTGTAAGACTGTATGGTATGCAAGTATCCATAGTTTCTGATCGAGTCCCAAGATTCACTTCACAATTTTGTGTTAGTTTACCAAAAGCTATGGGCACGAATTTACGATTTAGTTCGGCATATCATCCTCAGACGGACGGGCAGTCAGAAAGGACTATTCAAACTCTTGAAGATCTATTAAGACTCTGTGTCCTTGACTTCAAAGGAAGTTGGGACAAGTTCTTGCAATTGGTGGAATTCTCCTATAACAATAGTTATCAAGCAAGTATAGGCATGGCTCCATTCGAGGTGTTGTATGGACGCAAGTGACGTTCTCTAGTATGCTGGGATGAGGTGGGTGAAGCAACTTTGTTGGGACCAGAATTGGTACGTATGACAACAGAAAAGATTCAAATGATCCGACAACGTATAAAGACCTCACAAGATCGACAAAAGAGTTATGCTAATCTTCATCGAAAAGATGTGGAATTCAATGTTGAAGATCATATGTTGTTATGTGTTGCTCCATGGAAAGGAGTTACAAGATTTGGAAAAAGAGGAAAGCTCAATCCTCAATTCATTAGCCCATTTAAAATCCTCGATCGAGTAGGAACTGTGGCCTATAGACTCGCCTTATCGCCAAGTATGTCTCGTGTTCATAAAGTTTTTCACACATCTATGTTACGTAAATATGTGGATGATCCGAACCACATTATTGAATTAGAACTAGACGAGATAACGGAAGATTTAACGTATGAAGAGGTACCTATTAAAATCTTGGATAAAAAGGAACATATTCTACGCTATAAGGTTATACCTCAAGTCAAAGTTTTATGGAGAAACCACGATGTTGAGGAAATGACCTGGGAGTTAGAATCTGAAATAAAATCAAGGTATCCTCACCTCTTCGACATACCAGGTACGTACCCCAATTTCGAGGATAAAATTTCATAAGAAGGGGAGGTTGTAAGACCCCAACTTTTATAAATAAAGATTTAATTTCTCGAAATATATTTTTGAATATTTTAGTGTGGATTTGATATAATGTTATAGTTGTGGGTAATCTTTATAAATTTTGTAAAGTAAGCAAGTTGTTATAAAATATTCGATTGGTCAGGAAATATTCGTTTTAATAGGAAATATTCATATGATTTACATAATCATCAGTGGACCCAACAATGTAATTATTATCGAAGTTAGAAAAAGCATGTAAATATCTTTTATATAAATAACGGCGAACGTTTTACAGTAATACTGTTGAAGTACCCGGTGATAAAATTACAGTAATACGCGTGGTTGCATAGTAGCACACAGTATTGATTATTGATGCTTACGTGAGAAGTCGCTCAGTTATACTCAATTATTGCTATAATAATTTTTGCATAGTATCTCACTATCTATTCTATTATTGTCATAGTATCATCTGCGCAATATTTTATATTATTAAACCAATAATTGAGATGATAAGTTATTATTATTATTATTTGCATTATTGACAATGTCAAGAAAGTTCTGTCGAGGAAAGGGGTTTGGTCACTTAATTGCGCGCCAATAGGGAGAAATCTTTATCGGAAAGCCCCCTCTTTCCTAGAAATGATCTGGTTGTTAATATTTCAAGTTATATTATTGATGAATAAATGTTGTTAAAAATATTGAGGAAATTTTTATGAAGTATTTTTTGTAAGTTTGGCGTATTATTTGGACCCTCACTTACTCATTTTTCAAAATAATCGGTAAAGTATATATATATATATATACGTATTATATATATATATATATATAATGTGTGTGTGAAAGTGAAAGGTGTACGTGTATGTATGGTAGTGTGTGTGTGAGTGTGTATGCGTGTGGTGGAAGAATTGTGGTGGTGGGTGATGAACGTGATGGTTATATATATATATATATATATATATATATTATAAAATTTGTTTTATTTGAATATTTTGAAAGTTTGGCGTCTGATGATCAGCATAATTCAGCCCGTGAATTCTTTCAACTGTTGGTTCGTGAAATATTCTAAATAGTATCATTCCATTCTCCTATAAATAGGATGCTTAGTTTAGAAATTAAAATCACACCAGAATCAGAGAATTCTTCTTCTATAATATTGGGCGTATTTTTTTTGAGTTTAAGGAAGCTTTGAGCGTAGAAAATAGTATAAGTTTTCTTCAAGAATATCCTCACCCTACCAGTCAGAAGTACTCTCTTTTTAAGGTAAAGGATATTATTTTTGTTCAATATTCATATGAAATAATATTTTCTTCCATACTTTGTAGTATGTAAGTAATATTATTTCATTTTGTATTCCTAATTCTACCCTCATTTTGTTAAAGTATTGTTTCTATACTCCGTGAAATTAGTATAATATCCTTAAAATTTGTGCTTCATCTAGTAGCGTTTCACAAGGATATTTTTTTTGAACATTCTTGTTAAATTTTAAGCTTTTCATTCCGGAGTACTATTCATTTATACGGCACTATTCGTACGTATGACAATATTCATACATACAACACTATTCATATGTATGACACTATTCACATGGTACTATTCACTCAGGTACTATTCACCTGAGACACTATTCATGAAAAAATTGATTTCTTTCGGTCCAACTTATTTTTGATACAATATTATTCTTGAATTTTACTCCACAAAGCAGTATCATGTTGACAATTTGGACATTATTGAATTCTTGATAAATTAAATTATAAATCTTTAAAATTTATCCTTGCTCTCATTTAATTGAATTCTTATATCATTGTCATCATCCTCATGCTTATATTGTGACTTTGGCCCGTAGTGCATAGATGGACTGTTGATTGATATGATTATGACAAGGGATTATTCGGTATAATCATGACCTGTAATGTTACAAATGATGTGGTAAAAGTCCTCATTGGCCAGTAGTGCATTGATGGACAGTTGTTGGCATGATCATGATAATTGGTGATAACACAAATATCCTTGGCCCATAGTGCATGGATAATTCATGGACGTGATACTAATAAATATCCTTGGCCCATAGTGCATGGATAATTCAGTGATGTAGATTATTTATTGAGCCGAGTCTCAGCGATAAAATTGTTGATAAACTTTTTAAATCATAGAAGATAGTAGATATTATGCTCTACTTGACTCTTCTAATGGATTGCTTGTTCCGCTGCAGTTAAACTTGTTGTTTATTAGTTTAACAATGTTGAAGGCTAACGATAATTTATTCTGCATTATCTTAGTCATAATATTTCTTATTGGGCTATTTGAGCTCACCCTTTTTCTTTCATTGTTCTCTTCAGGAAATGAGGACGTAGCCGGGACTAGTCGAGGAATGGAGTGACAGTCCGAGATGGTGGCTGTAGTAGTCCTCACTATTTTCTAAAATAGTGTGATAATAATTGTAATGAGGACTCCATTTGAGTTTGGATATTGTCTAGAAGACAATATTCATGTTAAAACTCCCAGCTATGTTTTGTCGTATTTTACACGACAGTTGTATAATTTAATTTGTATTTAAATTCTGTACCATGTATTTGGCGACTCAGAATGGGTGATGTATACCTATTTTGGGGGCGTCGCATCTCTATTCTGGACTTGGTTTTCTCTTCAGAAGATCGCCGGAAGGTCTTACTGAAAGTGTTAGAAGAAGTCCACTTGCCATAGACAGTGGATGTTGAAATATTTCATCATCCGGTAGATCACATCTTTAATAGTAATGTGATATCCTTCACTGATGATGATATACATCCTGAAGGGATGGGTCATTGCAAACTATTGCACATAGCGGTGATGTCTTCCAGATATGTGGTTGGAGGAGTGCTAATAGATGGAGGATCATCCCTAAAAGTTCGCCCCTATGCCACATTGGAAAAAATGAATATCAATCTCAACAGGATTTGAAGCAACCACATAATCATCAAAGCTTTTGATGGATCTCGGCGAAATGCTATCGGAATGATTGAATTACCCATGAAAATTGGTCCACATATATTCTACATATCCTTCTAAGTGCTCAAAATCACTACAGGATATAATTTATTGTTGGGAAGACCTTGGATCCATATGGCAGGAGCCGCCCCATCCACGCTTCATCAACAACTCAAGTATATCATCAACAGTAACCTGATCACTGTCAATGTTGAGTCACAATGTCCTATTCAAAGTGATATAACCCTTATCAGTTTCAATGAAAAAGTTGAACCTGTCAACTTCCAGGCCCTTGAGGTGAGCAACACTCACTATCAACCCATTGGGGCTCCACATCTGAAACCAAGAGTTTCCGCAGAGGTAATGTCAGCAAGTCATGAAATGATATCCTTGGGTTTCCAACCTGGACAAGGGTTAGGAAAGGATCAAAAAGGAATCAAATGCCCACTTCAAGTTCCCAGCCAGATAGGGACAACCGGACTAGTCTACTCCTCTGGGTCCAAGTATACATCAGTTCCTTTATCTACAAGGCTGTTGCCTAAACCTACAGTTGCTAATCTTGTACGGCCTCTACGAAAAGTTCCTGCCCCTGTGGTAACTATGCTATTTCCTAAGCCGATACTGGTCAAAGGAAATGAAGTTGTGATTCCAGATCTAGATTTGGAAGAAAGGAATCAAAGGCATAAATAAGACATTAAGAGGCGGTTATCGAAGATGTACTTCCTGGCACATACCGAGGGTATGAACAAGGATATCCTAGATGATGATTACTCAGATGTCATGGTCATTATTCAAGAAAAGGAGGACGATAACAACCCCTTCATCACTGCTATCCACAAGGACTTGACCCTTGGCAATTAGAGCAGCACTCCTTGCATTTGCCAAAAAAGGGTAAAAAGGGCAGAAATTCCCTTTGCCCTGTAGATAGCAATAACTACTTACTTTTGTTGCATAGTATTAGCAGTTGTTTTTGTCATTTTATGCTAACACTTTGTATAATGTTTCATATATTAAGTGAAAGCATTTTTTTTCAGGACTCTAAAGTTAAATATGCCTAAACTTGCTGATGAGGTGCCTATTCTTCAAAAGGACTGCAACTTTGATGTAAAGTTGGACTTTGACATGATGGAGATTGAACAAGAGAACTATGAGATACCTGAGGAGATCAAAGAATTGGTTGAAGATAAACCCAAGCCAAATCTTGATCAAACCACATCTTTTAACCTTGGAACCTTAGAAAACTCCAAAAAAATCCAGATTGGTACGGACCTTACTCCAAACCAAAGGAATGACATAGTTACTCTATTGACCCAATTCCATAATGTGTTTGCATGGTCTCATGAAGACATAGTCTATCTATCCATTGACATTGTCATTCATCACCTTCCCATTAAAGAGGGATTCAAGCCAGTCAAACAGAAACTCAGGCGATTAAAACCTAAGTGGAGTTTGAAAGTCAAAAAAGAAATTGTGAAACAATTTCAAGCCGACATCATCACGGTATCAACATACCCTGAGTGGCTATCTAATATAGTCCCTGTGCCTAAACCCGTAGGGAAGGTGCGAGTTTACATGGATTACAGGGATCTAAACAAAGCTTGTCTCAAAGATTGTTTTCTGGTACCATTAATCCACATACTCATTGACAATACAACTCAATATGACATGTACTCCTTTGCAGACTACTTTGCTGGATACCATGAAATCATGGTTGCTGAAGAGGATCGTGAGAAAACTGCATTCATCACTCCTTAGGGAACCTTTTGCTACAGACGGTTGTCATTCGGCGTCATCAATGCCGGAGCTACCTATCAGCAAGCCATGATGGCTCTTTTACATGATCTAATGCACAAAGAGATAGAAATCTATGTGGATGACATCATTGTCAAGTCCCGAAGGGAGGAAGAGCACCTAGATCATCTCAAAAAGCTCTTCAGCTAGTTGCGTAAGTATAACTTGAAGCTGAACCCGACCAAATGCGCCTTTGGTGTCAAATCAGGCAAGTTGCTGGGATTCCTAGTAAGCCACAAATGCATTGAGCTGGATCCTGCAAAAATCCAAGATATCACTGAAATGTCCATACCCCAGATAGAGTGGGAAATACGGGGATTTTTGGGAAGAATCAATTTCATTAGTCGATTCATCTCCCAACTTACAGCAACCTGTGAGCCTATCTTCAATTTGTTAAGGAATAACTCCTCCAAGAAATTGAACGAAGAGTGTCAAAAAGCCTTCTTTTCCATCAAAGAACAACTAATCAAAGCTCCTGTTTTGGTACCTCCAAGGGATGGTGTTCCCCTGTTTATGTACCTGTCTATCAATGACAATGCCATGGGCTACATACTGGGACATAAAGATGATAGAGGCCAAGAAAGAGCTATCTATTACCTCAATAAAAGATTCAGCATTAGTGAACACAAGTACACTCTGATTGAGAAAACTTGTTGTGCGTTAACATGGGCTTCCATGAGATTACATCATTATCTCCACGGTCATATAATCCATCTCATATCCCGAATGGATCCCCTCAAGTACGTGTTTAGCAAACTAATGTTGAATTGTTGACTGTCCAAATGGCAATTGATTCTACAATAATTTGACATCATCTATGTGACTCAAAAGTCTATCAGAGGTTAAGGAATTATGGATAACTTGGCCTCTGCACCTTCAGGGGATTTTAAACCCTTGGAAATATACTTCCCTGATGAAGGGGTATTGACAATTCAACAACACCATCAGGACAATACACACCAACCATGGAAGATGTATTTTGATGGAGCTGTTGTAAGACCCCAAATTTTATGAATAAAGATTAATTTTTCTCGAAATATATTTTTGAATATTATGGTGTGGATTTGATATAATGTTATAGTTGTGGGTATTATTTACAAATTTTGCAAAGTAAGAAAGTGGTTATATAATATTCGATTGGTCAGGGAATATTCATTTAACAGGGAATATTCGTACGACGGCACAATCATTTGTGGACCCCACAATGGAAGTATTGTCGTAGTTAGAAAATAACAGAATTATCTTTTTATAAAAATAACGACGAAAGTTTTACCGTTAAACTGTTGAACTACCCGGTGGTAAAGTAAAATACGATGTCTGGCGTGGTTGCATAGTAGCACACGGTATTGATTATTGACGCTTACGTAAGAAGTCACTCAGTTATACTCAATTATTGCTACAGTAATTGCTGCATAATATCTTTAATATTATTGATTCAATTATTGTCACAGTATCATCTGCATAATATTTTATATTACTAAATCAATAATTAAGACGACAAAGTTATTCATATTATTATTTGCAATATTGACAATGTCTAGAAAGTTCTGTCAAGGAGAGGTTTGGTCACCTACTTGCACGCCAATATGGAGAAATCCTTATCAGAAAGCCTCCTCTTTCCTGGGAATGATCTGGTTGTTAAATATTATGAGTTACAATATTAATGATGAATACGTTCGTGTTGATTAAAGATGAAATTTATATTTCCATTGTGTTGGAATTATTAGTGTTAGTGGAAATCAACATCTATTCCGATAATAATTGATGTCTGGAGGGTATATTGACCAATCGGGTAATTAATCGGATAAATGAGCATTTAATTGCTATTAATTCACATTCTTATAACTTTTTGTTCACATGTGTGTACTATTGATTCACATAAATGTACTTTTAGGGGAGGTGATGCAAGATTGATAATACTTGCATGACTAAATTAAAAATAGACGTATAGATGAAGGTACTATAATGTAACTATTTTTTTCACATGTATAGAACAATTGATTCTCATGAATGT
The DNA here is from genome assembly GCA_020205615.1 of Panax quinquefolius. Taxonomy (NCBI): domain Eukaryota; kingdom Viridiplantae; phylum Streptophyta; class Magnoliopsida; order Apiales; family Araliaceae; genus Panax; species Panax quinquefolius. The sequence continues at coordinate 45,706,107 of CM035165.1, forward strand.
ACTATTGATTCACATGATGTACTATTAGGGGAGGTGGTGCAAGTTTGATAATACTTGCAGGACTAAATTAAAAATGAAAGAAAAGATGAAAGTATTATACTGTAATATTTCGAGCCCCAAAACATGCAATTATTGAAACTATATTTTTCTATAAATAGAAGCTCATTCTTCTTTCATTCTCACCAATTCACTAAGACGCATAAGAGCAATTATAGAAAGAGAAGCTATAAAAAGAGAAGCTTTAGAGAGAACGTAGAAGAGAAGTCTGCTACCTCACTATTCTAGTATCCCGTCTTTTTCTGAGGTAAGGGATATTTTTTTTTTCAGTATTCATAGGGAATAATATTTTCTTTCATACTCTGTAGTATGTGGGTAATATTATTTCATCTCGTATTCCTGATTATACCCTCATTTTGTTAAAGTATTGCTTCTATACTCCGTGAAATTAGTGGAATATCCTTAAAATTTGCGCTTCATCTAGTATCATTTCACAAGGATATTTTCTGCACATTCTTCTTAAATTTTAAGCTTTTCATGCTGGAGTACTGTCCATGAGTACTATTCATTTATACGGTACTATTCATGGGGTACTATTCACAAAGTACTATTCATGAATACTATTCTTGAAGTACTATTCACGGGGTACCATTCTATAAGTACTATTCACGGGGTACTATTCACTTGAGTACTATTCACCCGAGGAATTAATCAGGACAAAAATTGATTTCTTTGCTATCTCAATTATTTTTGATACAATATTATTCTTGAATTTTACTCCACAAAGCAGTATCATGTTGACAATTTTATAAATTATTGAATTTTAGATAAATTAAATTATAAATCTTTAAAAATTTATCCTTTGCTTTCTTTTAATTGAATTCTTATATCATTGTCATCATCCTCATGCTTATATTGTGATAAAAGTCATTTGTTGCTTACGTGCATAGAGATGTTTATTGATTGGTATGATTATGGATAAGGGATTATTTAGGGTATAATCATGACTGTAAAGTTATAAATGATGTTGTAAAAATCCTCATTAGCCTGTAGTGCATTGATGTACAGTTGTAGGTATGATTATAACTAGGGATTATTCGGTAAAATCATGACCATTGATGATTACATAAATATTCTTGGCCCGTAGTGCAGGGATGATTCAATGATGTGGTTTATTTATTAAGTTGAGTCTCAGCGATAAAATTGATGATAAACTTTTTAAATCATAGAAGATAGTAGATATCATGCTCTACTTGACTTTTCTAATGGATTGCTTGTTCCGCTGCAGTTAAACTTGATGTTTATTATATTTTATCAGTTTAACACTGTTGAAGGCTAACGAAAATTTATTATGCATTATCTTAGTCATAATATTTCTTACTGGGCTAGTTGAGGTCACCCTTTGTTTTCATTGTTCTATTCAGGAAATAAGAATACAGCTGGGACTAGTCGAGGAACGGAGTGACGGTCCAGATGTTTGCATTAGTAGTCCTCACTATTCAGTGAGATAGTGTGATAATAAATGTAATAAGAACTCCATTTGAGTTTGAATACTGTCTAGAAGACAATATTCATGTTAAAACTCTCAGCTTATGTTTTGTCATATTTTACACGACAGTTGTATAATTAAGTTGTATTTGAATTTTGTACCATGTATTTGGCGACTCAGACTGGGTGATGTATACCTATTTTGGCGGCGTTATAGCTGTAAACATAGATGGTTCTAAAGTTGGAGCAGTTGTAGTATCCATTTCGGGATAGCAGTATCTCGTTGCCATCAAATTACAGTTTGTCAACACCAACAACACAACTGAGTATGAAGGCTGCATTATGAGGTTGAAACTAGCCCAATCCATGGGTGTTAAGCGGTTGTCTATCTTCAGAGATTCTGAACTGGTAATCAGATAAATCATTAGGATCTATCACACCAAAGAATTGCATTTGCTGCCTTAACAATGGTAAGTTATCCAGATGGCTTCGAGTTTGAAAAAGTATCCTTCTTCCATATTCCTAAGAATTGGAATGACTTTGCGGATGCATTACCAACGTTGGCCTCCTTGATCAACATACTTGATAAGGAAAACATGACAAATATCACATTTACCCAGCAAAAGGCACTAGCCTACGAGAATTATATTGGAGAAGTATCGAATGAGCTACCTCTCATCTAACACCCTTGGTATCAGGATATCAAGGAATATCTGCGAGATGGATCTATACCCGCTGAGGCGAGTCAAGCTGAGAGAAAGCGGATCCATCGCATGGCTATGAAATTTTATCTGAGTGGAGACACAGTCTACAAAAGAGATGCAGGACTAGGCCTTCTCAGATACCTAGACAAAGACCAATCTCATAGGCTCATGGATGAAATCCATGGTGGAGTATGCGACCCACACATGAGCTGCCCTCTACTTGTCAAGAAAATCCTAAGAACAGGGCATTTCTGGCTCTCTCTCAAGGTTGACTATGATGATTACGTCAAGAGATGTTATCAATGCCAAATTCATGGGAATGTTATTCACGCCCCTCCAAGGGAGCTCCTGTAACACCCGAGAAAATCGGATTTTTAGGAGAATTAAAATTTTATTTAATTATGTGGATTAAATGAATTTAATTGATTATTTATGAGAGTAAGCTAATTGAAGGTCGTTTTATGACCTAGTTATGTTAGAACGTCGTAGTATTTTGGCTACGTGATAGAATTAAAGTGTTTGAATTTTCAAGACTAAAATAAAAGCTTTTCGAGAAATTTTCTGAAAAACACTATTCACGTATTTCTGCTCGGGAATTATTTTTGAATTTTCTGAGAAATACGTAATGATAGAATATCAAGGTGAGATGGAATATCCAATAATATTTCAGTTATGACAAACACAGTTTTTTGCCTGCGGACTTAAAACCTAACGGTTAGGAAAAGTAATTTCCAAGAAGGAAATGAAATGTGTATAATGAATTAAAGCAATGATCGTATAATACATAAGTATTGTACGAGGTAATGAATACAAGTATGATACAAGGTATTATACAAATATGTATGAATGATGATATTTCATATATGAATAAGAATATGAGTTAGAATACGAGAATAATACGTAGATTATACGTTATAAGGTTGTAAGCCAAATGTATTGAATTTGTAGGATTGTGTAGGAAATTGTAATGTCCAAATTGAATTAATGAACAAGCCCAAGTGTTTGTTAAATGTAAATCCCAATGTATAAGTTAAGCTAATTAAGCTAGAAGCCCAAAGTATGAACCTATGGGTTATAGGATGGTTTACACCCATGGGGAAACCCATGGATGACCCAAAGTGGTGAGCAAATAAAGTAACTTAATGGCTAAGTGTTGTGGTGGCCAAGTACAGTAACTTAAGGGATAAGTGTTGTGATGGCCAAGTAATTAAAGTGAGGAGCAAGTTTACTTGATGGTTAAGCTTGGAATAGTAAGGAGGTGGATGGCTTTTTGACCATTATACCCTAACTTAACAAGTCCTATAAATAGCAAGCTTAGAATTTCATTTGTTGGTTGTTTTCATTTCATCCAAACATTATAAGTGCTTATTTGCTTGAGAGAAAAAGCTAGAAAAACTAGAAAGTTAAACTTTGTTATTTCAAGAAGCAAGAAGAAGATCAAAGATTAACCAAGTGATATTCAAGGGTAAGCAATCCTAAACCATGATTCTCTTTCTCTTCCATTGTTAGAGAAGTGAGTAGTGGTAGAACTAGTATGCTAAGGAATGATAAGAATGAGTAATCAAAGGGCTTAAGTCTTAATAAGCCGTGAATAAGTGACGTGGTAAGATAAACAATAAATGAAGTTATGAACTTAAGAAGAACTTGTAACATGTTTACATTAATGAAATTGGTATGATAATGAGATGTAAGAATGATGGTTAGAAAACATAAATCATTATAAGTCATGAGAAATGAAAGTGTATATATTTTCTACTTTAATAAGTTATAAGATCACAAAGAACAAGCAAGAACATACCATGTATATAAGTTAATGACATGAATAGGTTAAGATGTTAATATGATGGATAGAATCCATTTGAAACGACGAACAAATCATAAGTAATGAAGTTTTGCTGGGATTCACACGATTGGACAATAATCGTCGAATTCGTGAAATTCTCGGAATGGAAGTCGGATTTTGTATTTGAACTCGGAAATGTTGGTTTTCGATGGAGACAAGTCTTATTTGGCATTATAGAGTTGCGGACTCAAAAATGATTGAATTCGACTTAGAACGATGAAACGAGCGTTGAACGTTCAAGAATATTTATCGTTGTCGTTAAAAATTGACTAATAGGTGAATTTTTAGTTAACAAATTCAAATAGATAAAATTCTTCCAAGAACACGTAGAGTATGTGATTTTTGAACTACAGGCTCTTGAACGAGCCAATTCGGACTTATAACGAAGAAGTTACGAGCCTGGGAATCTCACCTAAAAGAAAATCTGTAAAATTTTTCTAAGACACAGAGTCCACGCCGCAGCGCGACTCATGGCAGAAAGGCTCATGGCATGACGTGAGGTTGAGCCATAGTCCTTTGATTAGTTGGTGCCATGATGCGGCTAATATCAAAGAGATGGTATGCTAAAGCAGTGTGAGCGAGTCCTAGGTACAAAACACCACACAAGCAACGCCGAAGAAGTTGTAAGTTAAAAGTGAAGCCATAATGGCCAAAGACTAAGTGAAGCATAGAGAGGAATGTTTTAGAATGTAAAGTAAAGGAGAAGTGAATGAAGAGTAAATTAAATTCTTAATAAACTTAATGTAACATCATTTAGGATGTATAAACCTTAAGTAATAATCCAGAGGTTGAAAGAAAGAACAATTAAACAAAGAACGTGAAGGGTAATAAGGTAAACCGTGAAGGATATTTGACGTTGGTACTTTATCATTGACGATCAAGTTTCGATTAATAATATAAGAACGTTAGTAAGCCGTGAGGAAGGATGATTAACTCGAAACGAGTTGTATTGATGAAGTTAAGTTATAAAAGAGAAAGAAGTTGGTCAGAACGATGTAAAATTTAAACGGCAAGCTAGAACCAATAATAACAAATCTAATACATGATTAGATTGAGAAGAAGGGTAAGATTCGTTAGGAACCATGTATGTTATTCATGACCTAATGTGGTATGTACTGTGGTTATGTGTTGTAGAGACCGTAAAGACTCAAAGAAAAGTAATTTTACTATAGCAGACGCTGAAGGCAAGTTTTTCTCAAACGCTTGTCTAACCTTCGTGTTAGCCATGTTTTCAATGATTCATGTTATGAGATGCATGAATGGTTTTACGAAAGAGTCGATGCCAGTTTTTCCTTGGCTAGACTAAATCTTGAAGAGTTAATTAATTTCTTTACAAGTTTTCCATATAGAATTGATAACGCTATCCTACATCAATTGTTTGGTACGGATTCAAGGTAAGCCTGTGTATGAATAAACAAATGTATTTTCATTGAGTATTCAATGGGCACGTGAGGTTGCCACAACTTAAACGTACACACGTTTAATGAATATAGTGTTGATCAACATAGAGTACTATAGGATGATCACCTAAAAGTGCTCTTAAGCTATGCCAGACTTACGGACTTTGTGTCGGGTTGTCCTTTTCAAAGAAATTAGGAAATGCTCATGGTCTTGGACCAGAATTGATGTTTTACTGAATATTGTCATTGTAAAACGTTTTGAAGGAAAAGAAATGCTATTTTGAATTATTGATAGTACTTCATAACTATTATCCAGTTATTGAAGATATATGTAACAACACGAGAATTTTGAATATTTTAAAAAATTTTATTAATTTATTTAAGGTTCAAAATTAGAACCTAGACAGAAAATAAGTGTATGCGTTTGATATTTTTAAGAAGGAATTTTGAGGGTTTCAAAATTCTGTGAAGGACTTAGGTGAATTATTCAGGATTAAGGAAAAAATGAATATGTTCTGTGTATATGTGTACAATATGTGGTTAAGGGTCAAGGGTTAACCAGATAAATGATATCTGTAACCAACCCTAAGTATATATATTAAGAACGTCAACGTTCGGTTAGAAAACCCTAGCGTTTAACAAGAAACACTAAAACCTGTTCTAGAAACCCTAATTTTAGTTCCAGGAATCCGAAACCCTAATTCGGGAATTTAAAACCCTAATCTGGTAACTTAAAAAATAATTATAATTCTGAAGTGATATTAATTATAATGTTAATTAGGGTAAAGCTTAAATATTTATTAAACCCTAACTTGAAATTTATTAAACTCTAATTTTGGGATTTGTAACCCTAATTTATAATTAGGAAAATCTAATTATTAATTTAATAATTGTAATGTTAATTAGAAACCCTAATCCTAATTTTCAAGTTAAGTAATTAGGAAACCCTAATCTAATTACAAAATTTAATTTCCAATTTAGAAAATATTATTTTTCTAATTAAAACCCTAATTTTGGGTTATAAACCCTAATGACCAATTTTGACCCTAATTGCTAAATTAGCAATTTTAATTAGGAAATGCTAATCCTAATTAGTAAAATTTAAGTTATGATTAAGAAATTTTAATATAATTAGAAAATTCTAATTATAATTTAGAAATATTATTTTTCCATTTTTGAAAACCTAAATTGGAAATTTTAGAAAATAAATTGCAAACCCTAAATTTTTCAAACCCTAAACCATAAATTTTTCCAAACCCTAAATTTTTTCAAACCCCAACCCCTAAGGGTTTGGCCATTTACTAAAATGCCATTAAAATTAAAATGGAAAAGACTATTTTGCCCTTGTGCATTATTGGATGTTGCTTGTAAATCTTGCCACATATTGGCAAGTTAACCACCCTAGATCAGCCACATGCTAATATCTCCAGCAGATCAGCCCCAACATCAGCCACATTATTGCAATCAATAATACATATAGATTAAAGTAAGAGAAAGCCATACTTTATTTCTCAGTCTATCCAAGTCCCTTCTCTCTCTAACTTTTCGAAATCTAGTGTGAGAGGGAGTGAAAAGGTGAGCAATAATCAGTTTCTAGCAAGCTAACCTCAGAATCAGAAAACAGAAAACCAAGATCAAAGTTTTAAAGGTATAAAGCCCTAATTCTAGAAATTTCATGATCTGGTGTTATATGTTAGGATTTGTTGTTTAGATATGTGTTAGAGGGTGTCATTTGATGATCTGGGTTGTCAAAACCTAGATCCATATCATTTTGATGCTCGAAATAAAAGTTTTTAGAACTGATCTATGAACCCTAAAACATGGCCTGACAGCCGAATGTCAAGGCTCATAGATCTTTTCCTGTTAAGTGTTTTTGTGTTTTAAGAGTTTGAACTTGTTGTTTGTAGTATGGCCTTTGATCTGGAACTTGAATCAAGTCCAGATCAAGTGTAAATCAGAAGTTATTAGGGGTCAAACAACGTTGACCGACATTGACTAGAAGTTCTGGGTAACCCAGATTTGCCAACAATGGGTCTGACAATATTTTGTGGCTTCAGATCTTAGTCGTTTTTGGTTATTTTGGCTATACTGTTGTTTTGATCTTGTATACTGACATGTAGGCTTCATGTTCATACTTATAGAACTTGCAGATCATGTATCTAATCAAAGATAAGAAGGGTCAAAGTAGGGTTGACCGACTATTCTTGAAGATTTCTGGAAAACCCAAAAAATTTCATGTACGATTTTTTGTCAGAACTTTGACAGTCTATTCATTTAATTGTTGTTGTTATGATGATCGGTTGTTATAGGATTGTACACTGATATATATATTACATAGTTGAACCTTTATATCACATATACCGAGCCAAGAAAGCTAAGATTAAAGGGCTCAAATAAGGAACCTCAACTGTTCTTCAATTTCTGAAAAACCCAAAAATTGAAGAACATCGTCTGACAAGTTTGTGAAGCTTAACATCTCTCAATTATGTTACTGTTTGGTCATGAAATCAAATTTTAGTTGTAGTATTACATATATACTATAATATTAAAACGATTACCAGCCCTGAATCAACACGATCATGAATTCGTAAAGGCAAAAACATGGTACCACAGTAATCTGGCGATGAAGTTAAAATGACCAAGAACATCAAAAAACACTCGACATGATATTCCAGAACCTAGATCTCTCATATATGTTGTGTAATGGTCATGAAACTTGGTTATAATTATAGTATTACACTTATACTACATTCTAGGTTCCATTAGCTTCCTAGAAATCAACACGAACACTGTTTTAATCACGGTCAAACTAGCAACCTCTGTGTCTGACATGAAGCTCAAGAACAGCCTCAAGAACACCTATAGAGACGGGTCTGTCGCTATAGGGTCCTTTAGCGACGGTTTTCATTTAATTTATTTTCTGATTTTCTGGAAATTAATTAAAAATAGAAAATAATAGATTTTTAATTATTAAAAATACAAAATAAATTCCGAAAAATTATTTTAAATTCTGAAAAATAGTTTTTAATTATTTAGAGTATATTTCATAAATATTTATTATTTTTGGAATATAAATGGTATTTAATTTATTTAATTATAATATTAAATAAATGATTTAAAATGATTTAAATACATGAAAAATCATATTATTGTATAATAAAATATTTTAAGTTATTTTCAAAGAACTTTTAATATTTTGTGATGAATTTCATTAATTAATTAATAATAATGATAATTAGTTTATTTAATAAATATATTAAATAAATTATGGAAAAATAGAATAAATGATTTATAAATCATATAAAATGATTTAAGTGTTATAAAAAAATATTTTAAGTTATAAAACATAACTTTTGATATTTTGTCATGAAAATATTAATATTTTAATATTAAAAGCAATTATCGGATAATGAATTTAACGGTTTAAAAATCATATAAATATGATTTTAAAGTATTAAAATACTTTGTGATATTATAAATATATTATAATATTATGACATGTATTTCATTAATATTTGATAATAGATAAATATTAATGATAAAAGAATTATGTGGTATTTAATTTATTTAAATACGTTATTAATGATTGAGAATTCACGATAAATGATAATAATTATTTAAAAATTATTACGAGACTTCAATAAATGTTTTAACTGTTAATAAAATTATTTAAGTTAATTGTTAAGTGTGAAGTCAGAGGTTAATTGAACTTAGACTCGATAAAAGTCCGACTAGACCGTCGGGATGTTAGAATTGTGTCGGGTTCAACTCAGACTGCAATAGTTTGACTTGATACCGAGTCTTATCTGTGTTATAGACTGATAAGGTTATGTGTTATGTGTTATGTGTTTAGCTTATTCTGTGTATATCTATATATATAATAGTATTATATTGTGATGATATTATTCTAATATTAGAGATCTATATTACTAATATTAGGTCTTCGGATAAAGCGTTATAAATTGCATTCTTGATAATCAAATGATTCGTGCAAGTTTGTTTTTACTTAACTCTACTAAGAGTGTTTCATTGGATAAGCTTATGGTTAATCATTCTTTGCATGAATTGTACTATGTACATATCAGATGTATAAGTCGTGTATGAAAGGTGATCACCTTCATTACCAGATTGGTTTTGAGATATATTTATTCATGTATAATACTTGTTCAGTCATAAATTTATTCCTGCTAGTTCATAATTATATTGTTGAATTATAGCCAGCTTATTATTCAGATTCTTTCTATCATGATATATCGTTATATTTTTGAACTTAAACTTGCTGGGCAATCCTTATGCTAACCCTTGCTATATCATGATAAAACATTGCAAATTAAGACGAACGCGTCAGATACAAGGAAAGGTCCAAGACAGTTCCAGCTTTAGTATATGTGTGCAATAGTTTTGTAATAGTATTGTATTATATTAATGTTGTTATATGTTAGATAAGTTATGAAATATGTATTAAGTTAAGGTTACTCGACCTTGGGGATTATGTGTAAGTTTAATGTATAAACAATTTATGTTTATATCTTCCGCAAATATAGTAATAGTGATAGAATGATCGAACCGGATCCGCGGTGATTCGAGACCTCGGAGTCGGGGCCGTCACAATATACGATTCTGGTGTTTCAAGTATGTTGTTTAAATGAAATTTTTGTACTTGCTGAGCTTGTTATGCTCATTCTTGCTTGAACCATATGAATACAGCTAAGACCGAACAGACCGAAGGATTCAGCAAAGATAAAGGGAAGGCTAAGGCGAACCCGTAGCTTACTTATGTAATATTATAGGTTTGTAATGATAATATTTGATATTATGACAAGAACAATTGTAACAGTTATAAAGAACCTGGGGAATGGTAATATTGTTTTGGAATATATATACATATTCGTTCTTTTGAGGTATTTCAATTTAATATTTGTGTGAACTGTAGCACCATGTAGCACCATATGTCGGGTTGGAAGAGACCCAAATTTGGGGGCGTCACAGCTCCACAATATGAGTTCACTCTGGCCCTTCTCAATGTGGGGAATGGACGTGATCGGGCCCATCGAGCCCAAACCCAGTAATGGTCTGTAAGAACCTAGAAAATTGGATTATATTGTAAAATAATTTTATTTGAATAAATATTGAATAAAATTATAATATATGTTATTTATAGAGAGTAAGAAAGATAAAGGTTATTCTATAACCAAAAAGTGGAATAATATCATAGTATCCTGGCTACGTGATAGAATTAAGGTGTTTGAATTTCCAAGACGAAAATAAAAGCTTTTCGAGAAATTCTCCGAAAAACACTATTAATCCATTTTTGCTCGGGAATTATTTTTGAACTTACGGGAAATACGTTACGATAGAATGGTAAGTAAGGATGGATTACCTAATAATAATTCAGTTATGACAAATGCATTTTTTCGCCTGCGTACTAGGTTCGAGAATATTAAGGAAAGTAAAGATTTGAATAATGTTGATCGTATAATAAGAAAGCTGTTATACGAGAGAATGGATACGAATATGATACGAGGTAATGTACAAGTATATAAGGAAGATAAAATAACGTATATAATGAATGTTATACGGACTAGTATACGAGAAAAATACTGGAATTATATTTTATAAGCTTAAGATATTTGTAATGAACTAGTAGGCTTTGCTTATGAATTTGGCAAGTCCAATTAAATTATGTTAAGGCCCAAAGATAAGTAATGCAAGCCCAATGTTAGGCCTAAAGTTAATTAAACCTAAGCCCGAACCAAGAACCGAACCCATGGATTGAAGCGATGGCTCACCGGGTGAGAAAAACCCATAGAGCAACCCATGTGGGTCCCTCATGGGGCACATGGCCGGCCAATTAACCCTTGTTTTATGGCAGTATTTGAAAATGGCGTCCGAAAATGTTGAGATAAGTAATGAAGCACATGAGACCGTTGAGTCACCAATGATCAATACCCAAGATAATGTGCATTGGGATGGCAATAATCGTCAGGAAAACAACAACGCTGTAACATTTCAGAATTTTAAAGTGTAATATTAAATATTTATTGATTTATATAAGTATTTAATGGATATGTTTATTGTTAAATAAATAATTAAATATTAAATATTTATTTGCAATATTAAATATTTATTGAATTATATAAGTATTTAATGGTAATTTGAGTTGATGTGGTTTAGTTAATTATTTGTTGAATAAATAATTTAGGAGCTAAGAAAATTAATTACTATGAGATTATATACTAATTTAATTTAATAATTAAGTTAGAGAGCTAATAATGATTAAATGAATTATAATATTCTAATTGGAATATGTGATTTAAAATAAAGTGTTAGTTGGTTGAATACAATTATAATTATAAAGGAAATTATAATTATGAGATAATGATTTATGTGTTAAAGTAATTTAATAGATTAGTATTTGAATTGATTAAATTGATTATTTAATTTAATAGAAGTGTGACAAATAACCTTGCTATAAAGGAATTATTAAAATAAATTAAAAGAGTTTAATTTAGTTTTGCCAAACATGTCTTAATGCATAATAAGTCTTTAATCTAATGATGTTTTATCAAACAAGGTATAAGGATTAATCCATTTGTTTTAATTAGGTTTACCAAACAAGGTGTAAGGGTTAATGGGTTAATGGGTTATTTTTAGTTAGTTAACCAAACAAGCCTTATGGCTTTTGATTTCAAAAGAATTATAATTGATGTCAGTTAAGTTAGTATTATATTATATAATTAATATATATTATATCTTATATGCGTTATATTCTAAGACGTAAGAATAGAGGAGAGAGGTAAAAGAGAAAAAGAGAAAAAGAGAAAAACTCAGAGGAAGAAGAAGAAGAAGAAGAGAAGAAGAAAAGTGAGAGAATCCTAGAGAATTGGGAGTGAAGAGAAGAAAAGCTTGACAATCAAAGAGATAGTATCATCATCTTCTTCAAGGTATTATTCTATTCTTTTTAGTTTTAAAAGTTTAGTTTTTCTCTTCCCAAATTCTCTGTAGAATCCTTGTGTAAGGATGAATTGTTATTGTTATGTGGCTTTATATAATAAACTAGCGATGTTAAAACTATTTTCATAAGTTATAATCAATGAATTGATGATATGTATGTAATTTGTGAAGAAAACCTTTATAGAGTGTTTTTGTGAATGAGTATGGGTTAATTTAAAGTAGAAATTGAGAGTTAATTAGTTGTTTAGTTGATAAATTGACCATCTAATTTGATAGAGTATGTATAATTACTGATAAAGATACTTTGAATTAATTATTTTGGTTGAAAAACAAAATTTACAGTGTTGATTTTCATTGAAATATCAAAAAGTGAGTTTTTATCATAAATAGTGAAATTGGATGTTTTAAATTCGTTGTTTATGTTTTTGTATGGGTAGAAACATGTTAGGAGTTCTTGAATTATGTTTACATGAATTTTTTGTATGAATTGCATGTGAATTAGTCTGTTAGAAATGAGCTTGTAGGCCAAAATGGCTTTTTTCTTGATCGCTGTAAAGCGTAGTTTCAGAAGCATGCTACCAACGAAGACGTTAGTGGCGCCATATATACTTATCGCCACGTAAAAGTGGCTTCGTAGTTTATTTATCGCATCGCAGCATCTCATCTCCATGCCGCTTGGTACGAACCCATAGTGTAAACTGTGGCACCGCGGCGCGAGTCAGCAGAATGGTCTGACAGTGTACTTTTTGTACATGAAATTTTAAGAAAAGTTATGTGATGATAGTAGGACTGTAAAATGTTGATTTTAGTATTTCTATACTATGAATAATTATGTTATTAAAGATTAACTTGTGTTCTAACTTGATTATGTGATTAAACAATCAAACATACATGATGAATGTATTAGTTATGTGATAATGACTAACTATGTCATGATGACATATGTATATATGATATTGTGATTCAAATTGTTCGGTTTAATCTACTAACAAGGCAAGTTTTCTAATCTATTATCTTGTTAATTCAATTACTATTTTCAATTCGATTACAATATAATGATGTAAGTTATTCTGGAACAAGTTATTCTTGTATTTAACTTGTTGTTTAGCATGAACAACTATCTATACTAATGTCGAACATTTCTATCTTTCAAATTGCTATGCATGCTTAGTATTTAGTTCTAATTAACCTTGACTTAGTATTGTTCAAGCAAGGTATGCTATAGTTATTCAAATTATATGCTATTAGATTATCCCTAAAGCATGACTTTAGTTACTATGATTGATTCAATCACGATTATTCTATAATATAGTGTTATTGGTTTTATTCAACTACTCCTTAGTTGATGTTCGTTGAATTCCAAATTACCTTGAAAGCTTATCCAAACCAAACTTCCTTTGAGTGCGGACTTGTACTCTAAATAATTGAGATGAACAACCCTATTGTTATGATTAGGGGTTAACTTACGATAAGCGTTAAAATGTTTGTGGACAATACATTATGCGAACGTAAGGGATCCCCTAAGTACAAGGTCCTTATAGTCTTATATTTATTAAAGTTGGAGTTAAAAGATTACTTGCAACCTGTGGGCGTAGTTCATGGTCTTACGACCCTCGATGATGTATATTTTCCATATTTTGGGATTTGATTTCGATTATTATTGATGAGAGTACTATTCACTTTTGATGAGCCTATTTTTACGCTTATTATTGTTATATTCTGTTGATTCCATATTATATTCGGTGAGCAATTGTTTTGCTCACTCTTGCATATTTATAAACTCATTGCAACTAAAGAAGAGAAGGTAGGTGAACCTTCGACTTTAAAGGAAAGGGAAAAATGTACAAGTGATGAAGACTTGTAATTTTACTTTGATTAAGATGTTAGACTTTTATTATGTTGATCTTAGACTTTATTTAAAAAAGTTATGTAATGTTTTCGCATTTGAATGATGATTAAAGGTTAGATAACTTTGGGAGATTTTATTTAAGTTTAATCTCGTATGGGTGAGGTTTTATTATTCAATTTTATTATAATTGGGTAGTTAGTAATGAATCTTTTGATTAAGTGAACACCAAATCTTGAGGAAATAAAGTACCAGGATTTGGGGGTGTCACAAGTTGGTATCAAAGCCTTAGGTTATGAACCTTAGGTGGGGGGAAAAGCCTTAAGAAGTAACCTTTGAAAAGATAGTGGAGATAACTCTTATCGAGTTTTAAGAAAGAAGTAATAAAACACTTATGTGCTTATGTGATTATAATTTATGTACTCATGAGTGTCGAGTAGTAATGATTAATAATTAAAACTTTAAAACTTTGTTGTCAGGATGACTAATGTTGGAGAATCCAGTCAGGCTAGGGAGGAGGGACCTCAAATGCCTATAGAGGAGGAGCCTCGCGACATTCATGTAGTTTGGGAACAACTACTGCCATGGAAGTCAGCCCCGTTGGTCACAGTAGTTGAAGATGAGGATGATGACGTGGAAACAGATGAGGAAGATCCTGTGGAGCTGCCACAGACGGATGAAAAGGATGAGGAAGAAAGGATTCCACTTAACTCGATAGCTGGCCGTATATACGATGAGGTGCATGACCGTAACGTGGAACTTTAGGATACAGTTGAGGAGTTGCAGGAGATAGTAGCTGAACAATAGATTACAATGACACAAAAAGACGGTGAGATCCAGGATCGTGAAGAACGACTGACAAATGTCTAGGAGAAACTAGTACAGACTGAAGGAGAGAAAGAACAACTGATCGAATCAGTGTTTTTAGAATCAGCGATCGCATGCGGTCGCTGATATCTATTAGCGACTGCTAAGCATTTGAGGGTATTAGCGACCACCTGCGGTCACTGATAGCAATCGCGGACACGTGGACCACGTCAGCCTTTGGCCCTGAGCCATGCTGACTCAGCTTAGCGACTAAAATGAAGAATTCAGTTGCTATTAGTGGTCGTAGATATATCGGTCGCTAATAGTTGTTGCTGATGTGCATCCCAGCGACCAGATTTTATGCGACGACTATCAGTGACTGCACTCAGTCGCTAATATCTATCTTGTGAGGGCCCTGAATCCGAGGTCCCAAATCACCACGGATCTGGTTCGATCATTCTATACAACTATTACTATTTACGGAAGATATAAACATAAACAATATAATTGTGAACTAGCAGGAACAAACTTTTGACTGAACAAGTATTATACATGAACAACTATTACTATTTGCGGAAGATATAAACATACAGGGTGAACATGAAAATTGCCCAGCAAGTTTAAGTTCAATAATATAACGATATATCATGATTGAATGAGTCTGAATAATAA
Organism: Panax quinquefolius; assembly: GCA_020205615.1. Lineage (NCBI taxonomy): Eukaryota > Viridiplantae > Streptophyta > Magnoliopsida > Apiales > Araliaceae > Panax > Panax quinquefolius. Next base: position 45,721,818 of record CM035165.1, read on the forward strand.
GCTGGCTATAATTCAACAATATAATTGTGAACTAGCAGGAACAAACTTTTGACTGAGCAAGTATTATACATGAACAAATATATCTGAACCAACTGGTAATAAAGGTGATCAGCCTTTCATACCTGACTTATACATGCAATATGTACAGAGTACAATTCATGGCAATCAGTAATGATTAACCATAAGCTTATCCGAATAAAACAACTCTTAGTAGAGTTAAGTAAAAACAAACTTGCCTGAACCGTTGATTATCGCTACACAATTTATAACGCTTTATCCGAAGACCTAATATTAGTAATATAGATCTCCAATATTAGAATAATATCATCACAATATAACACTATATATATATATATATATATAGATATATAGAATAACCTAAACACATAACATATAACCCTATCAGTCTATAACACACATAAGACTTGGTATCAAGTCAAACTATTGCAGTCTGAGTTGAACCCGACACAATTCAAACATCCCTACAGTCTAGTCAGACTTTTATCGAGTCTAAGTTCAATTAAACTCTGTCTAACACTTAACAATTATCTCAGATAATTTTAATATCAGTCGAAATATTTTTCGTAAGCTCGTAATAATTTTTTAAATAATTATTACTATTTATCTTGATTTTTCAATCATTAATACCATATTTAATTGAATTAAATACCACATAATTCTTTTATCATTAATATTTATTTATTATCAAATATTAATGAAAATCATCACATAATATTATAATATATTTATAATATATCAAGGTATTTTAATACATTAAAATCACCATTATATGATTTTTAAAAATTAAATCCATTATCCGATTATTGTTTTTACTATTAAAATATTAATATTTTCATGACAAAGTATCAAAAGTTATATTTTATAACTTAAAATATTTTTATAACCCTTAAATCATTTTCATATGATTTTTAAATCATTTATTCTATTTTTTATAATTTATTTAATATAGTTATTAAGTAAACTAATTATCATTAATATTAATTAATTAATAAAATTCATCACAAAATATTAAAAGTCACTAAAATTAACTTAAAATATTTTCTTTTACCATAATATTATTTTTCATGATTTTTATGTATTAAAATTATTTTTAAATAATTTATTTAATATTATAATTAAATGAATTAAATATCATTTATATTCAAAAATATTAAATATTTATGAAATATACTCAAAATAATTAAAAAGTAATTTTCAGAATTTAAAATAATTTTTTGGAATTTATTATGTATTTTTAATAATTAAAAACTATTTTTATCTATTTTTAAATAATTTCCGAAAAATCAAAAATTAAATAAATTCAAAATCGTCGCTAATTGCCTATAGCGACACTAAGCGTCGCTGTTGGTGTTCTTAGTGCTCAAGAACAATGACAGTCAGTGTTTAAGAGTCATTGTTCAATTCTATTTGTAATTCTCTCAGATATTCATGTTCGAAAGCTAACTTGACACCTTTGGTCATGTAGGGAAAACGTAACTATAAAATATCCAACCATAATTATGATCATACAACAAACTAACAAGTGGATTCATCCTCTCAAAGTCACTGACAACGTGTTCCTGGGTTTTCTGGGTTACCTAGAAACCCAGGCAGTTTCGACTACCCATCTTGATGCTCGATACTTTATAGGTTCTGTTCATTTTATTGGTGTTTTCTTGGTTCAAATCTGTATTTCACATGTCAAGGAACATGTTTAAAGCAACATCACCATTTAACAATATCAGATCCACAAGATATGCCTCAGTCAAACCCTGTTAGAAATTTTGTTCATCAAATTTCTGGGTTTTTCCAAAAACTAATTATCAGGCTCGGATGGCTACTTTGACCATATCATACATCCAACATATTTGTTGTTTAAGTGATTTTAAGACATGGGTCTATATTACATATAACACAATACAACCTGGTTACAACTAAATCAACAATACACATACAACCTGTCAGATCCATGCGTTACAAAGAGTTGTCAGACGCTGATATTTGATTTCTGGGTTACCCGAATTCGCCTGGTCATGCACGCTCAACGGGTTTTGACCGACTATAACTTGTAATCTGGAAATTGAATAGCTTGGATTCCACTTCTAGGTCACATAACTAACATCAGACTACAGATCCAAAATATAAACAACACAAAACACTAACACACAAAGATTTACAGCCCCTGACATTACGTTGTCAGACTACTTTTAGAGCTTAAGATTAGTTTTGAAAAATTTCGATTTTTACCAACTTTGATGCTATGGATCTATGATAGATCATCATAGATCATCTAAAAATATTATATAACACAAGATTAAAAACTTAAACACAAACTTTCTTAGCATACAAGATCAAATTAGATTTTAGGGTTTATACCTTCTTGCTAGATCTTTGATCTTGGATCTCCAATATGTTCTTGGGTGATCTAAGGGCTGATAATGTGACTGATCTACTAGATATTTTCGGAGCTTTGGTTGAGAGAAAAAGTTGGTGAGAGCAAGAGACCAAAATGAGAACGATTTATGATTTTCTCTCTCCTTAATCTCTTATATGTAGATACAATGTATATGGCTACTGATTTAGAACTGATTTGCTGCATTCTTACGAGTCACAAAGTCAAGTTAGTGGTTTACTAACTAAAGGTCTTGGCCAAAATTGCAAGTTACCTAATTAAAAATCCAAAAAGGGTATTCTTGTCATTTTGATTTTTATTTTAATGGCATTTTTTGTCAATTAGCCAAACCCTTAGGGTTTAGGATATAGGGTTTAGGTTAGGGTTTAGGGTTTAGGGTTTGAACCTTTAACTTGCAATTTAATTTCTAAAGTTTCCAATTTAGGTTTTTTAAAAAATAGAAATTAATATTTCTAAATTATAATTAGAATTTTTCTATATATATTAAAATTTCTTAATCATAATTTAAATCTTGCTAATTAGGATTAGCATTTCCTAGTTAAAATCGCTAATTTAGCAATTAGGGTCGTAATTGGTCATTTACGGTTTTTAACACTAAATTAGGGTTTCAATTAGAAAAATAATATTTCTAATTTATAAATTAGATTTCGTAATAAGATTAGGGTTTTCTAATTACTCATATCTTGAAAATTAAAATTAATGTTTCCTAATTAAGAGTTAAAATTATTAAATCAACAAGTAGATTTTCCCTATTTATAAATTAGGGTTCCTAATCCAGAAATTAGGGTTTTCTAAATTTGAAATTAGGGTTTGCTAATTAATTAAGCTTTAATTAATAGCACTTAAGCAATATAATAATAATTTAAGTTCCCAAATTAGGGTTTCATGCACCGAATTAGGGTTTTGGATTCCCGGAACTGAAATTAAGGTTTCTAGAATCGGTTTCTAGGGTTTCTTGTTAATCGTTAGGATTTTCTAACCGAACGTTGACGTTCTTAATATATACCTAGGGTTTGTTACAGATATCATTTATCTAGTCAACCCTTGACCTTTAACCACATACTGTACACATATACTGTGACGCCCCCAAAATAGGTATATATCACCCATCTTGAGTCGCCAAATATATGGTACAAAATTCAATTACAACTTAATTATACAACAGTCGTGTAAAATACGACTAAACATATGCTGTGAGTTTTAATACAAATATTGTCATCTAGACAATATACAAACTCAATGGGGTCCTCATTACATTTATTATCACACTATTTCACAGAATAGTGAGGACTACTAATGCACCATCTAGGACCATCACTCTGTTTCTGTGACAACTCGAGAATTTTGGATATTTTTAAAATTTTTATTGATTGATTTAAGGTTCAAAATTAGAACCTAGACCGGAAATTAGTGTATGGGTTTGATATTTTTAAGATGGAATTTTGAGGATTTCAAAATTCTGTGAAGGATTTAGGTGAATTATTCAGGATTAAAGGAATACGTGAATATGTTCTGTGTATATGTGTACAGTATGTGGTTAAGGGCCAAGGGTAGACCAGATAAACGATATCTGTAACAAACCATAATTATATATTAAGAACTTTAACGTTCGGTTAGAAAACCCTAGCGATTAATAAGAAACCCTAATTCGGCGCATGAAACCCTAAATCGGGAACTTAATGGTGTAAGTGTAAATAATTATAGGATTAATTAGGGTTAATCTTAACAAATGGGTTACAAAACCCTAATTCCAAATTTGAAACCCTAATTACATATTTGAAACCCTAATTTGTAAATAGGGAAAAACCTAAGTGTTAATTTAATACTTTTAATGTTAATTAGGATATATTAATTCTAATTTTCAAGATTAAGTAATTAGGAAACCCTAATCTAATTACTACGTAAATTAAATTTCTAATTTAGGAAAATTATTTTCTATTTAGAAACCCTAATTTGTGGGTTGAAACCTCTAATGACCATTTTAACCTTAATTGCTTAATTAACGATTTTAATTAGGAAATACTAATCCTAATTAGTGAGATTTAAATTATGATTAAGAAATTTTAATATAATTGGAAAATTCTAATTATAATTAAGAAATATTAATTTTCAATTTTGAAAACCTAATTTGGAAATTTTAGAAAATAAATTACAAACCCTAAATTTTTCAAAACATAAACCCTAAATTTTTCCAAACCCTAAACCCTAAGGGTTTGGCCATTTACTAAAATGCCATTAAAATTAGAATGGAAAAGACTAAATTGCCCTTTGTTGCATTATTGGTGTGATTGCTTGCAAGACTTGCTAAATTTGAGTTGGCTACTAACTTCACCAACTCCATGTGCTACAAATCAAAGCCAACCAGCCGAAATCTGCATATCCTAGCAAATTGGCAACATTTATAAGAGATTAAAGAGAGAGAAAGAGACTTTAATTTTTATTTTCTACCAAGACCTTCTCTCTCTAGAAATTTGGGAGTTAGAGTGAGAGAGTGTGAGAAAACAAGCCTATATCATGTAATCATACAACAAGATCAGATCATCAAAGTCAGAATCAAGATTTGGACATTCAAAAGGTATAAAACCCTAATACTAGAAATCTTTCAATTTGATTTTAAAAGTTGTAATTGATTTGTTAAAGTTGTGTAATAGGGTGTCTATAAGTGATCTGGGTTGATAGATCATGGATCTATAACATTTAGATGCACGAATCAAGCATTTTTGGAAGTTTGGAAAAATGGAGAAATTAATATGGCCTGACAGTCGAATGTTAGAGGCCTTAGATCTTTCTATGTTCATGATTTGTGTTGTTTTAAGTTTTCAACTTATAGTATGTTATGTGGTCTTTGTTCTGAAACTTGAAACAGAGTCATATCATGTCTCGATCTTAACTTATGACCAGTCAAAGGTCATTGACCGTTCACGGAAAGTCGAATCTGGGCAACCCAGAATGTTTTACAGTGGTCTGACAAGTTTGTTCAAGCCTCTGATCTTGCGTCTGACATTTGTTTTGGCCAAGTTTTATTTGATCTGTGTAGCCTGTCGTGTTCACTACATATTAAAGTCCTTAGAACAACTAGATCCATAGCAGGATGAAAGATAATCCCGGTCAAAACTACGTTGACCAACTGGCAGGATGAAGATTCTGGAAAACCCAGAATCTTCAAGCACAGTTCTTGACAATCCGTTTGACCGACCTAGATCGTACTCGTTTGATGTTTTTAAGTTGATCTGGTGATTTTTTGATGTACCTTGACATACCTACTATAGACTGGAACCTTAATATCACATGAAACATAACTCGAACATGTATAAAATTGAGCCACAAGATGGTCACTCGAAACTGACTGGGAATCTGGGAAACCCAGAAAACCCAGAAAGTCTCTAACAGCAAGTTCAAGGCTTTTGATCTTGCTTGTGTGTTGCAATTTAACCCTGATTCTTGTTGGATCATGTAGTATTGTATCAATACTACATTATATGACCCTTAACACGCCCAGAATACCTTAGGAACGTAGAACAAATCACGGTCAAACTACCAACCTGTAAACTGACGAAGAACACTCAAGAACACCTATAGCGATGGGTCTGTCGCTATAGGGTCTTTTTATAATTATTATTTTCTGGAAATTAATATATTAATTAAATAAATAGAAATAAATAGTTTTTAATTATTAAAAATACATAATAAATTCCGAAAAATTATTTTAAATTCTGAAAAATAGTTTTAATTATTTAAAGTATATTTCATAAATATTCAATATTTTGGAATATAAATGGTATTTAATTTATTTAATTATAATATTAAATAAATTATTTAAAAATGATTTTAATTCATAAAAATCATGAAAAATAATATTATGGTATAATAAAATATTTTAAGTTATTTTTAGTTACTTTTAATATTTTGCGATGAAATTCATTAATTAATCAATATTAATGATAATTAGTTTATTTAATAAGTATATTAAATAAATTAAGGAAAAATAGAATAAATGATTTATTAATCATATATAAAATTGATTTCAAAGTGTTAGAAAAATATTTTAAGTTATAACATATAACTTTTGATATTTTGTCATAAAAATATTAATATTTTAATATTAAAAGAAATTATTGGATAATGGATTTAATGGTTTAAAAATCATATAAAGGTGATTTTAAAGTATTAAAAATACTTTATGATATTATAAATATATTATAATATTATGACATATATTTCATTAATATTTGATAGTAAATAAATATTAATTATAAAAGAATTATGTGGTATTTAATTGATTAAATACGTTATTAATGATTTAAAATCAAGATAAATAGTAATAATTACTTCAAAATTATTATGAGACTTTGAAAAATATTTTGACTATTATTAAAATTATCGAGATAATTGTTAAGTGTTAAGCGAGAGTTTAATTGAACTTAAACTCGAAATATTATCCCACTGAATCGGGTCTGGATGTCGTTTTTGGTTCAGTTCAAACTCGATCGCAATAGTTTGACTTGATACCGAGTCCTATGTGTGTTGTAGACTGATAGGGTTATGTGTTATGTGTCTAGGTTATTCTATGTTTATATATATAATAGTACTATATTGTGATGATATTATTCTAATATTAGAGATCTATATTACTAATATTAGGTCTTCGGATAAAGCATTATAAATTGCATTGCGGTAATCAACGGTTCAGGCAAGTTTATTTTTACTTAACTCTACTAAGAGTGTTTCATTCAGATAAGCTTATGGTTAATCATTGTTGATTGCCATGTATAATTGTACTCTGTACATATTTCATGTATAAGTCAGGTATGAAAGGCTGATCACCTTCATTACTAGTTAGTTCAGATATATTTGTTCATGTATAATACTTGTTCAGTTATAAATTTATTCCTGCTAGTTCATAATTATATTGTTGAATTATAGCCAGCCAATTATTCAAATCATTTCAATCGTGATATATCGTTATATTATTGCACTTAAACATGCTAGGAAATTCTTATGCTTACCCTTGCTATATCATGATAAACATTCATGATTAAACATTTAACGCTATCGGATACAAGGAAAGGTTAAAGAGCAGGCCCAACAGTAAAGTTATCAGGTGCGATTAGATTGTAATAGTTGTATAATAATAATGTTATGTGATAGACAAGTTATGTATTGTATATTAAGTTAAGGTTACTCGACATTGGGGATTATGTGTAAGTTTAATGTATAAACAATTTATGTTTATATCTTCCACAAATATAGTAATAGTTGTATAGAATGATCGAACCGGATCCGAGGAAAATTAGGACCTGGATTCGGGACCGTCACAGTTTCCCCCGACTAGTCCCTGCTACGTTCTCATTTCCTGAAGAGAATAATGAAAGAAAAAGGGTGAGCTCAACTAGCCCAGTAAGAAATATTATGACTAAGATAATGCAGAATAAATTATCGTTAGCCTTCAACAGTGTTAAACTGATACAATATAACAAACATCAAGTTTAACTGCATTGGAACAAGCAATCCATTAGAAGAGTCAAGTAGAGAATAAAATCTACTATCTTCTATGATTTAAAAGGTTTTTCATTACTTTTATCGTTGAGACTTAGCTTAATAAATAATCCACATCATCAAATCATCCCTGCACTACAGGCCAAGGATATTCTTTAATATCACGACCACGAATTATTCATGCACTACGGGCCAAAGATAATCGTGTTTTCATCAACGGTCCTGATCATGCCATAAAACAATTCATCTTTTCACCCTTGGCCGAAGAGAATCTATAGCCATAATCATACCATAAATTTTCCATCAACGCACTACGGGCCAATGCGGATTTTTTTCACATCATTTGTAACATTACGGTCATGATTATACCGAATAATCCCTGGTCATAATCATACCTAGTCCATCTATGCACTACAGGCCACATATGACTTTCAACATAATATAAACATGAGGATGATGACAATGACATAATAATTCAATAAAATAAGTTCAAGAATTAGTTTATCCAGGAACCAATAACGTCCAAATTGTCTACATGATACTGCTTTGTGGAGTAAAAATTCAAGAATGCTCAGAAGAATATTTCCATGAAAAGATACTGGATGAAGCACAAATATCAAAGATATTCCACTAATTTCATGGAGTATAGAAGTCAAAACTTTAACCAACTGAGTATAATAAAGAATGGAATAACAAAAGAAATCACCAGGCATGCGATGACCGCATGCAGACAAAGTTATTCCAACAGAATAATAAATAATGGAACCGAAGTCATGCGTAAAAGCACGATAGGATATTCCAAATGAATGATAAAAAGCGGAACCAGTCATGCAGAAACGCATGCATGTGATATTCAATGTAATAATAAATAATGGAACTGTGTCAAAGCGTAATACATGACCGATGCAGGATATTCCAATGTAATAATAAAGAATGGAATAACAAAAGAATTTCACCATGTATGCGGTACTTCACATAAACAGGTTTTTCCAACATAATGATAAAAAATGGAATAACAGAAGAATTTCACCAAGTATAGGGTAGCCTGCGTATACAGGTTATTCCAACAGAATAATAAAGAATAGAATAACATAAGTTCTCTTCATGAATACAAAAGAAATAATACCCCTTACGAGTACAAACAAATAATATCCCTTACCTTTGAAAGAAGAGTATTCAATCGGTAGGCGAGGATATACTCGAAGAAAACTGCAGACTACGCTCAAAGCTTTCTTAAACTCTAAAGAAATACGCCTCAAGATTTATAGAAGAAGAACTCTCTATAGTTTCTCTCTCTAGAGTTTCAGTGAATTCGTAAGAAATAATGAAGGAATGAGCTTCTATTTATAGAAGAATGGACTGCATAGTAACTAATTCATGAATGGTTCAGATTGATTTACTTTTAATCGGACGGTCCATATTTAAAGCAAAATCTTTTAAATAAAATATAATATATTCTATTTATAATCTAACAAAACTAATAACTTTATAAAAGTATTCTTTTTTATATAAAAAGATTTTACTATACAAAATACTATGCAGGCACTATGCAACACTATGTATAATAAAATATAATATATTCTATTTGTAGAATAACTTTATAAAAGTATTCTATTTTATATAAAAAGATTTTACTATGAAAAACACTATGTATAATAGAATATAATATATTCTATTTATAGAATAACTTTATAAAAGTATTCTGTTTTACATAAAAAAGCTTTTACTATACAAAACACTATGCATAATAGAATATAATATATTCTATTTATAGTCTAATAAAATGAATAACTTTATAAAAGTATTCTATTTTATATAAAAAGCTTTTCTGTTTTATTACATTAATAATACTAATAAAACAAAACTGATTGACTTATCACGTAAGCATCAATAATCAATACCGTGTGCTACTATGCAACCACGCGTATTACTGTACTTTTACTACCGAGTAGTTCAAAAGTATTAACGGTAAAACTTCCGCCGTTATTTTCATAAAATATTTTTGTCGTTTTCTCAATCCGACAATAATTTCGTTGCGGGGTCCACCAATGATTGTGCCGTTGTACGAATATTCCCCAACCAATCAAATATTATATAACAACTTGCGTACTTTGCAAAATTTATAAATATTACCCACAACTATAACATTATATCAAATCCATACCATAATATTCAAAAAGTTATTTAGAGAAAATTAAATATTTATTCATAAAACTGGGTCTCTCAATCTCCCTCGTTATGGAATTTCGCCTTGAAATTTAAATGCGACGCACACTGTATCTTCAACGGTGAGGATACCTTGACATCACTTCAAATTCTAACTATGACGCCCCCAACATAGGTATACAACACCCATTCTGAGTTGTCAAAATACATGATACAGATACAACTACAACTTTATTAATACAACATAAAAATTGTGAGTTTAAATACAAATATTGTCATCTAGACAATATCCACACTCAAATAAGTACTCATTACAATTATTGATACATTATTTTATAAAAATGGTGAGGACTACTAAAATGACTTTCTAGAACCTTCATTCCATACCCCGACTAGTCCTCGCTACATTCTCGCCTCCTGAGAAGAAAAATGGAACAAAAGGAAAAGGGTGAGCTCAACTAGCCCAGTAAAGAATATTATGACTAAGATAACATAGAACAAATATGTGTTAGTCATCAACAGGGAAAAATTTAATAGAATACAATAGACAACCAGTTTTAAATCAATCTTCGCAGCGGAAATAATAATTCATTAGAAGAGTTAAGTAGAGAATGCAAACTACTATCTTCTATATATGAATTTAAAAGTTCATCGTCGATATTTTATCCCTGTAACATCAATCAATATATATCTGGAATTAAATATTTATCTTTGCACTACAGGCCAAAGATATTCATCAGTTGGTCATGTTCATCTAAACACCTGTTTATCTTTGCACTACGGGCCAAAGATATTCATCATAAAATCATTCATCTTTGTACTACATGCCAAAGATATTCAGTAATACCATCATTTAAGACTGAGGATGATGAAAAATATTTTTAAAAAAACGAATCCAGTGAAACAAAAGAATAAATATTAAGGATTCGTACTTTAAACAATCTAAGTTCAAAAATACTTCATAAATAATCAAAGTGGAGTAAAATTCAAGAATGATCAAAACATGGATACAATCAAAGCTAGTATCCATAATAGATATTTTGGACGAAAAACGAAAATTTAGTTTTTCTGTGAATAGTGTCGTATTCGTGAATAGTGTCGTATACGTGAATAGTAACTCCGACACTAAAACATAGAAATTTCACAAGAAAAATCATCATGCTTCGTGAATAGTACTCCTGAATAGTAACTCATCATGAATAGTAACTCGTGAATAGTAACTCATGAATAGTAACCCCGACATGAAAAAGTTCCAAATTTGATAAAAATTTCCAACCAATATCCAACCAATATTTAAGATAATGATATTGAAGAAATAATATCATTTACTTAATAAAATAACATCCCTTACCTCGTAAAGAATAAGTATTTCGATCTAGATATCTCGGATATAGTGCTAAAAGAACTTGCACCGTATAGCAATACTCAAAGTACTAGAATACTCACAAAAATATGATCGATATTATAGAGAGAGAAAGGGAGAGAAATCTTTAGTTTCTGGTGTGATTTTCAATTCTAACCTAAGCACCCTATTTATAGGAAAATGCTTAGAACACCAAAGTAGAAAATTTAATAAATTAATAATATATAAATTAAATTTTCTACGCCAACCTTTGAATCAACCAATTCAGCATGTTTGACAGCCCACCAACACTAACAAAAAATGTTTTTCTAATTACAAATATTTAAAACTTCCAACAATTAATAATTAATTAATCCGGAACTTCAATAATTCATAATAAATAGCCCTTTTATCAGAAAAATTTGAACCTTATGTCTTTCTATAGGAAATTCCATTATCTACAACTTTGCAGAAGAAAGTTTTTCCAAATTCCAAATGTAAATCGATCAAATCCACAAACCAGGCGATTTTCTGTGCTATAATCAAATTTCAGTCAAGAAATGGGCCCACAGACATGTTTAACATGTTTTAAACAACTTTTGCAACAAAAATACTCTTCCTCCTCATATACTCATATATCCCATATTCATTGTAAAAACATCATTATTATTATATTATAATAATATACTAAAATATTATTGTATCAGAAAAGATAAAATATCAATTTTCAACAATTGTCACTTTAAAAATTTTCTCCATCTATATCCACATAAAATGAATATTTTCCTCATCATATAAATCAATAATTTAATTATTCATAAATAATATTACAGAATCACAATACTGATAACTAGGCAGTTCCCAAGAAAGAGGGGGCTTTCCAATAAGGATTTCTCCTTACTGGCGCGCAATTTGGTGACCAAACCTCTCCTTAGATGTAACTTTCTAGATATTATCAATAATGTTATCTAATAATATTATTCAGGATAATATGAATTATTGTTCGATAATGGAAAATATCGTGTAGTGACAATTATTGAAACAACAAGTAAAATAAAATATCAACGTAGAAATTATTGAATCAATAAAATAAATTATCGAATAAAGAATTTCATCGTAACAATTATCGAGTAGTGCCTTCTTACGTAAGAATCAATAATTGGTGCAATACCGTGTGCTCATGCGGCAACAACGCATATTACTATGTTTTCAACCACGGGTATTCCAACAAGATTAATCTCAGAATAACTACGCCAAGTTATTTATAAACAACTTATACTTGTCTTTTCTTCATCCAATCGCTTTCTATTATGGGGCCCACACAAAGGTCGCTACCGTCGCATTTAATATTCCCCTACAAAGAAGAATATTCCACGACCAAACGAATATTCTCTGATAAAAATGAATATTTTATATTCACTTGCTTATTTGAAATATTTGCGCATTTTACCCATAACTAACCACATTAATCAAATCAACCCTTACTATTTCAAAATAATAAATAGAGGAAATTTAATTTCATTTATAATAAGTTGGGGTCTTACAACCTCCCTTCCTTACGAAATTTCGTCCACGAAATTGACATACGTACCTGGTGTTTCGAAAAGATGAGGATACCTCGCTTTCATTTCCGTTTCCAACTCCCAGGTCATTTCTTCAATAGCATGATTTCTCCACAAAACCTTAACTTGTGGTATAACTTTCGTGCGTAGGACATGCTCCTTCCTATCCAAAATCTTGACAGGTACCTCTTCATACGTTAAGTCTTCGGCTATCTCGTCCGGTTCTATCAATAACGTGGTTCGGGTCTTTCACATATTTACGAAGCACGGATACGTGAAAAACATTACGAACATGAGACATACTTAGAGGTAACGCGATTCTATAAGCCACCTTTTCTACTCGCTCAAGAATCTGAAATGGACCAATAAATCGTGGATTGATCTTTTCTCTCTTTCTGAATCTTATAACTCCCTTCCATGGAGCAATACGTAACAATACATGATCCCCAATACTAAATTCCACGTCCTTTCGATGAAGATCCGCATAACTCTTTTGTCGATCCTGTGCCGTTTGTATACGTTGTCGAATCATTTGGATCTTTTCTGTAGTCATACGTACCAACTCGGGTCCCAAAAATGTTGCTTCACCCACCTCATCCCAACATATTGGAGAGCGACAGTTTCGTCCATATAATGCTTTAAATGGAGCCACACCTATACTTACCTGATAACTGTTGTTGTAGGAGAATTCCACCAATGGTAAATACTTATCCCAACTGCCTTTGAAGTCTAGGACACAGAGTCTTAATAGATCTTCAAGAGTTTGAATTGTCTTCTCTGATTGTCCGTCCATTTGAGGATGGTATGCCGAACTAAATCGTAAATTCGTCCCCATAGCTTTTTGCAAGCTAACCCAAAATCTTGAAGTGAATCTTGTGTCACGATCCAAAACTATGGATACTGGCATGCCATGTAATCTCACAATCTCATTTACATACATATGAGCAAGACGTTCAAGGGAATTAGTCTTCCGTATCGGCAAGAAATGAGCAGACTTGGTTAATCTATCAACAATAACCCAAATAACATTTATGCCTTGAGAAACCGTGGGAAGACCCGTAACAAAATCCATGGTAATGTGTTCCCACTTCCATTTTGGAATCTCAAGTGGTTGCAATGGACCCTTTGGCACTTGATGCTCCACCTTTACACGTTGACAAGTTAAACACATCGAGATAAACTTTGCAATCTCTCTCTTCATATTGTTCTACCAAAATGTATGTCGAAGATCACGATACATTTTGGTACTTCCAAGATGGATTGCAAATGGTGTATTGTGTGCCTCCATCATGATCTTGTACTTCAAATCAGAATCATTAGGAACACAAAGTCTGGAGTGGACTCGAAGTATTCCTTCTTCATCGATTCTTGCTTCTGGAATAGCACCTTCTTGTACTTTCTTCTTCATACGCATCAGCTCCGGGTCTGTGGCTTGAACAACTTTAACTTTTTCGATTAAAGTCGGTTCTATGCGTATATTTGACATCATCGCATGGGTCCCCGGAGTCTTGAATTCTATCTTCATCTTTTGTAAATCATACAAAATGGGCCTTTGATTTAACAACATCGCATTTGTTCTCGCGTATGATCTTCTACTCAATGCGTCAGCTACCACGTTTTCTTTTCCAAGATGGTATTGAATGGTGTGGTCGTAGTCTTTCAACAACTCGAGCCAACGTCGTTGCCGCATGTTGAGTTCCTTTTGGCTGAAGAAATATTTGAGGCTTTTATGGTCTGAATATATCTCCACTTTCTCCCCATATAGATAGTGCCTCCAGATCTTTAGCGCGAAAATGACTGCTGCCAACTCTAGATCATGAGTATGATAATTCCTCTCATGTTCTTTAAGTTGTCGCGAGGCATATGCTATGACTTTCCCACGTTGTATGAGAACACACCCTAACCCTTTGCTTGAAGCATCGTTGTAGATAACAAATCCAACCGAACCAGATGGTATTGTCAAAATAGGTGCCGAAATGAGTCTCCTCTTGAGATCTTGGAAACTCTTCTCGCATTCCTCGCTTCATACGAATTTTGTATCTTTACGAGTCAGCTGAGTTAGCGGAGTAGCGATTTGAGAAAATCATTCCACGAATCTTCGATAATAACCAGTTAAGCCCAGAAAGCTCGTACTTCAGTCATCGATTTCGGTTGCTCCCAACTTTGTATTTCTTCAATCTTCGCCGGGTCAATAGATACTCCATGTTTTGACACCACGTGCCCAAGGAATGCTATTTCCTCAAGCCAGAACTCGCATTTCTTCAGCTTGGCATATAGCTTGTTATCACGAAGCCTTTGCAGTACCAGCTTCAAATGGTGCTCATGATCTTCACGGCTTTTGGAATATATGAAGATATCATCAATAAAGACAACAACGAACTGATCCAAATAATCCTTGAATACTCGGTTCATCATATCCATGAAATTCGCAGGAGCATTAATCAATCCAAAGGACATGACTAGGAATTCATAATGCCCGTACCGAGTTCTGAAGGTAGTCTTCGGAATATCCTCAGTTTTAACCTTCAAATTTGATGATATCCGTAAGCGAAGATCGATTTTGAAAAAATTGTGCTCCTTGAATCGGGTCAAACAGTCATCAATGCGAGGTAGCGGATACCTATTCTTGATAGTGACATGGTTTAATTCCCGGTAATCGATACAAAGTCGCATACTCCCGTCTTTCTTCTTTACAAATAAAATAGGAGCACCCCAAGGAGATGTACTAGGATGAATGAAACCGATGTCCAACAACTCCTGTAGTTGGACCTTTAACTTTTGAAGTTCAATAGGAGCCATTCTATATGGGGTTTTAGAAATGGGCTTTGTACCAAGTTCAAGGTCAATAAAGAATTCAACTTCAAGTTCTGGGGGTAGACCGGGAAGTTCTTTTTAGGAAATACGTCAGGAAAGTCAATAACAACAGGAATATTATTCAAATCTGACGTGTCTTTATTCAAATCCATAACATGGGCTAAGAAAGCTTGACATTCGTTTTTCAATAAACGAATAGCTTTATGACTTGATATGACAGTGATTGATTTTAATGGTTTAGTTGCTTGAATTCGAACAACAGGTTGATTAGGAATATGAAAACTAACAACCTTACGAAAACAATCAATTTTGGCATGATGAGTATTTAACCAATCAATCCCTAAAATCACGTCAAATGCAAGTATCTTTTAAGAGATAAGGTCAACAGATAATGTGATGGTGCTAACTTGGATCAAACAAGATTTATATACAGTGGATGTGATGAAAGTTTCTCCTTATGGAGTTTCCACAGATAGGTCAAAATCTAATTTCTCCGAAGTCAAGTTTAAACGTTGAGCACAAGCAGGAGAGATAAATGAATGGGTAGCACCGGTATCAAGTAATGTATAAACTTTGCATGAATTTATGATTAGTTTACCCGTGATCACCTCATTTGGGTTCTCTGATATTGACCCGACCCACGACAAACGCTCTTCCAGAACCGTTGACTTTGACTTTTCTCGGGATGACCTTTTGAGTCACCATCCCACTGGACTTGGTTTCGCTACAGTTCAATCTCGAGCGATATGTCTTTCCTTTCCAAAATTATAACATACCTTAAACTGTTGTGGGAAGTTTGGGCTGATATGTCCTTCTTTTCCGCATTTATAGCATATAACCGGTGGTCGTTCTCCTCCCTTGGAACCAGTTGTTGCTGGTGCTGACGTCTTCACATTGTCATTGTTGAATCTCCTCTTTTTAAAATATCTCCCCGACTCGCTTCTTCTATTTTCATGGCCACGATTACCACTAGAGTGGTTACCGCTTTTGTCTAAATGTTTTCCTCCCCGCTAGTTTTCATTGCTCCGATGACTGCTGCCACCGGTATGACCCTAGTTGCGGTCCTTTGGTTGAACGTACTCGCTATCTCGCTCTAATAATTGAGCCCTGTTGACAACATCTGAATATAAAGAAAATTTATGAGAGATAAGATATTGTCGAATCTCGGGTTTTAAACCTCTTAGAAACATTCTCGTCATTCGTTCCTCATTCTCTACCAAATGAGGTGCAAACCTGGATAACTCTGCAAACTTTGCCTCGTATTGGGACATCGTCATGTTGTTTTGTTCTAGTCTAATAAACTCTACCTCCTTCATATGGTGAATACTTTCAGGAAAGTATTTTTCGTTGAAAAGTTTCTGAAATGTTTCCCAAGACATGCTGAATGCGGCAGGCTGGGTACGTTTCACAGACTCCCACCAGTAGTCTGCCTCGCCACGGAACATAAAGGTAGCGAATGGAACCTTTTTGTTCCTTCGTGCATCCCAAAACATCGAATATCTTGGTAATTTTTTTAACCCACGTCTCTGCCTTGATTGGATCCGGTTTTCCAATAAATTCTGGTTGTCCCAACTCTTTGAACTGCTTGGCTGTGACAAGCCGCGCGTTGCTATCATTTCACACCGTATCTTGTACACGAGTCTCTCCTAAATCTCGGTTTTGCATGAACCGCAAAAAGCTCCTAAACATCCCGCTGCTCATTGTTCGATCGGTGGTGTTGTTTACAGGAGGAACATTGCCAGCCTGTTGCACATTCTCCTCATTGGTGAGTACAGGCGTCTCCACGGTCTCATTAACTACACCGTTAATATTCTCAGCTACCATTCTTAAATACTGCCATAAAACAAGGGTTAATTAAACAATTTAACAAATCACATAATACCCCTATATTATGACCGACCAACAAATAAGTTTAAGTAGGACACACTAGCGAAGGATTTACTCGTCTTTCCCCTCCTAGTTCTATTCCCCGATCTCCGCCATAGATCATATTCCTAAGCTCTGATACCAACTGTGACGCCCCCAAAATAGGTATACAACACCCATTCTGAGTTGTCAAAATACATGGTATAGATACAACTACAATTTTATTAATACAACATAAAAACTATGAGCTTAAATACAAATATTGTCATCTAGACAATATCCACACTCAAATAAGTCCTCATTACAATTATTGATACATTATTTTACAAAAATGGTGAGGACTACTAAAACGACTTTCTAGAACCTTCATTCCATACCCCGACTAGTACTCGCTACATTCTCGCCTCCTGAGAAGAAAAATGGAACAAAAGGAAAAGGGTGAGCTCAACTAGCCCAGAAAAGAATATTATGACTAAGATAACATAGAACAAATTATCGTTAGTCTTCAACAGGGAAAAATTTAATAGAATACAATAGACAACCAATTTTAAATCAATCTTCGCAGCGGAAATAATAATTCATTAGAAGAGTTAAGTAGAGAATGCAAACTACTATCTTCTATATATGAATTTAAAAGTTCATCGTCGATATTTTATCCCTGTAACATCAATCAATATATATCTGGAATTAAATATTTATCTTTGCACTACAGGCCAAAGATATTCATCAGTTGGTCATGTTCATCTAAACACATGTTCATCTTTGCACTACGGGCCAAAGATATTCATCATAAAATCATTCATCTTTGCACTACATGCCAAAGATATTCAGTAATATCATCATTTAGGACTGAGGATGATGAAAAATATTTTAAAGAAAACGAATCCAGTGAAACAAAAGAATAAATATTAAGGATTCGTACTTTAAACAATCCAAGTTCAAAAATACTTCATAAATAATCAGAGTGGAGTAAAATTCAAGAATGATTAAAACATGGATACAATCAAAACTAGAACCCATAATAGATATTTTGGACAAAAAACAAAAATTTAATTTTTTCTGTGAATAGTGTCGTATTCGTGAATAGTGTCGTATACGTGAACAGTAACTCCGACACTAAAAGATAGAAATTTCACAAAAAAATCATCATGAATAGTGAATAGTATTCGTGTGAAAGTAACTCATGAATAGTAACTTATGAATAGTAACTCGTGAATAGAAAGAACTCATGAATATAACTAAATAGTAACGATGAAAAAAGTTCCAAATTTGATAAAAATTTTCAACCAATATTCGGCATAATGATATTGAAGAAATAATATCATTTACTTAATAAAATAACATCCCTTACCTTAGAAGAATAATACTTTCGATTGGAATCTTGGATATAGTCTTTGAAAGAACTTGAGAATCAGTATAGCAATACTCAAAGTACTAGAATACTCACAAAAATACGCCGATATTATAGAGAGAAAAGAGAGAAATCTTTAGTTTTCGGTGTGATTTTCAATTCTAACCTAAGCACCCTATTTATAGAAAATGTTTAGAACACCAAAGCGTAAAATTTAATAAATTAATAATATATAAATTAAATTTTCTACGCCAACCTTTGAATCAACCAATTCAGCATGTTTGACAGCCCACCAACACTAACAAAAAAATGTTTTTCTAATTATAAATATTTAAAACTTCCAACAATTAATAATTAATTAATCCGTAACTTCAATAATTCATAATAAATAGCCCTTTTGTCGAAAAAATTGAACCTTATGTCTTTTTATAGGAAATTCCATTATCTACAACTTTGCGAAGAAAGTTTTTCTAAATTCCAAATGTAAATTGACCGAAATCAACAAACCAAGCGATTTTTTGTGCTATAATCAAATTTCACCAAGAAATGGGCCCATGTACATGTTTAACATGTTTTAAACAACTTTTGCAACAAAAATACTCTTCCTCCTCATATACTCATATATCCCACATTCATTATAAAATATCATCATTATTATATTATAATAATATAATAAAATATTATTTTATCGTAAAAGATAAAATATCAATTTTCAACAATTGTCACTTTAAAATTTTCTCCATCTATATTCACATAAAATGAATATTTTTCTCATCATATAAATCAATAATTTAATTATTCACAAATAATATTACGTAATCACAATCATCGACAAACCGTGCAGTTCTCAGAAAAAGAGGGCTTTCCAATAAGGATTTCTCTCATCTCGCGCAGCGCAATTAGGTGACCAAACCTCTCCTTAGAATGTAACTTTCTAGACATTGCTAATAATGTTATCTAATAATATTATTCAGATAATATGAATTATTGCTCCGATAATGGAAAATACAATGTAGTGACAATTATTGAAACAACAAGTAATATAAAATATCAACGTAGAAATTATTGAATCAATAAAATAAAATATCGAATAAGAATTATCGTAACAATTATCGAGTAGTGCCTTTCACGTAAGAATCAATAATTGGTGCAATATCTGTGCATATCATCAGGCAACAACGCCAGACATCGTTTTTTAACCACCGGTATTCCAACAAGATAATTGTGAATAACTATGCCGTTATTTATAAACAACTTATACTTGTCGTTTTCTTCATCCAATCACTTTTCGTTATGGGGCCCACAAAAGGCTACGCCGTCGTATGAATATTCCCCGACAGTAAGAATATTCCACGACCAAACGAATATTCTCTGATAAAAATGAATATTTTATAATCACTTGCTTATTTGAAATATTTGTGCATTTTACCCATAACTAACCACATTAATCAAATCAACCCTTACTATTTCAAAATAATAAATAGAGGAAATACCAACTATGACGCCCCCAAAATAGGTATACATCACCCATCTTGAGTCGGCAAATACATGGTACACAATTCAAATACAACTTAATTATACAACAGTCGTGTAAAATATGACTAAACATATGTTGTGAGTTTTAATACAAATATTGTCATCTAGACAATATAAAAACTGAATGGGGTCCTCATTACATTTATTATCACACTATTTCACAGAATAGTGAGGACTACTAATGCACCATCTAGGACCATCACTCTATTTCCCCCGACTAGTCCCTGCTACGTTCTCATTTCCTGAAGAGAACAATGAAATCAAAAGGGTGAGCTCAACTAGTCCAGTAAAAAATATTATGACTAAGATAATGCAGAATAAATTATCGTTAGCCTTTGATACCAACTGTGAGGGCCCCGAATCCGAGGTCCCAAATCACCACGGATCTGGTTCGATCATTCTATACAACTATTACTATTTGCGGAAGATATAAACATAAATTATTTATACATTAAACTCACACACTTTTCCCCAAGGTCGAGTAACCTTAACATATACACCATTCATAAACTATCTAATATAATACATTATTATCAAACTATACTATTACAAATTAGCTGCACATTTTATCCCAAGCTGAACTTGGCATTATTCTTATCCTATATCCAAACGCATTCGCCTTATCCGCAATGTTTTATCATGATATAGCAAGGGTGAGCATGAAAATTGCCCAGTAAGTTTAAGTTCAATAATATAATGATATATCATGATTGAATGAGTCTGAATAATAAGCTGGCTATAATTCCACAATATTATTGTGAACTAGCAAGAACAAACTTTTGACTGAACAAGTATTATACATGAACAAATATATCTGAACTAACTGGTAATGAAGGTGATCAACCTTTCATACCTGACTTATATATGCAATAAGTACAGAGTACAATTCATGGAAATCATCAATGATTAACCATAAGCTTATGCGAATAAAACAACTCTTAGTAGAGTTAAGTAAAAACAAACTTGCCTGAACCGTTGATTACCGCTACGCAATTTATATCGCTTTATCCGAAGACCTAATATTAGTAATATAGATCTCCAATATTAGAATAATATCATACCAATATAACACTATTATATATATATATATACATAGAATAACCTAAACACATAACACATAACTCTATCAGTCTATAACACACATAAGACTCGGTATCAAGTCAAACTATTGCAGTCTGAGTTGAACCCGACATAATTCTAACATCCCGACGATCTAGTCGGACTTTTATCGAGTCTAAGTTCATTTAAACTCTGCCTAACACTTAACAATTATCTCATATAATTTTAATATCAACGAAATATTTTTCGTAAGCTCGTAATAATTTTTTAAATAATTATTACTATTTATCTTGATTATTCAATCATTAATACCATATTTAAGTGAATTAAATATCACATAATTCTTTTATCATTAATATTTATTTATTATAAAATATTAATGAAAATCATCACATAATATTATAATATATTTATAATATATCAAGGTATTTTTAATACCTTAATATCACCTTTATAAGATTTTTAAAAATTAAATCCATTATCCGATTATTATTTTTAATATTAAAATATTAATATTTTCATGATAAAGTATCAAAAGTTATATTTTATAACTTACAATATTTTTATAACCATTAAATCATTTTCATATGATTTTTAAATCATTTATTCTATTTTTCCATAATTTATTTAATATAGTTATTAAATAAACTAAATATCATTAATATTAATTAATTAATGAAATTCATCACAAAATATTAAAAGTCACTAAAATAACTTAAAATATTTTCTTTTACCATAATATTATTTTTCATGATTTTCATGTATTAAAATTATTTTTAAATAATTTATTTAATATTATAATTAAATAAATTAAATACCATTAATATTCCAAAAATATTAAATATTTATGAAATATACTCAAAATAATTAAAAACTATTTTTCAGACTTTAAAATAATTTTTCGGAATTTATTATGTATTTTTAATAATTAAAAACTATTTTTATCTATTTTTAAATAAGTTTTGAAAAATTAGAAATTAAATAAATTCAAAACCGTCGTTAATTGCCTATAGCGACACTAAGCGTCGTTGTTGGTGTTCTTGGTGCTCAAGAACACTGACAGTCAGTGTTTAAGAGTCATTGTTTGACCGGTTGTAATTCTCTGTACATTCATGTTCTGAGCTAACTTAGACACTGGTCATGTAGGGAAAACGTAACTCTAAAATATCCAACCATAATTATGATCATACAACAAACTAACAAGTGGATTCATCCCCTCAAAGTCACTGACAACGTGTTCCTGGGTTTTCTAGGTTACCCAGAAACCCAGGCAGTTTCGACTACCCATCTTGATGCTCGATACTTTACAGGTTATGTTCATTTTATTGGTGCTTTCTTGGTTCAAATCTGTATTTCACATGTCAAGGAACATGTTTAAAGCAACATCACCTTTTAACAATATCAGATCCACAAGATATGCCTCGGCCAAACCCTGTCAGAAATTTTGTTCATCAAATTTATGGGTTTTTCCAGAAACTAATTATCAGGCTCGGATGGCTACTTTGACCATATCATACATCCAACATATTTGTTGTTTAAGTGATTTTAAGACATGGGTCTATATTACATATAACACAATCTGACACCCGGTTACAACTAAATCAACAATACACATACTGACTGTCGGATCCATGCGTTACTGAAAAGAGTTGTCGACGACGATATTTGATTTACGTTACCCAGATTACGCTGGTCATGTCATGCCGGTCAACGGGTTTTGACCGGCTATAACTTGTAATCTGCAAATCGAATAGCTTGGATTCCACTTCCAGGTCACATAACTCACATCAGACTATAGATCCAAAATATAAAACAACACAAAACACTAACCCACAAAGATTTACAGCCCCTAACATTACGTTGTCAGACTACTTTTAGAGCTTAAGAACAATTTTAAAAAACTTTGATTTATACCAACCTTGATGCTATGGATCTATGATAGATCATCATAGATCATCTAAAAACATCCTATAACACAAGTTTAAACACTTAAACACAAAAACTTTCTTAGCATACAAGATCAAATTAGATTTTAGGGTTTATACCTTCTTGCTAGATCTTTGATCTTGGATCTCCAATATGTTCTTGGGTGATCTAAGGGCTGATAATGTGACTGATCTACTAGATATTTTCGGAGCTTTGGTTCAGAGAAAAAGTTGGTGAGAGCAAGAGACCAAAATGAGCAAGATTTGTGATTTTCTCTCTCCTTAATCTCTTATATATAGATACAATGTATATGTCTACTGATTTGGAACTGATTTGCTAGATTCTTATGAGTCACAAAGTCAAGTTAGTGGTTTACTAACTAAAGGTCTTGGCCAAAATTGCAAGTTACCTAATTAAAAATCTAAAAAGGGCATTCTTGTCATTTTGATTTTTATTTTAATGGCATTTTTGTCAATTAGCCAAACCCTTAGGGTTTAGAGTTTGGGTTAGGGTTTAAACCATTTTAGGGTTTAGGGTTTAACCCTTAACTTGCAATTTAATTTCTAAAGTTTCCAATTTAGGTTTTTTAAAAATAGAAATTAATATTTCTAAATTATAGTTAGAATTTTTCTAATTATATTAAAATTTGTTAATCATAATTTAAATCTTTTTAATTAGGATTAGCATTTCCTAGTTAAAATTGCTAATTTAGCAATTAGGGTCAAAGATAATTGTGTTTTCATCAACGGTCTTGATCATGCCATAAAATAATCCATCTTTGTACCCTTAGCCTAAGAGAATCAATAGCACTAATTATACCAAAAACTGTCCATCAATGCACTACGGGCCAATGAGGATTTTTTTCACATCATTTGTAACATTACGGTCATGATTATACCGAATAATACCTGGTCATAATCATACCAAGTCCATCTATGCACTACAGGCCACCGATGACTTTCAACATAATATAAACATGAGGATGATGACAATGACATAATAATTAAATAAAACAAGTTTAAGAATTAATTTATCCAGGAACCAATAACGTCCAAATTGTCAACATGATACTGCTTTGTGGAGTAAAAATTCAAGAATGCTCAGAAGAATATTTTTATAAAAAAATACTGGATGAAACGCAAATATCAAGGATTTTCCACTAATTTCATGGAGTATGAAGTCAAAAATTTAACCAACTAAGTATAATAAAGAATGGAATAACAAAAGAAATCACCGGGCATGCGTTATTCGCATGATAAAAGTTATTCCAATGAGAATAATAAATAACGGAACCGGTCATGCGTAAATCACATACATGATGTTCCAAATGAATGATAAAGAAGCGGAACAAAGTCATGCCAGAACGCACACATCTGAGGATATTCCAACGGAATAATAAATAATGGAACCGGGTTAAGGCGAATACGCACCAATGAGGATATTCAACGGAATAATAAAGAATGGAATAATGTAAGAATTTCACCATGTATGCAAAGATTGATAAACAAAGTTATTCCAACATAATGATAAAAATGGAATAATGTAAGAATTTCACCAAGTATAGGGTAGCCACAGATACAAGTTATTCCAACAGAATAATAAAGAATAGAATAACAAAAGTTCTCTTCATGAATACAAAAGAAATAATACCCCTTAAGAGTACAACAAATAATATCCCTTACCTTTGAAAGAAGAGTATTCCGACTGGTAGGGTGAGGATATACTCGAAAAAAACTTGCACTACGCTCAAAGGTTTCTTAAACTCTAAAGAAATATGCTCAAGATTATAGAAGAAGAACTCTCTCTATAGTTTCTCTCTCTAGAGTTTCAGTGAATTCGTAAGAAATAAAGAAGGAATGAGCTTCTATTTATAGAAGAATGGACTGCATAATAACTAATTCATGAACGGTCCAGATTGATTTACTTTTAATCGAACGGTCCATATTTAAAGAAAAATCTTTTAAATAAAATATAATATATTCTATTTATAATCTAATAAAATTAATAACTTTATAAAAGTATTTTGTTTTATATAAAAAGATTTTACTATGCAAAACACTATGCAGGCACTATGCAACACTATGCATAATAAAATATAATATATTATATTTATAGAATAACTTTATAAAAGTATTACATTTTTATATAAAAAGATCTTTACTATGCAAAACACTATGCATAATAGAATATAATATATTCTATTTATAGAATAAATTTATAAAAGTATTTCATTTTATATAAAAAGCTTTTCTTTGAAAGTAGTATGCACACAAGCCAATCATGTTTGATGATAAAGCATATACTTTGTAATAATCTTTTCATTTATTAATAAAAAGTATTAATTTATTAAAGGCTTTTAATTATCTACATGATCTTTGTTTTATAATATGTGATAAACCCATAGTTTTAAGCAATGCTTTTAGAATAATGATGATGATCATTCTAATGAGATCTAAATTCTTAGAAAGCTTAAAACTAAAATAGTTCCCAATCATTGGATTACTAAATTGGGGATTAGTGAATCCGGATAGATTGGTACATACGTTGCTTGCTCATTGGATGAGGATGATTGATCTCATGATCATTTGTGTGGAGACACTAAAGCAAGTATGTAGGTTTTATTAGAGAATAAGTTCCTTTGAACGTGGCTCGCTAAGGAATACCTAATGGAGTTTTATTTTGTCTCGTCAATAGGAATTCTCAGTAGTGATAGTAGTACAAGTAATCCTTGGACTTGAGATCATCATAGTATCTTGTGTATGATGAGTTATACTTTGACTTATTCCTTAAGACCCTTAGGGTATATCAAAGGGTATGCTTGGGTATAATAAGTTGTACATGGAGATAATGTATGATCGATAAAGAATCTACCACTTCTAATAAAAGAAGATAAATGTCCTATGTGATTCGATAAATGACAACCCAAGAGTCCTTGGTTAAGGCGAGAATGAAATTAGAAAGGAGTTTCTAATTTGCATTATTTGGAGTTGTGCATTTAAGAGTCGAAATACATATAATTAAATAAAATAAGACTTGTGAGTAATTCCATGTCTTATATTTAATTGGGACATTGTATGGTGGAAGGATTGAATTGTACGGTAACTATTTACTCAAAGGTTCTTTTATGATTAATGTTGAAATCTATATTATCCGGAAAGTCGTTGATCGTTAGGAGGCTTATCCTATTGTAGAATAAATATTATTTATTTAAATAAATTATTTGTTTAATTTATTTATTTAAATAAGATTAGAATTGTTCTAATTGATTTATTCACAACCTAGGTTTAATATGGAGAACCTAAAGGGTCACACCATAAAAGGAAAAATAATTATTTAAGAAGTTAATGGCATAATCGTAATAATATGTTATGTATATTTAATTTAATCTATAGTGATAGAATAAATTAAATAGCTTAATATTTATTATTTAATATTTTAGAAATATTAAATATAAATTAATAAGAGGAGTCTAATTAATATTATTACAATTATTATTATTTTAATTTCTAAAAGAGTTTAGGAATTAATTTAATATAAGTACTCTCATTTATTCCTAATTGGATTAGGAAGGAAAATTAGTTAAAGGAGTTTAATTAATTATCCCTAATAAGATTAGGGAGCCTAATTAATTAAAAGAATTTAATTAATTAAATAAAACCCAATTCCTTAATTGTTAAGATGGGTTGCCCACATCAATAAATAAGAGGAGTCTTATTATGGGTGATGTGGGTTGTTGATTTTTCAACATACGTAATAATTCCAATTTGTTGGGAGAGTACACCTTTTTTCTATAGAGATAGAAAAACTAGGGTTTAGCCAACCACCCTTCTTCTTGAATCTTTTTCTTCCTTGGTGGATCACCTCTAGAGGCCAAACATTTAGGTGGCTAACGTTGATCAAAGGAAGGAACCAAACCCGATGGATTCAAGAATGAACGCGAATGGATTTGGAGGTGAACTTGTACCTGAGGAAGCTCGATCTTCAAGGGTATGATTTATTCTTTATCTTTTCGTTTAATTAATAATTATGCATAAAGGGTGATCCGGGTTTATGGTTTGTAAATAATTTTAAACTATGATTTTTACACGCTTCCGCTTAATTTTTGCAATTTGATTGCGTTCTTGAATATTACAAACCTAACATTTACTATGCAAAACACTATGCATAATAGAATATAATATATTCTATTTATAGTCTAATAAAACGAATAACTTTATAAAAGTATTCTGTTTTATATAAAAAGCTTTTCTATTTTATTACATTAATAATACTAATAAAACAAAACGGAGTGACTTATCACGTAAGCATGAATAATCAATACCGTGTGCTACTATGCAACCACGCGTATTACTGTACTTTTACTACCGAGTAGTTCAACAATATTAACGGTAAAACTTCCGCCATTATTTTCATAAAATATTTTTTGTCGTTTTCTCAATCAAACAATAATTCCGTTGTAGGTCTACCAATGATTGTCTTGGTTATACGAATATTCCCGATAAAACGAATATTCACCGACCAATCGAATATTATATAACAACTTGCGTTCTTTGCAAAATTTATAAATATTACCCACAACTATAACATTATATCAAATCCACACCATAATATTCAAAAAATTATTTTGAGAAAATTAAATATTTATTCATAAAATCTGGGGTCTCACACATACACAGAACATATTCACGTATTCCCTTAATCCTGAATAATTTACCTAAATCCTTCACAGGATTTTAAAATCCTCAAAATTCCTTCTTAAAAATATCAAACGCATACACTTATTTTCTGTCTAGGTTCTAATATTGAACCTTAAATCAATAAATTAAAATTTTAAAATTTTCTAAATTCTCGGGTTGTCACATTCACCCCTTCTTATAAAAATTTCTTCCCCGAAATTTACCTTACACCTTACACCATACTGCTTACATCATTCACATACATTATCGCATGCTACCCAATACACCACTCACAAGAGTAAAAGTTTTCAAATTGTGCTGAGGGGTCAACCATGAACACATAGTTTTAACGGTATTCATACCGCAAAACAATACATTACTTGGTATGTTTACAATCACGAAGAAGGTAAACTACCGTTGTTAGTATTTTAGGTGATTAGCCTATCGTACTCTTGCATCATGCATAACGTATTAATCATGTATAACGAATATTTACGCTACTTGATTGGATTATTTATCCAAACAACATAGTCCACCTCTGTCTTATCATAGGCTTCCGCACTAAAACAATTTGGATCGGGAAATTTCTTTCAATGAACACTTAGAGTTTTCATAAACATTAGTCTAGCTGAATCGAATAGCATAGACTCATATCAATAATTCAATTCAATCGAATTATTTAGGAGTAGCCAAACCCCGTTGGCAAATTAAAATTTTTTGAAAATATTTTCGAGAATGACGTCATGATCTTGCATCTTGTATTAACACAAATTGTTTGAGGATGTAAATCATTATATGACTTTGTCACAACACATCATACAATAGCGGAACATCGACTTTAGATCAAATTCACACTAAGTATTCCTGTATTTACAACTCCATCAACTTTTTATCATCTCTGCACCAGGTTACATGGTACATAAGTGATAAATAAAATATATTTTGATATTTCAAATCATTCGTGTCTAGCTGAAATAAGTAGCATAGACTATACTTTAAACAGTTTCAAAAATGATTACGAGTCTACATATTATTATTATTTTTTTAAAAGCACATAGTGCGTATTTAGCTTGATGTCAAAATTTTGAAGTCTAGCATAGCTAGGAGTTTTGGAAAACTTATGTCTCCACTAATAATCATTGGCTTAACAATCTATCTGTTCCTATAATCCTCAATTCTCCATTCACACACAACTATGCCCAGTTCGTAAAACCACACTTCTGAGTTCATTTACTTGCCACAATCATATGAGTTTAAGAACTTGTCATAGTCAGACCTTTGGTGTCCATTCGCTGAGGGGTTCATAAACATTTCATATAACTATGAATCAAGAATGTCACATAAGTATGAGTTTTAAGAACTCGTACTTAACCTTATATCCTCTACCTATTACCTATCTATTTTGTTATACACATGAGAAAGGAATCACCCTCTTAACATGCATATAGCAAATAACGCGACGCAAACATTTCAATGATTATCATTGTCAGAACTAAGTAGTTGTAACACCAAGTACAATTCCCCGCCCACACAAGGAATCATACAACTCAGCTGCCGACATGAATCCTCAATTGAATCCCCACCTAACACTAACACCCTTCTCAATAAGAATTTCATTTAACTCGTATTCATAATCCTTTCCTGAATATGTACCAATTCATAGTATAACTGACACTCAGCAATCTTGTTTTCAACTATTCAATCATTAGATTGATTCTTCTCCCTGCTATCACTTAATCAGATCATGGGGTAATCTCATCATTTATATTACGATTCATTTCTATATATTGATCGTTTTATTTTATGATCTTCTATCACTGTACTTTTAGTCTTTTAGACTCTATCTATTCATCAATATTGTTCAACTTTATTATCAGAGTTAGGGAACTCTGTATTCGAGATTCGTCTTTGAATCTTACCGACCAACTAACTCTATTTGAGTTAGTACTTATCCTAATCACTGCGGTTATTAGTCTCAGGTATTCCTACATAAGCTTCATAATCAACAACTTTGATACCAACTGTGAGGGCCCCGAATCCGAGGTCCCAAATCATCACGGATCTGGTTCGATCATTCTATACAACTATTACTATTTGCGGAAGATATAAACATAAATTGTTTATACATTAAACTCACACACTTTTCCCCAAGGTTGATTAACCTTAACTTATACACCATTCATAAACTATCTAACATAATACATTATTATCAAACTATACTATTACAAATTAGCTGCACATTTTATCCCAAGCTGAACTTGGCATTATTCTTTTCCTGTATCCAAACGCATTCACCTTATCTGCAATGTTTTATCATGATATAGCAAGGGTGAGCATGAAAATTGCCCAGTAAGTTTAAGTTCAATAATATAATGATATATCATAATTGAATGAGTCTAAATAATAAGCTAGCTTTAATTCCACAATATAATTATGAACTAGTAAGAACAAACTTTTGACTGAACAAGTATTATACATGAACAAATATATCTGAACTAACTGGTAATGAAGGTGATCAGCCTTTCATACCTGACTTATATATGCAATATGTACAGAGTACAATTCATGGAAATCATCAATGATTAACCATAAGCTTATGCGAATAAAACAACTCTTAGTAGAGTTAAGTAAAAATAAACTTGCCTGAACCGTTGATTACCGCTACGCAATTTATATCGCTTTATCCGAAGACCTAATATTAGTAATATAGATCTCCAATATTAGAATAATATCATACCGATATAACACTATTATATATATATATATATATATACATAGAATAACCTAAACACATAACACATAACTCTATCAGTCTATAACACACATAAGACTCGGTATCAAGTCAAACTATTGCAGTCTGAGTTGAACCCGACACAATTCTAACATCCCGATGATCTAGTCGGACTTTTATCGAGTTTAAGTTCAATTAAACTCTGCCTAACACTTAACAATTATCTCATATAATTTTAATATCAATCGAAATATTTTTCGTAAGCTCGTAATAATTTTTTAAATAATTATTACTATTTATCTTGATTTTTCAATCATTAATACCATATTTAAGTGAATTAAATACCACATAATTCTTTTATCATTAATATTTATTTATTATCAAATATTAATGAAAATCATCACATAATATTATAATATATTTATAATATATCAAGGTATTTTAATACCTTAATATCACCTTTATATGATTTTTAAACAATTAAATCCATTATCCGATTATTATTTTTAATATTAAAATATTAATATTTTCATGACAAAGTATCAAAAGTTATATTTTATAACTTACAATATTTTTATAACCATTAAATCATTTTCATATGATTTTTAAATCATTTATTCTATTTTTCCATAATTTATTTAAAATAGTTATTAAATAAACTAATTATCATTAATATTAATTAATTAATGAAATTCATCACAAAATATTAAAAGTCACTAAAAATAACTTAAAATATTTTCTTTTACCATAATATTATTTTTCATGTATTAAAATCATTTTTAAATAATTTATTTAATATTATAATTAAATAAATTAAATATCATTTATATTCCAAAATATTAAATATTTATGAAATATACTCAAAATAATTAAAAACTAATTTTCAGAATTTAAAATAATTTTTCGGAATTTATTATGTATTTTTAATAATTAAAAACTATTTTTATCTATTTTTAAATAATTTTTGAAAAATTAGAAATTAAATAAATTCAAACCGTCGCTAATTGCCTATAGCGACACTAAGCGTCGTTGTTGGAGTTCTTGGTGCTCAAGAACACTGACAGTCAGTGTTTAAGAGTCGTTGTTTGACCGACTGTAATTCTCTGTACATTCATGTTCTGAGCTAACTTAGACACTGGTCATGTAGGGAAAACGTAACTGTAAAATATCCAACGATAATTATGATCATACAACAAACTAACAAGTGGATTCATCCCCTCAAAGTCACTGACAACGTGTTCTTGGGTTTTCTAGGTTACCCAGAAACCCAGGCAGTTTCGACTACCCATCTTGATGCTCGATACTTTATAGGTTATGTTCATTTTATTGGTGCTTTCTTGGTTCAAATCTGTATTTCACATGTCAAGGAACATGTTTAAAGCAACATCACCGTTTAACAATATCAGATCCACAAGATATGCCTCGGCCAAACCCTGTCAGAAATTTTGTTCATCAAATTTATGGGTTTTTCCAGAAACTAATTATCAGGCTCGGATGGCTACTTTGACCATATCATACATCCAACATATTTGTTGTTTAAGTGATTTTAAGACATGGGTCTATATTACATATAACACAATACAACCTGGTTACAACTAAATCAACAATACACATACAACCTGTCACATCCATGCGTTACAAAGAGTTGTCAGACGCTAATATTTTATTTCTGGGTTACCTAGATTTACTTTGGTCATGCCGGATCAAGCTAAGGTTCAATTTATTATAACTTGTAATCTGGAAATCGAATAGCTTGGATTCCACTTCCAGGTCACATAACTCACATCAGACTATAGATCCAAAATATAAAACAACACAAAACACTAACCCACAAAGATTTACAGCCCCTAACATTACGTTGTCAGACTACTTTTAGAGCTTAATAACAGTTTTGAAAAACTTTGATTTTTACCAACTTTGATGCTATGGATCTATGATAGATCATCGTAGATCATCTAAAAACATCCTATAACACAAGATTAAACACTTAAACACAAAAACTTTCTTAGCATACAAGATCAAATTAGATTTTAGGGTTTATACCTTCTTGCTAGATCTTTGATCTTGGATCTCCAATATGTTCTTGGGTGGTCTAAGGGCTGATAATGTGACTGATCTACTAGATATTTTCAGAGCTTTGGTTGAGAGAAAAAGTTGGTGAGAGCAAGAGACCAAAATGAGCAAGATTTGTGATTTTCTCTCTCCTTAATCTCTTATATGTAGATACAATGTATATGGCTACTGATTTTGAACTGATTTGCTGGATTCTTATGAGTCACAAAGTCAAGTTAGTGGTTTACTAACTAAAGGTCTTGGCCAAAATTGCAAGTTACCTAATTAAAAATCCAAAAAGGGCATTCTTGTCATTTTGATTTTTATTTTAATGGCATATTTGTCAATTAGCCAAACCCTTAGGGTTTAGAGTTTAGGTTAGGGTTTAAACCATTTTAGGGTTTAGGGTTTAACCCTTAACTTGCAATTTAATTTCTAAAGTTTCCAATTTAGGTTTTTTAAAAAATAGAAATTAATATTTCTAAATTATAGTTAGAATTTTTCTAATTATATTAAAATTTCTTAATCATAATTTAAATCTTTCTAATTAGGATTAGCATTTCCTAGTTAAAATTTCTAATTTAGCAATTAGGGTCGTAATTGGTCATTTAGGGTTTTTAACCCAGAATTAGGGTTTCAATTAGAAAAATAATATTTCTAATTTATAAATTAGATTTCATAATTAGATTAGGGTTTTCTAATTACTCATATCTTGAAAATTAGGATTAATGTTTCCTAATTAAGAATTAAAATTTTTAAATCAACAATTAGATTTTCCCTATTTATAAATTAGGGTTCCTAATCCAGAAATTAGTGTTTTCTAAATTTGAAATTAGGGTTTGCTAATTAATTAAGCTTTACCCTAATTAATAGCACTTATGCAATATAATAATCATTTAAGTTCCCAGATTAGGGTTTCATGCACCGAATTAGGGTTTCAGATTCCCGAAACTGAAATTAGGGTTTCTAGAACCGATTTCTAGGGTTTCTTGTTAATCGTTAGGGTTTTCTAACCGAACGTTGACTTTCTTAATATATACCTAGGGTTTGTTACAGATATCGTTTATCTGGTCAACCCTTGACCCTTAAGCACATACTGTACACAAATACACAGAACATATTCACGTATGCCCTTAATCCTGAATAATTCACCTAAATCCTTCACAGGATTTTAAAATCCTCAAAATTCCTTCTTAAAAATATCAAACGCATACCCTTATTTTCTATCTAGGTTCTAATATTGAACCTTGTGGGCCCATATGCAAAATTAGGGTTCAATGGCCTAATTAAATTAAATGCACAATTAGGGTTCCACGACCTCATTAAATGTGCAAATTAGGGTTCGCATAACCTAATGGAATGAAGATGGAAAAGTCAGAAATAAATGTGCTAAACCCGTGAGAAGCCTCCACGTGTCCCAAGGCAGAAGACTCGTGGAGGCAGCTCGTTTTGGGAATTGATTGAGGGATTGGATTGGTGGCTAGAAGGACATGGCAATATGGGCATTTTTATAATGACTAAAGGGTATTTCTGGAATTTCATTGAAAATATGTGCCTAGCATGTGATTACTTAATTCCAGGAAACTCTATAAATACCCCTTCCATTCTAGGAAGGGGGAGGACTCTTTTGGTAGCTTAAGGCTTGGATATTCCACCTAAAAGCACTAAAAAGATTTGAACACTCTCTCAACTCGAAGAATTGAAGAAGGCTCTTGGAATTCCAATAACCCTAACACGGTTTTCGGATTCTAGGGGTTCTGCCACACGTCGTTGGAGTAATCGCTCACCTGTCGTTCTCCCCTGTACAATCAATCAATCAATTCCGTGCTCTTTGTGGATTTCTCTCCTCCTCAGCCAACACAAAACCCTAAACAAGCAAGGTGCGATTTCCTTGCCCACATTTAATTAGCGACTCTGCCGGGGAGGTGTAGAATTCGTGAAGGGTATGCCCACTATTCGAAGTGGGAGAACTACAGGAAGAGTGCTTAACCAACAAATCGCATTACCTCACCAGATCCAGTTCTAAGGCAGGTAACTCAAGCATTCCAAGGCGCAAACTTGGATTTTGACCAACCATTTGTTGAAAACGCTTCAGAAGGGAGTTTGACATCACCACATATGGCTAATCAACAACAAACCAACGCCGTAAGGCAAGGTGAGGATGCAGGTGGAGACCAGACGAATGCTGTGCAATTGGAGATGCTCAAGGCATTGAAGGAAGCACGAGAAGGGCAAGGGATGATGATGGCCATGATGCTGGAAATGCAGAGGAAACAAGAGGAGATGTGGAATTTCCACCAGCAGTTGATGCAGATTCCCACTTTCAAGGCCATGTTCCCAGCAAGTTCGCAGGGGGAACAAGTAGGAGTGGAAGACAACAACAATGGCAGCAATAACAAAGAGAACCAGATTGTACCGCCATCGATGGAGAATCAGTCGGTTCCAATCATCAACTTAGAGCCCCATAACAGTGGCGAAGTACCACAACCTAGGTTGGAAACAAGCCAACCTCAAACACACATCATCCCAACCGCTCTTCCAGCATTTTCATAAGTGCAAATGCCAACCATTCCAAGTCATGTCCAGCGAGTGAGCCAACAGCTGCCACAAGCGCCACCTTTGCACGATGCAAGCGTGCATCAACCAAATTCTCTAGCATACACACCGCCGATACAGCAGTATATCACAACACCTCAGAGAGTTCACACCACGAGCCAGTATGCGACGAAGGATGATATGATCGATGTGATCAAACAACTTCGCAGGCAGACATCCCGACCCTCGGAGTTAGAGTTTACTCCGCTTTACCCGGCACATATTCGGAGGCAACCTTACTCGATAGGGTATATTAAGCATCCCCCACTATTTCCAAAATACAATGGGGAGAAAGGAAATGCCAGGGAACATATTGCCAAGTTCGTAGAGTCGATGTCTCCGTGGCTGGGATATGATGAAGTGAACAACCACAACTTGTTGATGCGGGAATTCAACAAAATCTTAATGGATAGTGCCTTCAATTGGTACTACAATTTGGAGAAGGGGTCAGTCCGTGATTTGGATGAACTAAAATTACAATTTTTTAAGAAATTTTTCTATGTGCAGAAATATGTAACCATTATAGAACTCATGCGGTTCAAACAGAAGCCGAATGAGGAGCTATCATATTACGTTGACAGGTTCAGGGCCCAGGCACAGAAGTGTGCAAAACCGATTGAAGAAAAGAACCTGGTCAACATTTGCAATAATGGTGCCTTAGATTCCTTCAAGCCCCACCTCATTACCAAGGCTTGTGATTCATTCGCGACCCTCTCATCTTTTGCACAATACTTGGGAGGAATCATGACACTACCCACTAGCCATGCAATGGTTACATGGAGGGGCAAGAGGACAACAAATGTGGCTTAGGCTAACTCTCAGTCAAAACCACAAGGGGGCAAGAGGGAGAAGCATGAGAAAAATTTTGATCGAAGCGAAGGAAGGCCTGGATACAAATATGCAAGAAAGTTAGTCCCGGAGGCTATCACATGCAGTGAGAAAGCATTCAGGGGTCTATACGAGCAATGGATTGAACATGGGATAGTGAAACCACCAAGGCCTAGATTTGTAGTGACTGAAGAGATGAAGAGAAGTCCGGACTTCTGTGTATACCACCAATACGCGGGACATTCCACTATGGACTGTTACATCCTAAGGAGGATATACCATGAGAAGCTGGCAAATGGGGAGATTGAACTTGGAAAGGAAAGCAATGTTCATGATAAGCCACTACCAAATCACAAGGGGAAAGAAACATGTAACACTATTATCCACAACACAATCCCAGAAGTGGAGATGATGACGGAAGAAAAGGAGGAATGTGACCCAGGCCTGCAGGTGACGGCGTTAATGAATAGGGCCAAGTTCAGAAATTTTTTCGATCAGATAGGATTGGCCAAGGAAGCAAGGATTGAGGCAACCAGGGCAATCATTAAGGCCGCCGAGACACAGGTGACTTGCATGGCCATAAGCAAAGGATTTGTGAAGACGATGAAGGAAGAAGCAAATACGATATCTTTCTCTAAAGCTGATAGAGAGATAAGATACCCGCACAACAGACCGTTGTATGTGACAGCAGTAATCAATGGCATCGAAGTGCGGAGGGTGTTCATTGATAAAGGAGTGTCTGTAAATATTATGCCCTACACTATGTTCAAACGGTTAGGCCTGCCAGAGAAGAAGATTATGAAGGAACAAACAAACATTACAGGATTCGCCAACCAGAGCACAAGAACCCTGGGACACATCAAGGTAGACATGCAAGTTGGAAAGATTCGAGGGCCTGTAATGTTCATGTTGCAGAAGTGGATGCAGCATACCATGTCTTGCTGGGAAGGGCCCTATAAGTGACCAATAATATCAGCGACCGCATTGGCGGTCACTGATGTTATTAATAACGACCGACTTCTACGATTGTAATTTTATTCAGTCGCTATTCAATATCAGCGACCGCATGCGGTCGCTAGAACAATTTTGTCGCCCAAAATTTGGCAGGAAATGTTGGCACGATGATTTTGTGTGACTACTTGATATCAGCGACCGTATGCAGTCGCTAAAAAGTCCATGTCATTAAAAGTTAGCGACCGCATGCGGTCATAGAAGGCGGTCGCTGATCAAACTTAATCTTACCAGTATCAGTCATTCGCTCGACACAGACGAAAGAAAAAAAAAGAGGGAGCAGATAGAGAGAAGAGGGAGAAAGGGGGGAAGAGAAGAAGGAGAAGAATTAGCCGCTGGCCCACCGCCACCACTGCCGTTGTCGCCGCCGGCCTGCCGCCGCCACTACCATTGTCATCGCCACCCACAGGTAACCCTAACTGCAATAATTTTTATAGTGTTCTAAATTTGAAGATTAATGTTGAATAACACACATAATTATTTGTGGGAAATAATTTAAATTCCATATGGATTGTTGTAGTAATTCTGTGAAATTTGTTTATATTCTTGTTGGGTGTTCTAGTATTTCCTCTCCAAGCATCTTTGCTGGATTAAATATATATTTATATTGGGGGTTTTGGGAACAACATTAAACCCTAGTGTTTTATTGGGACCTATTTTGCTTATCCTAACTTGTGGATTAAGTTATTATATTAAAAGTTTCAGGTTATTGAAATTTATAGGCTAAACAAAGCAGTTTGCTGTTTTCACTGTGGGAATTGGACAAATAATTCTATACTCTTGTATGTTTCCTAGATGTATTCAGTATAATGCAAAAGTTAGGGGTGGGGAGAAGTTTTCAGCTTTAACAAGCTAGGATTTTTCCATAATTTTTGATATATATTATTTGAAGATTAGAAAAGTTATGAGA
The DNA here is from genome assembly GCA_020205615.1 of Panax quinquefolius. Classification (NCBI taxonomy): domain Eukaryota; kingdom Viridiplantae; phylum Streptophyta; class Magnoliopsida; order Apiales; family Araliaceae; genus Panax; species Panax quinquefolius. Next base: position 45,760,152 of record CM035165.1, read on the forward strand.
GAAATTGGTTGATTTCTAAACACGTTCAAACACGTTCGTTTGATTTTGAATGATAAGTGATAGCATATGTTTGAAGAAGCTCGGATAAATAACTAGGAGCACAACTACTACCCATATTTTGGAGACAAATTATAGGAAAAATGAGAATTTATTATGAAGAATGTGCCTTTGTTTACTTGATTTCCTACCTCTTTTTTTCTTCTTTTTCTTTTGGCTAAAAAGTCTATATGCTTCTAGTGCAACACTTGGTACATCAAATGACTTTGGAAATGATGTGAAACTTTTTCATGTTATAATTTGTTGTATTTATATTATAATTTTGTTCTGTTTGTGTTGGGACTCTTTTAGTATTTCCATTCACAGGCTTCCAACTTTCAATTCGTGATTACCATCATATTTCCTGTGAAGTTTCAGTAATTAGCTAAAGTTTATTAGTCTCGTTATCTTTTCCCAAAGAAAAATTTAGCTTCCTTAGATGTGTTCTTGTTTTGGGACATAATCTTATTATATTGGGAATTTGTATATTTCTCTTGGTTTGTGTCTTTGGGTGCCTAGAAATGACCTTATATACATGTTGTCGTGCATGTGGCTAGTCCATATTATAGGGGAGACTCTGGCAAATTTTTTTTATTGGTCGGGAATTTGCTAACATTTATACTATTAACGAGCCTATTGGTTGTTAGCATGGTAAGCTATTGGGGGGCTGTTAAGCCAAAATAGGCAGTGCTAGGGAATTGTTATTGCAACAGAGAAGGTAACTAGACACACTTGGTCAATAAAGAGTCTGTTTTGGCTATAACAGAAAAGCAAGGGTATTTAACACTTATGTATACAAGAATAAAGCTACAAAATGTTATAGAAGCTATAACTCGTACTTAACCAAGTTGTGACTATCCTAAAACATAAAAGATTATATAAAGGGATTGTGAGGGGTATAATCTTAAAACATGTTAGGCACCTTAACACACTAGTTGATATGAATGAATCTTCAAGATACTCAAAAGTTGTATAATAGAGCTAGAAAACTCTGATATAAAGCTAGCATGAATGAAATACCTTACGTATTCCCTTACGATAAACAATAAAAGCAAATTTAAAACAAATTAAAATAAAATAACATTATATAATATAACTATTAAACTAAGTAGCATTTACTTAGTTTCTCATACTAAAGTTAATAACATTTAAAGTTTCTCATATGCTTACAAGTATGATCAAGTCATATGGTTACAAGTATGCTCAAGTCATATGCTTACAAGTATGCTCAAATATTAATCATATGCATGCTTACAAGTATGCTCAACTCATATGGTTACAAGTATATATGCTCAAGTCATATGTTAACATTTATAATGTTGTCTGTAGTAGGTACCGTGGAATCATGGACCTCTATTCAGACCGTAGTTAGATGGCACGACGAAAGTCAAGTGCCCAGATAGGTGCTATAGCTGAATTTAGAGCTTGTTGCCAAGTGTTTTTGGATTATGCGTATAGTCACCCGGAATGTATGAATGGTAAGTCGCAGATACGATGTCCATGTTTGAAGTGTAAGAATGTAAATTATATGGACAGAGACATGGTAAACTATAATTTACTTGTTTCGGGTTCATGAAAATTACGAAGAATCTTTGGTGGGCACATGGGCGTAGAAGAGGTGGTGGCATCACGTATACACAACCAGGCAATAGTACTCATCGTATGAATGAAATGGTTCATGATATTGTAGGGCCGATTTTGATTGGAAACAACAAGAGAGCAACCTATGAATTCGATGCCAAAGAATTCTTTAAGTTGTTAGGACGAGGGTAATGAGCCATTATGGCATGGTTGCACCAAACACACTACATCATGTCTGCGCAGTGGCGACATTACTTAACATCAAGGCTGATCACAATATGAGCCATGAGTGTTTTGAGTCGCTCTTGAAGGCCATTAAGAGTATGTTGCTTGACGGTGAGAAATTGCCTGGTAACTATTACTTTTGTAAGAAAATGGTGAAGAAGTTGGGTCTTGGATACCAAAAGATCGATGCATGTCCTAACGATTGCATGTTTTTTTATAAGGAAAATGAACAGATGACAAGGTACACATTTACATTTTGCAGTCACGATCGGTTTAGGCATAATAAAGAGGGTGTGACTACAAAAAAATCAAGTATACCGTTTAAGATTCTAAGGTATTTTCCAATAACACATCGGCTAGAAAGATTGTACATGTCTTCAAGAACAGCTAAACATATGAGTTGGCATGCAAAATCTCCAGCTAAAGATGGAGAACTAAATTATCCCGCAGATGGGCAGGCTTGGAAAGATTTCAACTTAGCACATCCTGGGTTTGCATTGGAACCTAGAAATGTGAGGCTTGGATTGTCCACAGATGGTTTCAATCTGTTTGGCCACTCAGCTGTTCCGTACTCATGTTGGCCTGTGATTGTTACTTCGTACAACTTGCCTCCTTGGATGTGTATGAAACAGCCATACTTGTTTCTTTCACTCGTGGTTCCTAGTCCTAAGAGTCCTGGAAAGAACTTAGATGTTTACTTGAGACCTCTTATAGACGAGTTGAAGGTATTGTGGGAGGATGGAGTACAGACTTAGGATGTTGCAATGAAAACCAATTTCAACCTTAGGGCAGCGGTTATGTGGACTATAAGTGACTTCCCAACTTATGGTATGTTAGCTGGATGGAGTACACACGGGAAGTTGGCTTGTTCGTATTTTGTGGAGCATACAAAGTCGTTTAATCTATAAAAAGGTCGAAAGCCTTGTTGGTTTGACTGTCATCGTCGGTTCTTATCGGTGGATCACCCGTTTCGAAGAAATTGAGAACACTTCAGGAAAGGGAAAGCATACAATGATATGCCTGCACCGCGATTGTCGAGAATGGAGATGCGAGATCATGTGATGAGATTGCCGATTATCCCATTTGGTAAGATTGATGCCACAAACATAATCAATGGGTTTGGCGAATCTCATAACTGGGTTCGGAGAAAAATCTTTTGGGAACTGCCTTTGTGACACCCCCAAATCCTGGTACTTCATTTCCTCAAGATTTGGTGTTCACTTAATCAAAACATTCATTTCTAACTACCCAATTATAATAAAATTGAATAATAAAAACCTGCCCATACAGGATTAAACTTAAATAAAAATCTCCTAGGTTATCTAACCTTTAACAACAATTATTCAAATATGGAAATTTAAATAAACTTCATTACAATCTTTAAACCAAAGTCTGAAAGTAAACTATCAAAACTATTACAAGTCTTCAGTATTTATTCATCTTTCCTTTTCCCTTACTGGTGTTAGGTACGTCACCCGTTTCAACTTTAGCTGTAAGAAATTTTACAGGCAAGAGTGAGCAAACAAGGCTCACTTGAAATAACAATAAATAAATCTTTAAACTTTTACCTCAATTGGCAATATTAGGCTCAATAGAACTGAAAAATATATTCTATTAACTTTTTGAAAATTATAACATTCACTAAGGGTCTAATGACCACGAATCATGTCCCACGTTATAAGTAATCTTTCAACTTTAACTTTAACAAATATAAGACTATAAGAACTCCACGCACTTTGGGGATCAACCCTTCGTACAATGTATTGTGCACAACCATTTCAACGCTAAGCGTAAAACTCTATTAAAAGAGTTGTTCATCTCAGTATTTAGAATACAAGTCCGAACCAAAGTAAGTTTGGTTTGGATACATTAAAGGGTAATTTAGAATTCAATGGTAATCAACAAAGGATTAGTTGATTACAAAAGAAATAACTGTATGCTATGGAATAATCATAACTGAATTGATATTTTTAAATTAACATCATGCTTTAGGAATAATCTAATAACATAAGCATGGAATAATCATAACATTCAAGGTTATTGAGGATTGGGTACTAAACATGCATCATGAATAGTAAATTGAACGACAAAGTTGCTCATCACTAGAATACAGTGACTCGCATGCTAACTAACGAGTTACATATTAAAGAAACTTGTTCAATAATAAGATGTAAGATGTAGAATACTTGCATCCTCATGAACCAATAGATACAAGAGCTTTATCAATAATAAAGAATTTAACTCCACGAAAGTGTAGAGTTAACAACTTGTATAATTGAAATGGAATTAAAAGCAATAATGTGCTCAATGAAATTACACTTGTACAACGAAGTTTTAGAGTTAGAAAACTTGCCTTTAGCACAAGCTAAACCTTACAACTTGAATCAATACCCAATATATATGTCATCATGACATAATTAGTCATTACCAACTTTTATATCTATATAAACAAATATATACATCATGTAGGTCAAATCACCCATTCACATAATCAAACTATGTTAATACTACTTAACACTTGATAACATGCTCATTCATAGTTTAATACTACTGAAATCATCATTTAGCATTCATAATATTAACACATAACCTTTATTTTCAAAATTTGTGTAATAAACTAAAACTGTCAGAACCTTCTGCTAACTCGCGTTGCGGCACCACAGTTTACACTATGGTTCGCTATTTGTGTGTTGAGTTAGCATTCATGCTCGGGTCACGAGCCATTGATTGGCCACTGGCACATGGCAACCGAAGTCTTTCATGGTGCCGAGATTTATATTCTTTGGTAGACATTTACAAGCGCTAGAGTCGTAACTTCGGCTGACGACCAAGCTCTGCAACACAAAGATGAACAAAAGCCAAATTGGCCTACAAGCTCTAATCTAATAGACTAATTAACATGTAATTTACACATAGACTTCATGTAAACATATTGTGCAGACTTCTAACATGTTCCTACCCATAAAATAGTATAAACATCAAATTTACAACACCCAATTTCAATGTTTTTGGCAAAAACTCTATTTTTGATGTTTTCAATGAAAATTAACACTGTGATTTTGTTTTTCAATCAAAAAAGAAATTTCAAAACACCATAGTTAAGATTATACATACTTTATCAAATTCAATAATCAATTTAACAACTAATCAAACCTTAATTTCTATTTTAAATTAAGCCATACTCATACATATTTTCATGTAAACACTGTAATATGGTTTCCTTCACAAAACACATGCATACATGAACTAGTTTCTCTATAATCATATATAAACTCATGAAATCATCTTATAATCAATAATTTATCATATAACTATAAACACCATCAATTTATCTTTTTATAAAATTTCACAGAGAACTTTTTGGAAGAAGAAGAAGATAACAAAATTTTAAGAAAAAAGGTTTGGATGATACCTTGTATGCTAGATGGTGAAGGTTTTCTTTTCTATGATTCTTTCTTCCAATTCCTTTTATCAAAACCTATCTGGAAAAGCAGAGAAGTGAAGGTACCAGCAACTCGGAATCCCTTTGGACTAGAGGAGGCACACATCACCGAAGCAACTTTCTTCGATGATGTCACTGAAGAGGGGGAGAACCAGATCGCGAGGCCTGATTCCCTAAGACTAGCATGCTAGGAGGAAGTGCAAGAAGATAAGTTTGTACCTGTAGAAAAAGTGAAGAAGAAGACCTCGAAACGTGGAGAATGTTCAAAAAATATGAAACCAGTAGTAGTAGACTTGGAGAAGGAAGGAAGAGAAGAGAAGAAAAGGCCAGCAGATCTTGAAGATGCCAGAAATATAATAAATGCCAAGCGGATGGCACAGTCTGAGGATGGCCAAAAGGCAAAATGGGAGAGGGTTTTTAAACCCGACGAAAAGGTGGTGTTTCAATTGTGATAGTGCAAGGGGGAAGAGCCCAATGAAGCGTGAAAACCTAACGGCTCAGGAGGTGTCCTCCACTCCAGCAATAATGAAGAAGGAGAAGTTGTACAACAGAAGGTAGAACCAGCTCCAGAATGCTTCGAGGATAGGCCAAAACCGCAACAAAATGAATTAGAAGAAGTTAATTTGGCAACAGATGGAGGAACACCAAGACCGACTTATGTCAACAAAGAGCTTGAGGCTAACCAGAAAGAGGAGCTCATACAACTATTGCGAGAGTATAGGGACGTCTTTGCTTGGAATTACGACGAGATGCCCGAAATTGATAAAGATCTTGTGGAGCACAATCTAAACATAAGCCCGTGAATGAAGCCAGTGAAGCAAACACCTTGCAACTATGCACCCAAAGTCGAAACCCAAATAAAGGAAGAAATCAAAAAGTTGTTGGAAGTAGGGTTCATCAAGCCGATCCAACATCCAACATGGCTTTCCAGCATCGTACCGGTAAAGAAATCAAATGGACAGCTACGAATATGTGTGGATTTCAGAGACTTAAACAAGGCATGCCCGAAGGACACGTATCCATTACCCAACATGGACACTTTGGTATATGCAATGGCTAATCATGAGATGATGTCATTCATGGATGGGTTTGTGGGTTACAATCAGATAAAGATGTCCATAGAAGATGCAGAGTTGACAGCCTTTCGTACCCCGTTTAGGAATTTCTACTATGTAGTAATGCCATTCAGGATGAAGAATGCAGGGGCAACTTATCAAAGGGCAATGCATGCCATATTTCATGACATGATTCATGATATACTGGAGGACTATGTGGACGACATAGTAGTGAAATCCAAAAAGGCGACAACTCATGTGGAGGACTTGAGGAAAGTGTTTGAGTGATGCCAAAGGTACAAGTTGAGGATGAATCCCAAGAAGTGCACCTTTGGAATGACGGCTGGAAAATTCTTGGGCTTCTTGGTTCACAACAGAGGTTTAGAGGTGGACCCAAGCAAGGCGAAAGCAATTATAGAGATGCCCCCACCAAAGATGCAAAAGCAGTTGAAGAGCTTTCCAGGGAAGGTCTCATACATGAGAAGATTCATGCCAGCATTAGCTGAAGTCACAGAACCTTTCGGCAAATTACTAAAAGGAAAGGCACAATGGGACTGGGGGCATGACCAACAACAGGCCTTTGAGAAGGTAAAAAGAATTTTGTCTTCAGCTCAAACGATGGTAGTGCCACAAAGAGGAATGCCATTATAGTTGTACATCACATCTGCTAAGAAGTCTATAGGAGGATTGATCACGCAAGAGGTGGATGGAGAAGAGAAACCTGTGTATTACATTAGCCGGATAATCAGAGGACCAGAAACCAGGTATTCACATGTGGAGAGGCATTGCCTAGCATTGGTGTTCATTGCGCAGAAAATGCGGCATTATTTTTTAGCGCACGAAGTAATGATTGCAACAAAAACTGATTCGATCAGATACCTATTGACTAGGCCAGCATTAGTAGGAAGACCTGCTAGATGGATGATGATTCTTTCAAAATATAACATCAAGTGTGTAACACCAAAGGCAATCCGATGTCAAGCCTTGGCAGACCTGCTAGCTCAATTTCCAAATGGAGAATATGAACCCCCTTTTGAGGATCTTCTAGGTGGAGAAGTAGAATCAATCGACTTGATGGATGAGGACCCAGAATGGTGGAGTTTGGCTTTTGATGGATCATCTGCAGAAGGTAAAGGCGGAGCAGGAGTGGTACTAAGCACCAAAGAAAGAAAAGAAGTGGCGTTGTCATACAAATTGGATTTCCCATGCACAAACAATGAAGCAGAATACGAGGCGTTCATACTAGGATTGTTGGCTGCTCAAGAATTGGGAGCCAAATACCTTAAAGTAAAGGGAGATTCAAACCTTATAGTGTAGCAAATAAAAGGCCAATTTGGAGTGAAGGAACCTATCTTGGCACCATATCGAACTGTAGCACAAAAGGTGATGGAAGCCTTCAAGAAGGTGGTGATTGAATATGTGCCAAGAGGACAAAATAAACAACATGATGCACTAGCAACAGTAGCGTCTCGAGTCTATGTCCAAGGAGAAGATTTGGATGTGAGGGTAATGAAGAGAACCCTCCCAACCACGGTGCTAGACTTGTTCCCCAAAGACATGATAGATGATTGGAGATATAACATCTCCCATCAATTCCAAACAAAGGAAGGAACAATACCAATCGTGGAGCTACAGAAGTACAACATCATCAAAGGTCTCTTGTATCACAAAGAAGCAGATGGTGTATTGACACGATGCTTGGGGAGGCAAGAAGCAAATAAAGTCTTGCATCAGGTGCATGAAGAGAACTGCGGGTTTGCAGACATAGGCATGTATCGTAGGATGTAACGCCAAGGGTATTATTGGCCTGAAATGAAGAAGGAAGAAGATGCCCTACAATGCCAATGTGTTTCATGCCAAGAATACCCTGAGGAGGATGAATGCGCCTTCATTGATGACATATCGGATTGGCGAACCCTATATATAGAGTTCTTTCAAAGCGGGGCTCTTCCGACCAAAAAGAAGGATGCAATTATAATAAAGAGGAAGTCACAACGATTCTTCTTACAAAATGGAGAATTGTTCAGAAGAGGTTTCAATGGCAAGCCCCTACGGTGTCTGGAACTAGGCGAAGCCAAAGATTTGGCTTATCAAATGCACAAGGATGAACATCAAGGTGGAGCCAAGTTGTACAAACAACTTATCGATCATGGTTACTATTCGCCAAAGATGGAAGGAGATTGTCTAGAATTTGTCAAAAAGTGCCACATTTGTCAAATACATGGAAACTTGATCCATGCTCCCGCCGTGGATTTGCGAACCTTAGCAACACCATGGCCCTTTCATACATGGGGAATGGATCTTATAGGTCCTGTTCACTCTAATTCTAAGGGTAATATATGGATTATAACTGCCACCAAGATGTACACAAAGTGGGTGGAGGCAGTACCCTTGAAGAAGGCCACAAGACCAGCAGTGGAAAATTTTATCAAGGAGCACATCATTTGCCATTTCGGGATCCCGAAGATAATTTTGTCGAACAATGGAACTCCCTTCATCAATAGGGACATCAAAAATCTGATGGAAAGATACAGGGTGAAACATTACAAATCATCACCCTACTACCCGAAAGGCAACGGACAAGCAGAGGCTACAAACAAAACTTTGATAAAAATCTTATCAAAAACCCTAGACGATCATCCGAAAAAATGGGCAGAACAACTACCAATAGCATTATGGGCATATCGAACTTCAAAAAGAAAGCCTACAGGCAAAACCCCATACGCTTTGGTTTATAGTGAAGAAGCTATCTTGCTCGCCGAAATAGAAATACATTCAGCTCGAATGAGACTTCGAAGCTTAGTCGAGGAAGAGAGCTGACTAGCCGCCCTGGAGGCCTTAGCCAACTTCCGAGACAAGGCTAAAGAAAAGCTTGAACGTTACCACGCGAGACTGCGACGACAATACAATACCGCGGTGGTACCACAAAAAATTCTGGTGGGAGACCTGGTGCTCAAAACGGCAACTCAAGTTATAAGGGAGACCCCAACCACCAAATTTTACCCCAAATGGGAAGGCCCATATAGGGTACGAGAGATCTCCGAAAGCGGGTATTGCAAGATATCTCGTGTGGGATCAGATGCTATCTCAGGCCCATTAAAGTTGAAGTGGGTAAAGAAATATTATACATGAGAAGAGCATCACAAAAAGTTATACTTTCAACTTCAAAAGTAATCATGGCACCTGACTCGTAGCCCTCGGAAGTTACACTTTCAACTTCAAAAGTGATCGAGGTACCTGACTAACAGCCCTCAGAAGTTACACTTTCAACTTCAAAAGTGAGTGAGGCACCTGACTAACAGCCCTCGAAAGTTACACTTTCAACTTCAAAAGTGACTGAGGCACCTGAGTATAAGCCCTCAAACCCAAAAGTTACACTTTATCTTTAAAAGTGGAGAACAATATGCTTTATTCGACAAAAGCAAGAAAGTTACACTTTATCTCTAAAAGTGGCAAACATTATGCTTTCTTCGATAAAATCAATATTTATTATATGAAACGTTATGCTTTTCGTTAAAAGCAATTTTTATTTTCAATAAATTGATAAACTTTCACTTATACTTGAATGTTTTAATTTTCTTAAAAAAAGTATAAATTCAAGTGTTGGTTTGTGGAAAATATATATGTTTTTGACAAAATCCATGTTTTCTTATAATACTTATTGTTGTCTTGGAATATTAATTTGAATAACTTGAGATTCAATGATAAATATTAAGTTTTAAGGAATCATTCAAATTAAAGACAATCAACAAGGTTAAAGAAACCACGTTCTGCTAAATGAAATATGTGTAAATGAGTTTCTGAAACATGAAATCGAAAAAAAAACTACTACAACAAGTCATGATCTAAAGGCCAAGACATATCAAACTGAAGTGGAGGCATAGCTAAAGCCTCCAAGTCAGATTTACAGCTTTCAACTCCCTAACTGGTTGGGTAGTTGACTCTAAATCCTGTCGCTGGCACTCTGCATCCCGAAGCTGGTTCTCCAAATCCTAATACTGAATCTTTAATTTGTTCGCGACTTCGTCAAGATCAGAAAGCTGCACTGAAAAGGATTCATCTTCACACTTACGTACAACAACCTCCGAACGTAGTGCAACAAGATTAAAACTTGACTTGAGAAGATCCAACCTGGTACAAAAAGAGACATGTCAACACCCACGGATGCAAGGTCGTCTACATCATCACTAAACTGCTTCAGGTCCTCGACTCTCAACGAATATAAGGAAAGAGTATGCAACCCAAGAACAAGGCCTGCGAGCTGATCTAGGAAGAAGGTCTGGGAGGAAGTCGCCTTAACAATCAGTCGGTCAAGCATCCGCGGGAACCGAGCTAGGAGATGCTCCAGACTTTCCCGACTAGAAGCTGATATCTGGAAACCCCTCCATAAAACAAGATCCATGCTTGGATTGAAGGAAGCTCTGGTAGGAGCAACTTTAGAAGCCACCATAGAATCTGTCGAGACCAGGGATGGAGGAGCAGAAAGATGTGGTATGGCTGATGAGTCCTCGAAGCCTTGGTCACCTGGAGGATAATCAAGGTCGCTATATGGCGAGTGGGAAACATCCAGATAGAGAGCATCAAATAAAACAAGTGCCTCAACAGGCAAAGGCAAATCCTTCATCTTCTCACTATGGAAAACACAATGTCAAAGCACAATATATTAATAAAAAAAGAAGAAAGGGGAAATTCAAGACAAATCATATGTTGACTAAAGAAAAATACTTAGAATATAGTCAATGGAAAAGGAGTCGGGAGATGACCCAGAAAGGGGAATGTCATTCAACCCACCCAAAGTACTATCAACAATGCCCTCCCGAGCAATCACCAACTCGATAGAATCCTTCTGGGGAGGATGAACATCACCAATAGTTTCAGAATGATTCCCTCTCAGGGAAGTAAGAGTATCATCAATATTTTCAGACTCATCATGAAGAGTAGGCATAGGAAGGTGTGAAGAAAAGGTTGTATCACCCACAACAAGACTCGAGCTCACATCGGATAAGGTATCCTTAGCATCTAGGCTAACACAATCATGCGAGGAGTAGATGACTCAATATCAACATGAAGGATAGGTTGAAGAGGCTCACGACTAGTGGAAGCCGCCACGGAAGCCTCATTTGAAGTACCATACATAAACCCAAGAGGAACGTCATCATCATCTTCATCGATTGCGGTAACCTGAAAGAAAAAAATAAAGGAAACAATTACTCAATGATATGTGAAAGCAGTAATACAAGGGATGAACGAAAAATGAGAATAGTACGACAAAATTACCAAATTTCTATAGCGCTTCTTGATCGGATCCTCGGCTGTCGGGATACTAGGATCAACATTATCAAGGGGGCGTTTTGCTAATGGTTTTATGATAAGCCTGATAAGAGGACGACTGGTTGGAACCACGACCGAAGAAATAGGAGGAGCTACCCCAGAATAGATAGTAGTAGCTGCTCTCATTTTAGAATGAGTAACTCTCATCTCCTCGGTATCAGAGGGTCCCTGGGGAGGAGCTAGAGAAGACACCCAAAACGGAGCCCGTGGTGGAAGACTCCTCGAAGTAGTGGGTGCATATGTGGGAAAAGTAATCGGATCATCACGAAGAGGAATGTCTGCTAAATGAGGAATAGAAGACTTAGGCATCAAAGCCTCACATTCAATCAACCGGCTACTGGATGGCAAAAGTGTTGATCGGACATGGGTCTTAGGAGAACACAATAGTCGGCCCCATTGGAGACGTTTTGGAATGGAAACGGGTAATGAACAGATCAAGGTATCATCCTTCCATCGTTTAAGATTGACCTGCCAGTAATTACGTTTACTAGTAGCATATCGCCCGCTCCGGGAGTCATCTGGTATGACAAAAGGAAGGGATCTATAAGGATAACTTACTAGCCTCTGAAATGCGAATGTAAAAGAGGAGGAGGTAGAGATGAAATTGAGAAGAGCATCCTCATAATTCCCCCAGAAGGTGTGACCGAAAGGGCATTCTTGGTCATATCCGAATTGTCTTATGACCCTGTGAGGAGAATACAGTACAGTGCCAAAACTATTATTCTCAAGGAAATAGAGAAGCTCTGTAGACCGAAGGAAAACGAACCAAGACAGTGTGGAACCACTCAAGCTATTTCTGTTGAGGTTGGAGTAGGTACGAAATTTGTGCTTGTAGAAATGAGGTAGATGACCGCAACCCCCTGAAACAGTGGTATAGGGACGAGCAGTAAAGCATGAATAATCATCAAGGAAATGTCGCAAATCCGTACTGTCAGGACTAGAACGGTGATCAATCCAACGTAATATGCGAGGAATAATGTTGCGTAGTGGGAGAGAAGGAGACTTCTTCTTCTTTTTAGAAAGATGCTCCAGATCGGAATAGCCCAGAAAGCGCTCAAAAAGAAAGATCTGAAGGAAGGAGAATGTAATGAAGCAATTGACATCATACCTGGGTAAAAAAAATTATAGAAAAGGTTAAAGGAAAAGAAACACAGTTTGAAAGACAATTAAATATAAAATATGAAGGTGATTACCTCCCAATGGATTCTTTCATAGCAAGGGTTGTTTTGTCTAGGGGACGATATAAGGTCCCTAAGAAGAGAGAAGCAATGGGAATCTCAGAGCCCCGGGATAACAACGCTGCCAAGCTGAATATACGGGCAGAAGGACTGTCTATGGGAGACCCAGGGAAGATGAAATGGGACAGCCACATAACCAGATAAGCTACCAGAGGAAAGGGACAAGTTTCTTCATGGAAGGCAAGAACAGACTTGTCGTGAATAGAGCTGTCCCACTGGTTGGTCTTGTAATCATGGAAGAAGTAGCGCACCCAGGATAACCAAGAATTCTTATGCCGAATTGAGGTCTCGAAGTCCGGAAGGAGTGTATCGCCCTTGAAGCGAGAGATGAAGTGGGAAGATTGCTTGAAGGCCTCCGTTAAGTAGGCAACACAGTCGTCATCCCTAGTGGACATGCTAGAAGGACCACAGGAGTTTGAAGCAACAATAGGAAGGCTACAAGATGTAATTCAGGATAAATATACATATTTCAGAAACATAAGAATGAACGAAAGGAATAAAAGATGAGAACTTACTGATAGAGGGCATAGACATCCTCTAGAGTAGGGGTGAATTCCCCCAGGCAGTGATGAATGTGCAAGTAGAGGAACACCATCGTAAGATCAACACAGTATAAGCGATATGGTCCTGGTGAATTCGTAGGTCTCTACACAGTTGAACACAGCGAAAGATACTCGCATTCTTGAGTATTTCCACGTATTTAGCGTTTCCAAGGATCTCATCGGTCCAATCCTGCCAACCTTGAATACGACCAGCTGAATCTGGCAGGAAGCGAAGGGGACTGAAGGGGTACTCTTGCTTCTCTATGCATAGGCGGGGAATGCAATCGGCATGATGGAAGTCATCCCAACCTCCAGAAGCTGGGTCATACAGAAACAAGCCTTCTTTCTCTGCTGGAGGAAAAGCTGTATGATCATAATTTCTAACTCTATCCCAAAAGATGTCAGAAGGACCAAAGAAGGGAGCTCTTCCCCAATCGGTGATGAATCGGGACTCCTTGGTAGTTCTTGGTTTTGCAGAGCATTCAGGTGAAAGGGCCTACAAGCAAGGGGAAGATCATCATAACAATTCTAAAGAAAGCAAATGAAGGATTTAGGCTTGAAGTACTCACCATGGAAAAGAGGAATGTCCAAGAGTCAAGCTTCAAAACACCTGAAAATTAAGAAGAAACAATATTAGAAAGAGTTAGGGAGTACATTTATGCAAGAAAAAATTCCCGAAAATTTTCCAAAAAACTTCGGACATCTAAAAGGCATCCTTCGGAGGCTTTTTTGGACTTATAACGTCATATGTTATAGCGTAGTGATGGATTTTGTAGGGCTCGTTGATGCGATCGTTTTGATATATTACGGGCCCCAAAACTCCAAACGGATCAAAAGTTACGCTCTAAATAGTAACTGTTCGTCCCGAGCTTCATTTTTTCTCCCAAAACATGAATTTTTGCCTAGGGTTTGGCCATCTGGAGTGATTTCGCCGCATGCAAGCATATCATTTTTTCTCCTTTCGCATTTTCGTCGAAAAATGTGAAATCTTTCTTTATTATCCGAGGGAAAAAACCAAGATGTAATCAATGTAATGGGGCTCGGAAGACAAAAAAAAGTTTGGAGAGTCAAAAAAAAGAAAGAAAAAAAAGGCTAAGGTTCGGCCCCCCAGGGTTCGGGGCCTATAGGGTTCGGCCACCACCTAGGGGCTGTTTCCTTTATAAAAAAAATTGCCAAGGTTCATCCCCCCAGGGTTCGGCGCCCTATAGGGTTCGGACACCGCCTAGGGGCTGTTTCCTTCAAAAAAAAAATGCCCCCCTAGGGTTCGGCGCCCTATAGGGTTCGGCTCCTATAGGGTTCTACCCACGCCTGAAAATATTTCCTTCAAAAAAATTAAAAGTTACGCCCCTAGGTTCGGCACCTATAGGGTTGGCCACCGCCTATAAAATTGTTGCCTTTTAAAAAAATTATTATAGGGTTCAGCCCCTATAGGGCTCGAACACTTAAGGGCTATTCCTTCATACCTTTGAGATCCTGTTGCTCTACTAATCCACTGCTTGGGATGAATGCTCCTTCACCGCGAAAATTATAGCCTTTTCTGTGGAATTCCGAGGAAAAAAACCAAGATATGATCAAGGTGATGGGGCTCAGAAAACAGAAGAAAGTCTACAATTACCTGGTGTTGGATACCGCAAGGATGTCCTTGATGGTGAGACTGTGACACCCCCAAATCCTGGTACATCATTTCCTCAAGATTTGGTGTTCACTTAATCAAAACATTCATTTCTAACTACCCAATTATAATAAAATTGAATAATAAAAACCTGCCCATACAGGATTAAACTCAAATAAAAATCTCCCAGGTTATCTAACCTTTAACAACAATCATTCAAATGCGGAAATTTAAATAAACTTCATTACAATCTTTAAACCAAAGTCTGAAAGTAAACTATCAAAACTATTACAAGTCTTCAATATTTATTCATCTTCCTTTGCCACTTCTTATGGTGCTAGTAGTACGTCACCCGTTTCAACCTTAGTTGTAAGAAATTTCTGAGCAACAAATTGAGCAAACAAGGCCCACTTTAAATAACAATAAATAAATCTTTAAACTTTTACATCAATTGCCAATATTAGGCTCAATAGAAATTGAACAATATATTCTATTAACTTTCTCGAAAATTATAACATTCATCGAGGGTCTAATGACCATGAATCATGTCCACGATTATTAGTAATCTTTCAACTTTAACTTTAAAGAGTCATAAGACTATAAGGACTCCCACGACTTGGGGGATCAACCCTTCATACAATGTATTGTGCACAACCATTTCAACGCTAAGCGTAAACCTCTATTAAAAGAGTTGATCATCTCAGTATTTAGAATACAAGTCCGCATCAAAGTAAGTTTGGTTTGGATACATTACAGGTAATTTAGAATTCAACCAGAATCAACTAAGGATTAGTTGATTATAAAAGAAATAATCGTATATGCTATGGAATAATCATAATCGAATTGATATTTATAAATTAACATCATGCTTTAGGAATAATCTAATAGCATAAGCATGGAATAATCATAACATTCAAGGTTATTGAGGATTCGGTACTAAACATGCATCATGGATAGTAAATTGAATGACAAAGTTGCTCATCGCTAGAATACAGTGACTCGCATGATACCTAACGAGTTACGTATTTAAAGAAACTTGTTCAATAATAAGATGTAATATGTAGAATACTTGCATCCTCATGAACCAATAAATACAAGAGCTTTATCAATAATAAACAATCTAACTCCACGAAAGTGTAGAGTTAGCAACTTGTATAATTGAAATGGAATTAGAAGCAATAATGTGCTCAAAGAAATTAAACTTGTACAACGAAGTTTTAGAGTTAGAAAACTTGCCTTTAGCACAAGCTAAACCTTACAACTTGAATCAATACCCTATACATATGTCATCATGACATAATTAGTCATTACCAATATTTTATATCAATATAAACAATACATACATCATGTGGGTCGAATTACCCATTCACATAATCAAACTATGTTAATACTAGTTAACACTTGATAACATAATCATTCATAGTTTAATACTACTGAAATCATCACTTAACATTCCTATTATTAACACATAACATTTATTTTCAAGCTTTGTGTAATAAACTAAAACTGTCAGACCATTCTACTAACTTCATCATTGCAAGACCTCGATTTTACACGTGGTCATGACTGCGACAAGACCGAAGTCAAGCGCCTATTTCGAGTCGCGAGCCATTGATTGATCATTTGCATGGGCGAGAGAGTTATCTTGATGGGCGTGACTGCCTTTCGGACTCTAGAATCTAGCAACCAAGTTCGGCAACAGTATGAATAAAAGCCAAATTGGCCTAAAAGCTCGAATTTAATAGACTGATTAACATGTAATACACATATAGACTTCATATAAACATACTGTGAAGACTTCTAACATGTTTCTACTTATAAAATAACATAAGCATCAAATTTACAACACCCAATTTCAATGTTTTTGGCAAAAACTCCATTGTTGACATTTTTAATGAAAATCAACACTGTGATTTTGTTTTTCAATCAAAACAGAAATTTCAAAACATCATAGTTATGATTATACATACTCTATCAATTTACATAATCAATTTATCAATTTAACAACCAATTAAACCTTAATTTCTATTTTAAATTAAGCCATATTCACATATATTTTCATGTAAACATTGTAATATATTTTCTTCCACAAAACACATACATACATGAACTAGTTTCTCTATAATCATATACAAACTCATGAAATCATCTTATAATCAATAATTAATCATATAACTATAAACACCATCAATTTATCTTTTATAAAATTTCACAGAGAACTTTTTGGAAGAAGAAAAAAACTAACTTTTAAAGAAGAGATTAAGCTCCTGCCTTTGATTAAGAAGATGATGGCTACTTTTGATTATCAAACTTCTTTTCTTTCTCAAAACCTTTAAGGATTTCTCTCAAGTTTTCTCTCCCTTTTCTCTTTTCTTCTTCTTCTTCATCTCTTTTTCTTCAACTGAGTTCTTTCTTCTCTCTAACATATGTACTAGATAATATAACGTATATAGTAATAATATATATTAATTATATAATATAACTCTAGATATCAGTTATGTAAGTTTTGAAATTTAAAAGCCATAAAGCTTGTTTGGCTAATCTTAATAAAATAACCCATTAATCCTTACAACTTGTTTGGTAAGTCTAATTAAAACAAATGGATTAAATCCTTATACCTTGCTTGATAAAACACTATTAGATTAAAGACTTAATATGCATTAGGACTTGTTTGGCCAAAACTAAATTAAAGTCTTTTAATTTATTTTAATAACTCCTTTATAGCAAGGTTATTAGTCACACTTCTATTTAATTAAATAATCAATTAAAATATTAATCTATTAAATTACTTTAACACATAAATCATTATCACAAAACTATAATTTCTTTATAATTATAATTTTATTTAACCAACTAACACTTTATTTTAAATCACAAATTCCAATTAGAATATTATAATTCATTTAATCATTATTAGTTCTCTAACTTAATTATTAAATTAAATTAGTATATAACCTCATAACAATTAATTTTCTTAGCTCCTTAATTATTTATTCAACAAATAATTAACTAAACCACATCAACTCAAATTGCCATTAAATACTTATTTAATTTAATAAATATTTAATATTACAAATAAATATTTAATATTTAATATTTAATTATTTATTCAACAAATAATTAACTAAACCACATAAACTCAAATTGAACAATTATTTATTCAACAATAAACATATCCATTAAATACTTATATAAATCAATAAATATTTAATATTACACTTTAAAATTATGGAATGTTACAGAGACTTGCTAATGTGGCTGCAATTGCGATGAATACACGTGTGTTCGTGGCTCCTAGCGATTATGAGACAATCCTAATTGAAGTTTAAAATCTCAATTATTGGACATATGCACACAAGTAGCACCTATTTAATCAGAAGCAAGGCATGCGACAAGGGGTTATGAATATGGACTCCTTACTTCTCCAAAATAAAGATAGGTAAAAAGTTTATTTTTCGAAAAAAATAAAATTAAAGTTTGATTTTATTCCCAAGAAAGTGTAATTTTTGAAAATGGCTTATTTATATGCATATATATATATATATATATATATATATATATATACATATCAAATAAATAAAGATTTGGTTTATTTCCAAAATAAAGAAAGATTGGATTTTATTTACAAAATAAAGAAATATTTGATTTTATTTTCAAAATAAAGAAAGATTTGATTTTATTTCCAAAATAAAATTATGATTTTATTTGGTTTGATGAAAAAGAAAGATTTTGTATACCCAAAATAAATATTTCTTTTTTATTTTTATTTATTTAAAGCTATTTGATTATTTTTCTTGTTTTTAATTTCCAGGAAAAATAAAGAAACAAATCTTGGGTTTAACCCTAAGAGTTTGGCTCCCTAGGAGTTCCCTTTACTAGGACCATGGTCTTCAAGACCTCGTAAAGTGAAGTCACGCTAAATTGTTCAAAAGCTTGAAGTATTCTTGCACGATCGTCTATTTGGAAATGCGACTCTCGCGCAGGGGGCAAATGTGGGCCCGTGTGCAAAATTAGGGTTCACATGACCTAATTAAATTAAATGAACAATTAAGGTTCCACGACCTCATTAAATGTGCAAATTAGGGTTCACATAACCTAATGGAATAAAGATGGAAAAGTCAAAATTAAATGTGCTAAACCCGGGAGAAGCCTCCACGTGTCCCGAGGTAGAAGACTCGTGGAGGCAGCTCGTTTTGGGAATTGATTGAGGGATTGGATTGGTGGCTAGAAGGACAGGACAATATGGGCATTATTCTAATGACTAAAGGATATTTCTAGAATTTTATTGAAAACATATGCTTAGCATGTGATTACTTAATTACAGGAAACTCTTTATATACCCCTTCCATTCTAGGAAGGGGGATGACTCTTTTGTTAGCTTAAGGCTTGGATATTCCACCTCAAAGATCTAAAAAGATTTGAACACTCTCTCAACTCGAGGAATTGAAGAAGGCTCTTGGAATTCCAATAACCCTAACACAGTTTCTGGATTCTAGGGGTTCTGCCACGCGTCATTGGAGTAATCGTCCACCTGTTGTTCTCCCCTCTATAATTAATCAATCAATTCCGTGCTCTTTGTGGATTTGTCTCCTCCTCAGCCAACACGAAACCCTAAACAAGCAAGGCGCGAATTCCTTGCCCACAAACCTTTAATCAATAAATTAAAATTTTAAAAATATTCTAAATTCTCGGGTTGTCACATATCTGTGACCAACTGCGGTCGCTGATACGCGATCGTTTATAGACCCTTTTCTTATAGTGTTGAGACATCTCAATGTTTATCCATCAAGGAGGAGTTCAGAATACATCCAGATCCCAAGCCCTGGAGAAACGGGCAAATATCAAACAAGTAACAAGGCATAACTAAAAGGGAAGTGAATCAAAATATATTTCCCTGCCCTATATAATACTGTTTGATATATATATACAATGTGTCATGTACATGACAAAAATGGCTAAACTAGTCTGTGCAGGAAAATACAAGCCCATCTACAAGTCAGTGTCTATGTGCGCTATCAAATCCAACATGGCATCCCTTTCAGAAGAAGAGGGTAACGTTGTAAGCTCCTTCCCAAGGGTATCTACACGATCCAACAGATCCACAGCCAACTGCATGGTGACATTACGTTCATCAATATATGTGTTCATTTCTACAATGATATCAGTAGTATGGGACGTCAATGCAATATTATCTATGATAACGGTATCCTGGGCAGATATAACGCCATCCCGCTTAACAATCACTACATCTCTAGATGATCTATCCTCATCCCGCTCAACAACATCGGTGTCTCTATGAGCTAAGGCATCATCTCTCTCTACTAGAGCATCATCTCTCCCAACAAGAGCTATCAACATCAAAGCCCTAGCCTGATCTCGCTCAAATGTCATCAGATGCAGATTTTGCTCTAAATACTCTGCTGAATGAGGGGTCACAATAGCAGTCATACTGGGAGAATCAACAAGAGCTGCTGTCAACCTAGCGAAAAGCTCCTCCTCACTGGGAGAATCACTGTCCTCCATGGGCTCCCCACTGTTATAATCAATCCCCAGTACGGTGGATACAACCCCAGCCGATGTAATCTCTACCTCCATCCATACAGAATACTCTATAGAACGACCCGGATGGCTTATAGAAAACTCAGCACTCTCACGCTAGGCCCAACAGGCATACACCCTAGATCTATCATCTACTGATAAATGCCGAGAAGACAAGCGTTAACCCAATGCCCCCTCAAAAGGATGTACATCTTAAAACTGGTCAAACATTGCCATCACAGCCAGTGGTTGATACGTGGTCATGCTCATCAAACTAGCCAGAGGGAGATAATCCATGCCAGATGCATGAGTAATGAAAATGTAAGGAGAGCTAAGCCATAAACACAACAAGATGTCAAATGGATCCTCGATCCCTGCCAAAAACACTGACCAAGATGCAGCGTCTATACACTCCAATGGCTGAAAGGAGTAAGACATAGCTATCTCATGGGAAAAGCAATAACCATGGCGTCGGAAGGTGCCAATCAGTCTCAAGTGTGACATGAACCACACATACAGTAAGACCGAGCTACCTGTAAATACCCTTGCAGAATTGGTGTGGCAATACGTAGCTGACCTCCATGTCTCTGCCACAATCATGGATATAATGGTATGCCCCTCGCTGAGAGCCCTCACTGCCATAATAACACCGATGTCTAGATGATCCGTGTACAGTGGCATACACAAATAAGCCACTACACACATCATGGATATGTCTACTCTGGCAACACGCCACTGATCCTCTAACGTGGGTAAATCCCCAGAGTGTTGTGCATAACTGTCCAATGAGCCAAATATGTCTATCAGAAAATGCTAGGACACTAAATACCTTAAGGTGATCTCATCCTGGGCTACTCTACGCCTCAACCCGGTGAGGGTCATACACTGTCGGCTCATATCGCCGATGGCCATATGAGCGCAAGACTTTTGTAGTGGCTAGGCTGTCAAACGCTTATACTCCTCTAAGGTGGGAGTCAACTCCTATGTGTCAAACCGAAACACCTACCTGTCTGGTACCCAGTGCTCTAGCATGCCCTCTACAATGCCCAATGGAACCTAGAACATCAGGAGGGTCATGGAGTGATGCAACAGCTGATCTAAGGTCACCCGATTTGGGGATGACAAACTATCATACCACGATCTCAAATAGGAGTCCACCAATACTGGTGGGGTATGATCTATCCGATGGACTGTAGATGAAGACATCTGCAGAGCCGTGTAATAAGACCATCCAGGGGTCGATACTGAACTCATCTCTGGACATACATATGTATAACATAATACATGCAAGATAAACAGTAGATGAAAATATGATGTAGGGAATGGGAAACAGTATACATAAATTCTGTAGACACTCAAAATTTTGCATTCATGTTACTAACCTTGCAGGAGGGCAAAATTATCTTTCAGGGATAACCTTGGAAGTCAAAATAGCATAGTCCCAGAGACTACCCCGGGATACTTAGTTTTTCATCTCAAAGATAACCCCGAGATATTCAGTACAGTCCTAGAGATAACCCCAGGAGATTCAATTTCAACCTCGGAGATAACCCCGAGGAATGCAGTTATAGTTCCGGAGACAACACCGGAGAAATTCACCATCTTGGAGACTACCCCAAGATGTTCAGTCCCAATCCCAAAGACAAACTCGAGATCTTCAATCCAACCTCGGAGATAACCCCGAGGCATGCCGTTGCAATTCCAGAGATAACCCCAGAAATTCTCTTTTCCACTCCTTGTGATCAGCTTCAACACTCGGCGATAGCCCCGAGGCGCTCATTCCCCAAGCCCGGAGATGACCCCGGGAGGTCAGGCATACCTCAGAGATAACCCTGAGGATGGTCAACACCTACAATAGTCCAATCTTAGAGATAACCTGAGCAACGACTGCTAAATCAGCTCAAACCAAAGATAACCCCGGTGAGGTGCAGAATCATCATTTTTGCCATCTCAATCCCTCATTCCTCTATCTCAACAACATTCAAATATACATTCTACACACAAATGTCCTACAAAAACCAAAGAGTTCCAATCCCGAGTGACTACTACATAAGGCAACACACTAGATATAATTTAAGGCCAGTAGACCAAGGGCATGGTCCCATCTTCCTGACTTCGTACAACCTCTAATCCCATGTCATTGTATATCTCTCGAGAACATCATGCCATAAAAGGTCTTATAAACCTTGATCAGATGCCCAGATTAAAGTTTTGAAAGTTCGAAGCAGATAACACGTTGCACGCGTGCACGTACTTTGAGATGGCGGGATTCACAAAGCCCGAGGCACCCCAGGGCAGCCACATGTGCATCTACGGCTGCCGCAGGTACACCTGCGGCTCCCACCTCTATAAATAGAGGGCTTGGGGTAGCCATTTTGCATAGAAAAAATGCGAGGAATCCCTGTCTAATTTGTTCTGTACATACTATAAACTGAGTGCTTTCTCATTTTAAACACTTGTGAGCTTCTATATTGCTATATTTTTACCTGCGAGAGCCGAGTGTTTATCCATTTTTAGCTATTGAAGTCTTCTTTGGCAGTCCATTGTAAGCCTTCTTACACTTTCTAAAGCCTTTCTCCACTACTGTGCACACACAGTTCTTCACGTTGAGAGTCGTGTTGCGTGTGTATGCCCGAACTTCGGTCTGTGGCTTTTATTTCTTATTGTATATATATATATTTATATATTAAATATATATATATATACTAACATTATTGAGTTATTCCTCGATTGAGCCTGGATTTACATCCGGAGCGTTTAATGCTTTTATATATATATAAATACTTATATATATATATATATATATATATATATATATATATTTACCTTTACCAAGTTTAGTTTGAGGCTTGGCTGTTGATTTTATTGCTTTATTTATATTTTCTCAATCCCCCATGGAGGTGTTTCATGGTGGTTGATTATATATATATATATATATATATTTACTACTTATATATATAACTATTTACAACTTTTATACAAATTGCAACATCATGTGAGCCTAGGAATCACGTGATCACATATTCAGTCTACTAAATCTAGATTCGGTTCCCGTGATGGACATTTTCAGTTGTAAACATCTTGTAAATTATTCCCGGTGTTTGAATTTCCTTAGACGATTCTCATGCCCACAAGGAGTTCGGCACTGTTGTGTATATTATTTTCTCGAAGATGCTTCGCATCTCGAAAATAAAAGCCTGGATCAATATATGTTGAGTGCGTTTATCTATTATATATATATATATATATATATATATACATTTCAGTCTGGCTTGGAGTTTACTTCGTGGCCTTTTACCATTTTTTTTACATTTCTGTCAGGCCTGGAGTTTACTTCGAGGCGGTTGATCGTTTTATTGCTTTATTTATATTTTCTCAATCCCCTATGGAGGTGCTTTGTGGTGGTTGATTGGTTTTTTACTGCTTTATTTACATTTTTTAATCCCCCATGAAGGTGCTTCGTGGTGGTTGATTATCTGTATATATATATATATATAACTATTTACAGCTGTCATACAAATTGCTACATCATGTGAGCCTAGGAATCACGTGATCAAAGATTCAGTCTGCTACATCTTGATTCGGTTCCCGTGATGGACATTTTCAGCTGTACACGGCTTGTAAATTATTCACGGTGTTTGAATTTCCTTAGACGACTCTTATGCTCACAAGGAGTTCGGCATTGTTGTGTATATTATTTTCTCGAAGATGCTTCGCATCTCGAAAATAAAAGCAATCAAGCCGAACACATAAGAAAATGGAAGTATCAAAGGCCTCAATTACTATTGAGCACAAGGGTTTAAAAAACCTCTTTTTTACAAAACAACACTACTATATCTTGTTAAAACTAAATTTTTATATAGAAATTCAAACCCTTTGTATATAGGTGCAACGAGGCATAACACTACTTCCAAATAATTTCACATTGATCCACACACACACACACACACACATTCATATAACATTTTAATTGAAAAGTGGCGGTCACCATGGCAACATGGATGTCGGGGGGTGCCTAACACCTTCCCTCTGCATAACCAAGTCCCCGTACCCTAACGAATCTAGGTTTCACAGACCCATTAAACAGTGTCACATCACTGGGTCAATGTGCAAATTTTTCTTAGTTGTGTTGGTACAACAATTTAAAAAACCAACTAGCTACTCTTATAGTCTAATCGTCGACATATACATGTCGGACCTTTTCAAAACTTATTTTTTCAAACAAATCTCACCTACCATGAGAACACCTAAAGACAAGAACAGAAAAGGGACAAATAAAAATCCCGACGTCGACAGGTGGCGACTCTGCTGGGGAAAACCAATAAATGGACTTAAGCCGCTATTACAAGCTTTTCAAAACTGTTATATGCTTGTGCGTGGATGTTACATTTACATTTGATGGATGTGTACGAATGCATTTACTTACTGTACTTAATGTTTTACACTATATCTGCTTGTGATATTAATGCTTCGCACATGTCATCATTTTCATAAACGGCGAGACACGTTGAATGTGAATGTATGTTGTGTGGTTCCTCCTTCAGGAGGCTATCCTGTCGGTGTTTGATTAATGGACTCGTAGGGAGACTAATTCCAACGAGGCTCAGGAAAGGCACCACCCAAATTCACTCCAGTTGAAAGACCGGATTAACTTCCCGTCGAGTAAATTGTGATGATTTGGTAACCTTCATGCCAAAAAGCCGCGAGAGTAGCCTAAGATAGGTCAGCCTCTGATGATCCAAACGTGGAGGAAATTTTCTTCATGCTTTCCCATTTCAAATTACTCTTAAAGTCAATTACTTGTAATTTCATTCTATATTAATCTCTATGTAATGGAAAATATGAAGAAATATGTGTACACGCATATTTACAAATATTAACATGCTATCCTGTATTACAAACAACAAACATCCATTTTGCAGGATAATACTCCTAAAATGGATACATCATATAGCATGTAAACATTTATACATTCCTTAAAACTAAACTACGTCTGTTTTTCGCAGAGAAACGATTGGACCTATTACCCGTTCAAAATCTGAAAAGGCCACGAGCTTACAACCAATTATGTCTTCATCTGACCAGACTAATCCTAATCCTGTCTCCCATGAAGAATTTCACGGATTAAGTAAACAGATCACATATTTGGTTGTTCTGCTTAAAGAACTACACCAATCTACTCAGGGTACAAGGATACTCGTGCATACTGAATCCTCTACACATGAAGGAACCCAAGGTGCGGACAAAGAATCTCCCGTATCTGATTCTCAGTTGGATAAAACCAACAAAATTTATGATACCACCCATCTTAAAGAAGATCTAGACACCGGTGATATCAGAAATAAAGTCCTTCAAATGAAAGAGACCATTCGTTCTATCAAAGGAAATGGATCACATTATAGTGTTTTATATGCTGACCTTTGTATATTCCCTGGTGTGCATTATCCAGAGAAGTTCAAGACTCTTGAATTTGAAAAGTATGACGGGTTAGGAGATCCTTACACATATTTGAAGGTATTCATTAGAGAACTTGGATCTTATGCCGAGGATGAGAAGCTCAGGATGCAGATGTTCTAGAAAAGTTTAACTGGAGAAGCTCGATCATGGTATACTAGATTAGACAACTCCAAGATACATAGCTGGGAGGAGCTAGCTCATGCTTTCCTCACTCAGTACAGCTTCTAGTCTCAGATGGCCCCTGACCGGTACCAAATCACTAAAGTCAGGAAATAAACCAATGAATCTTTCAGAGAGTATGCTCAAAGGTGGAGGCGCCTTGCTGCTAATGTTTTTCCCTTTATGAATGAGTCAGATATGGTGATGACCTTCATAGACATACAAGAAGATCCTTTCTATGAGAGAATTTTAGCTGGTATTGGCAAACCATTCTCTGAAATGATTAAACATGGGAAGAAGGCTGAGATGGGATTGAAGTCAGGAAAGATTGAAGACCTAGCTTCCCTTAAAGCTGTTGCTGAGCACATCCAGTCCAGAAATTATGGAAACAATCCCCGGAGGGTCCATTTAAAGAAAGAGGAGGATGTTTCCTTGATACTACAAGGTCAGAAAGGCAGTCATAATATGCCTATCCAAAAGAGAAATTACTCCCCCTTTAAAGCACAGTCTTCAAACCCTTCATTGCCAAAGGGTGGAGAAATTAGGAGCACTCGAGTGGTCACACCCTTAGGGGACTCACTTGAGAACATTCTCAATCTTTTGACCACTCAAAAAAAAATTACTCATCTTCTTCCACCAGCAAACCCGAAAAGGAAAGGTTTCAATGCTAGTCGGAAATGTGTTTATCATGCTGGAGCTCCAGGACATAATATTCAAGATTGATGGGCCTTGAAACATAAGATCTAGGATTTGATTGATAATGGTGAGATCATGGTAGCTAAACCCGACCAACCCCATGTGCAAGACAACCCTCTTCCTCAACACAAAGAAGAAGAGGTTAATATGATTAATTGGAGTAGTGGATAGAGTTCTAATAATCATGGTTGTGGATCATCCCAGACCAGCAAGGATGGTGCTGACAAATGGGATTTTGCTCAGTTCCAGTTTACGATGGAACAGAAAATGAAGACTCTCTGTGAGCAAGTTAACCAATTGGCAGAATTGGTGGTCCATCAGCACCAAGTCACACGCCAATTATTTAGTCAGGAGCATGTCAGTCTCCTTCCTCTTGTTACAAGCACTCCACCGCGTACTCCAGAAAATGAAACAATGGAGGATAAAATTGTAAAAAGAGCAAATGCCAAAGCCCGTCGGGATTTTGCCAAAAAAAGGGAATTTACGTACTTAGGCCAACAGATGGAAGAAATACTGCAGATGCTGATAAATGAAGGAAGAAATACAGCTCTGCTACTTCCAATCAGCCTACGGTCAAGACGATTTGATTTCAATGGAGTGTGCCAGTATCACTCCCACTCTTGCGGTCACAGCACAGAAGCATGATGAGCACTCCGCCACCTTATTCAAAATTTAATTGACAGTGGTGTCCCGTATATGGCAGACGATGATGTTGTAGTACTAGAGAGTGGGGATGCATTTCCTATAAAGTGGAAGGAGGTCGTAGCAGTCATATCTTCTGAGACAATGCACCTACTCCCTCACATGTAATCCAACCAATCCGACTCAAAGGTGTTGACAATCCTTTTCAAGTGGTAGCACCAGAACCAATTATCTTGCCATTCAGACCATAATATTCTGTTGTTAGCCTACAGAAGGTTCAATGGAATTATGGATGGGTTTAAGGATCCACATCTCACATAACTGCTGTAGTGTCGAAGGATATTCCATTGTATCTTCCCCAACGGGTGATGAAGCCTACCATCAAGTCAAAGGGGAAAATTCCCATAGAGAAAATTGAAGAGTTGTTGCCTCCTTTTCAGTCTTAACAAAAGGACTCTAACTCATGCATGCATAAATGGGTCAACAAGTAGTACAAAGTAAGAATATTATCGATCCACGAAGAAAGGTTTTAAATTTAAACTATCATACATCAATTGTATCACTATTATTATATGCTTAAACGAATAATCCATAATTATAATTAATCTAAAATCAATTAATGAATAAAAACACAAGACTAATTTAATGTAATCAAATTTGGAAAGAATGGGATTCTAAATTCATTTCACACTTCATCTAAATATTATCATCATGCAAGATTATACATTTATCATGGAAAATTAGCCAAGAGCACAAAAGTAGACATAACCATTTTTTCAATAAATTATGACCTGTTTACATAACCTCCATATGTGATAGAAATCATGCAATCGACAATATTACCAAGTTCACTATATTTCTATTTGAAATTGCAGTAATAATGAATTAAAGTGCAGGCTCTTACATCACTACATACGGTGAAATAATATATTTCTATCTAGTTCACGAAGTACAAAGCAAAACATTTCAGCCTCATAAACGTATGCTATTATAACTATAACCGTACTCATATATCAATTTTCAATTCCATATAAGTATACAAAGTGAATGGCGATCAAACATTCATTCATTATGCTTAATCAAAATAGATAATCCAATGATAAACATACAATCAAACAATCAGGTAATTAATTATAGACTACATATCAAATTCTATTGGAATCCCATAATGGGGTTTAGTTCATTTCTGAACCAAAAGCCATTATGGAATTGTAGTAACACGTGGAAATTAAATAACACAATTGAGAGAAAAGATAGAATTGATTAAACCCAATTATAGGATTCTGTTCCAAAATGCTATTCCAAATCACCACTGATCTCCCGGAGATAAAAATATACTTTATTTTAATAACCTAGAATAAGATAGAGACAATTATACTGATCAGAGCTCCAAATTCTCTCTAGAACTAATAATAAAACTTAGAACCCTAATACTTAGATAAAAAACTGCTAAAAAACCAATAATATCACATTTGGTTCCAACCAGAATAGTTTTGATAAGACCCCACATTCAAATTTCAAATTTAAAAATTAAATTAACAACCAACATCAGATAACTTGTGCGGCCGCGCGAGATCCCAGTACAAAATGGGCGTGGGTTCACGTGTATGCGATTTTAGCTTCTGGTGATGCGGCGGTATGTGAAAAGATAAGCTTGTTTAGGCTGGTCAAGACTTGCTTTCGTGATCAAGATATCTTGATGTTCTCATTGATGTTGCTTCTTCATTCTCACGCTTATTGTTTGTTGTTCATCAATGCTCAGTTCCATGTCTATACACGTTCCACTTGACATGCCTTTGTTATTCTCATACCACCTTGTCAATGCCAAACCATGCCATTTCCTACATTTCAATACCATAGGAGTTCTAATTATGAGTATTGCAAAATAAACATAAAATGTAACTAAAAACATACTAAATCTACTTGAGATGAGCATAATTCTCGTGAATTAATATCCAATAAGTAGGTATAAATCCTACTTATCAAATACCCCCAAACTTGAACTATTGTTTGCCCTCAAGCAATGTATACAACATTAAACAATGAAATGCAACTACATGCTATGCAACTAGATTACGATGCAAATGAGTCGCATATTTTCAAGCTAAAATAGAATTCCAATCTAATATACCTCAGCGAATTATCCAGATTCAAGAATAAAAACTCAAACTAAGCTATAGACGTAATATCATACAATCAAGTAACCTTTATTTGATATAAAGATGATGTGTGTGTGTTGTGTTCACCAAAACTT
The DNA here is from genome assembly GCA_020205615.1 of Panax quinquefolius. Taxonomy (NCBI): domain Eukaryota; kingdom Viridiplantae; phylum Streptophyta; class Magnoliopsida; order Apiales; family Araliaceae; genus Panax; species Panax quinquefolius. The sequence continues at coordinate 45,789,960 of CM035165.1, forward strand.
GACGAAGGCAAAGAATTTACATGTTAAACTGCTCAAAACAGAAAGTTGCAGTCTAAATCAAGATCCATGTATACTAATGCAACAAAAACTATTCTAACATATCAATACAAACTAAGGTTCAACAATGGGTTTAAACTGCTTTATTTTTACTCACGAGGGCGATTTTCGCTCTTTCCCGCGGTGTTTATTGCTATTTTTTTATAAAGCGAGTGCCTTTTACGCTCCATCTCGCCCCTTCCAAAGAGTCAATAATTCAGCTCAAAAAGGTTTCAAGATAGATTTTCCTCTTCCTTTTTTATTTTTTATTTTTACAATAAGCATACCCATATGTTCCCAAAGCTTGATTATCAATGTTTTCATAGTCTACGTCCATTTTCCACACAATTCTATTTTTAAAAACCACAGTTTCTATCAAGCAATAAAACACATAACTCTAATACCTAAAAGTATTTGTGAACACTTAAGTGCAAATCGAAAGCATCTAAACAACATCCATGGATTACATCATGTAAAACATTATATCTACACTCATGTTATCGATTAAACTCAATAATCCTTCAAAATTCAATTTCATCATTGGCTAGACTTACAACTCCACAAAGCTAGAAATGCGAGACATGCAACTAAACATATATTAACATATAATAATAACTAAAAATAGAAAAATTAAAAAAAATTCTGCAATTATTACCTAACACATAACATGCAAAATAAACATGCAAAATTTAAACTAACATGCAAACACTACATGCAATAACCCTACTACCCAATACCCCCAAACTTAAAATATTCATTGTCCCAATGAATGAAGGTATAGAGTTTGAACAACTCCCCTACTGATCAGCTGCACCACCCTCTTCAGGTGGTGAATCCGGTGGTGGAAATGGCACGGCTGTCCCAAATTGTGGCCACTCGAGCATAGTACCCTGCTTTGTAAATGCCTCTGCTAGAGACCTCATCAAACTATTAGCAAATGCTGCAAAGTTGTTGTACATAGCGTCGACCTTCCTCTCTAACATTCAGAGATGTTGATCGTCAGTAGTAGTAGTGGCTTGAGTTGACGTGCTTGCTTCATTTGTCCTTGATGGCTGCTGCGATGGCGCAGATGATGCGGGACGAAGGATGAAACCCTTACCCATTAGGCGTGGGGTACCTCCTGCCCAATCTTAGAATTTTTTTATCGTGGCGTGGGTGATATCCTGACTTGGGAATTGCAGTTGCTCATTAGACCACCTAACTCATGCTCTAGCACACAAATGAACCACAATCGAGGCATGTGGTATACTTCTCGTAGTGCTCCCCTGTATATAACGTAACATGTTCTAATTAATTAGATGACTAATATCAATTTATTTCCCTTTAATAATACCCCAAAGAATGATGGCTCTCTCAGATGTAATCTCATGTTGATGGGATGACGACATGAGTTTTACACAAATAAAGAGATTCCAAGCCTTAGCATAACGGTTGAGAGTGGAAGCAGGGAAGGTCTTAGGTTGATTAGTGTCGGGCGTGCAAGTCCATTGTTTACCCTTTATACACAAATCAGTGATAACCTCATCTAAGTCTGTCTCTAGTCGTTCCGCCTCAACCCAATTTATACGTCCAGTTGGAGGGTTAGGTAAATTGAAGACGCCATGAATTTCCCTAGGTCGATAGTCCACTTGAACCCCTCAGACGAAAGAAAATCTATTCATTGTCTCCTTTACATTTGCATAACACTCCATTACAATGGCCATAGGTGCAGCCTTTGGTGTAGAGAAAACTCTATGCCAACATTTTTCCTTGATCATCTGCACCAATTGCCCATCTTGTGCCTCTGGCTTAAACCCTCTTTCTCGAACAAAAGACTTTGCTACAATACGGTAATATTCTATATGTGCATCCAGGTTGACAAATTTAGAGAAATCCACATTGTCACCACTTTGGCTACTGTCAGATGTGGACTCATGAGTGCGAGAGCGAGCAAGTTTTGGTCCCATTTGTGTTGTTGAAGAAGAAGAAAAACCTGATTGACAGAATCATGAATGTAATATCTGATGAATAGAGAACCCCCAAACTTGTATTTCACACACCCACCGAAAAAAAACATTGTTTTATCAGTGAAGACTTTGAACGTGGGTAGGAGAACTGATGCAAAATACGCGTAGTGGGATGAGACGTTACACTTTTGGATTGGAACGGTTTGGAGAGGAAGAGTCGTGCACACTGTGGAGAAGAATGAGATATGCTCTGCTGTTTCAAATGTTATAAGAGATGGAGCAAGACACGTCTTTAAAATCCTAAAAAATTTTCAAAACCCGGTGTCAGGTGCGACCGCGCGTGTTCTGAATGGGGACATTACACGAGTGTGCGACTGCTCTTTCTGCCCAGACTTGTAGCACGGGTGCGCAGTTTTTCAAAGCCCTCATGGCGCGGTTGCGTATCCTTGCATTCTGCACTATTAATCTGCACCTCAAATTAATCAAAACAGTGATGAATCCACTCCAATACACTTGGTCAATCAACAACTATCATTATTAGATATCAAGCTTCTAAAATCAAAACATGATTTGATGATTATGCATACATGACTATCCTAATGCAATACTTTCTCTACTACTCCTACGTCTCATAATACTCTCAGTCAGCTCCCATAATACTAATTTAACAAAAAGTATGCTATGAATACTAACAGGAACATGAAAACTAAATATAATTTAAACATAATTAAACAAGAGGTAAGGATAGAATTAATGGGTTACCTCCCATCAAGCGCTAAATTATAGTCAATTAGCTTGACTATCTCTGACTTTTCATGTTGAAGAAAGAATTGAGGTTACTTTCTGTCTGTCAACTTCGCCACAAAAATAATGCTTTAACCGCTGTGCATTCACTTTGAATGGCTTGTCTGGGAATTTATCGAACACTTCCATAACACCATGTGGAAAAACTGTCTTCACTGTGAATGGCCCTGACCACCTTGATTTGAGCTTCCTAGGAAAAAGTTTAAGTCTTGAATTAAATAGCAAAACTCTTTGTCCCGGCTCAAATACTCTCTCTATGATCTTGCGATCATGCCATTTCTTCACATTTTCCTTATACAGCTTTGAGTTTTTCATACGCCTGTAATCTAAATTCATCCAACTCATTGAGTTGGAGTAGGCGTTTTTCTCCTTCAGCTTTCAAATCAGAATTTAGCTTCCGAATTACCTAATATGCCTTGTGCTCAAGCTCCATAAGAAGGTGACAAGCCTTCCCATAAACCAACTGAAAAGGTGACATGCCCAACAGACTCTTATAAGCAGTCCTATATGCCCAAACAACGTCATCAAGCTTTAAGGACCAATCCTTTCTTGTGGGGTTCACTACTTTCTCCAAAATTATTTTTACTTCACGATTAGAAACCTCGGCTTGGCCATTAGTTTGAGTATGATAAGCTGTAGCAATGCGATGATTTACCCCATAATTGGCCAACAAAGCTGTGAATTGCCTATTACAAAAATGAATGCCTTCATCACTAATGATAGCCCATGGAGTCCCAAACCTCATAAAAATACTCTTCTGAAAAAATCTTAGGACCACTTTGGCATCATTAGTTGGAAGAGCTGCCACTTCCACCCACTTTGACACATAATCAACTGCTAACAAGATGTATAGATTTCCACATGAAGAAACGATAGGGCCCATGAAATCTATCCCCCAAACATCAAAAATTTCAACCTCGAGGATCGTGTTCAATAACATTTCATTCCTTTTCGAAATATTCCCAACTCTTTGACATATGTCACATCTCTAAACAAAACTATAAACATCCTTGAAAATCGTTGGCCAGTAGAATCATGCTTGTAACACTCTAGCCGCTATTCGCTCTCCACCGTAGTGACCACCATAAAACGAAGCATGACAATCCTGCAAAATCCCCTAAGTCTCACTATATGGGATACATCTCCTTATCATCTGATCAACACATTATTAGAACAAATATGGTTCATCCCATATAAACCACTTCACATCATGCAAAAATTTATTCTTTTGATATCCAACTAAGTCAGAAGGAATCATCCTGCTCACCAAGTAGTTCGCATAATCTACAAACCATGGCACTTCCCCATTCACCACAAACAACTGCTCATCTGGAAAGGATTCATTAATCCCAGTCTTGTCATCTATCTCCCTTCTAGGATTCTCCAGTCGAGATAAGTGGTCCGCCACTTGGTTCTCAGTTCTATTTCTGTCCTTAATCTCTAAATCAAATTCTTGCATTAGTAGTATCCATCTGATCAAACGAGGCTTTGTATCCTTCTTTGCCACTAAGTGTCAAATTACCGCATGATCTGAGTACACTATCACCTTTGTACCATATAGATACGCTCTAAACTTGTCAAAAGCATACATAACTGCCAGTAATTCCTTCTCTGTGGTACTATAATTCAACTGCGCATCAGTAAGGGTCTTGCTTGCATAATATATCACATGAAAAATCTTTTCCTTCCGCTGACCCAAAACAGCCCCCATAGTATAATCACTAGCATCACACATCAATTCAAATAGTAGGTCCCAATCCGGTGTTGTAATTACTGGTGCTGAAGTTAACCTTCTCTTCAAATGCTCAAATACAGACACGCAATCCTCGTCAAACTTGAACTATGCATCGTTTTCCAATAAATTGCAAAGAGGTTTTGTTATCTTAGAGAAGTCAATGAATATGCGGTAAAAACCTGCATGTCCTAGAAAACTTTGAACACCTTTTACTGAAGTTGGTGGCGGAAAATTCTCAATAGTTTCTAACTTAGCTCTATCCACCTCAAGTCCATTTCTTCGATACCTTATGTCCCAGAATTATTCCTTCTTGTACCATAAAATGGCACTTTTCCCAATTCAATACCATGTTTGTCTCAACACATCTTCTTAAAACCATCACTTAATTTTCCAGACATAGATCAAAGGAATCCCCAAATACTGAAAAATCATCCATAAATACCACCACATTTTGCTCCACCATATCTGATAAGATAACCATCATGCATCTCTGAAAAGTGGTTGGGTCATTGCAAAGACCAAAAGACATCCTTCTGAAAGCGAAAGTACCATATGGACATGTAAAGGTTGTCTTTTCCTAGTCCTCTGGAGCTATAACAATCTGATTGTAGCCTGAATACCCGTCTATAAGGCAATAAAACTCATGACCCGCTAGTCTATCTAACATCTGATCGATAAACAGCAGTGGGAAGTGATATTTCCTTGTAACATTATTAAGCCTACGGTAATCCATGCAGACTCTCAACCCCGACACTGTTCTTGTCAGAATCAACTCATTGTTCGCATTAGAAATCACGGTTATACCACCTTTCTTCGATACACACTGTACCAGGCTCACCCATAAGCTATCTGAAATCGGATATATGATACCTGCATCCAGCCATTTCAATACTTCATTCTTTACCACTTCCCTTACGATTGGATTAAGTCTTTCTTTGATGTTCCACTGAAGGTTTACTATCATCTTCCAGGAGGATCTTATGCATACAGAAAGATGGGCTGATCCCTTTTATATCTACTATAGTTTATCCAATAGCTGACTTGAACTCTCTGAGAACTATTAGCAATTTTTCTTCCTGAAAAGATGTTAGTGCAGAAGAAATAATCATAGGTAATTTTGAATTTTCATTTAAAAACGCATACCTCAAATGATCTGGAAATGGTTTCAACTCAAGTTCTGGAGGTGTCTCTGTTAGGTTTTATGAAAATCAAAGTAGCAATCAAATTGCAAAATTTAGCGGAAGCGAAATAAAATCAGATTTTAAAATTTTTCACAAACCAATTACTCGGATCATCCTTTATGCATATTATTAATTAAACGAAGAATAAGAAATTATGAAATCATACCCTTGTAGAAATGAGCTTCCTCAGGTACGAGTTCACCTCCTACTTCTCCGCGATCTCCTTGAATCTCCGGGTAGATTCTTTCCTTTGATCAATGTAAGCCACCCAAGTGTATGGCCTCTATAGGTGATCCACCAAAGAAGAATAATTATCAAGAAGAAGGGATATATGGCTCAAACCCTAGTTTTTCCTATCTGTATAGAAAAATGGGGTGTCCTCTCAAAATCTAGGAATTACGTATTTTAGATATCTAATATAAGACTTCTCTTATAAAGATATCATGTAACCCTATTTAAAATAAGGTATTATTTATTTAATTAAACTCTTTTAATTAAATGGGCTCCCTAATCCTATTAGGGGTAATTAATTAAACTCCTTTAACTAATTTTCTTTCCTAATCCAATTAGGAATAAATGAGAGTACTTATATTAAATTAATTCCTAAACCTTTTAGAAATTAAAATAATAATAATTGTAATAATATTAATAAGACTCCTCTTATTAATTTATATTTAATATTTCTAAAATATTAAATAATAATATTAAGTTATTTAATTTATTCTATCTCCATAGATTAAATTAAATATACTCAACATATTATTACAATTATGTCATTAACTTCTTAAATAATTATTCTTCCTTTTATGGTGTGACCCTTTAGGTTCTCCATATTAAACAGGTTGTGAATAAATCAATTAGAACAATTCTAATCTCATTTAAATAAATAAATTAAACAAATAATTTATTTAAATAAATAATATTTATTCTACAATAGGGATAAGCCTCCTAGCGATCAACGACTTTCCGGATAATATAGATTTCAACATTAATCATAAAAGAACCTTTGAGTAAATAGTTACCAGACAATTCAATCCTTCCACCATACAATGTCCCAATTAAATATAAGACATGGAATTATTGTCAAGTCTTATTTTATTTTATTATATGTATTTGATTCCTAAATGAACAACTCTAATAAATGCAAATTAGAAACTACTTTCTAATTTCATTCCACCTTGGCCAAGGATTCCTGGGTTGTCATTTATCGAATCACATAGGACATTTCTCCTTTTACTAGAAGTGGTAGATTCTTTATTGACCATTCATTATCTTCATTTATAACTTATTACACCCAAGCATACCCTTTGATATACTCTAAGAGTCTTAAGGAATAAGTCAAAGTGTAATTCATTATATATAAGATACTATGATGATCTCAAGTCTAAGGATCATTTGTACTACTATCACTACAGGAATTCCTATTGACAGGTAAGTAAAACTCCATTAGGTATTCCTTAACGAGTCACGTTCAGTGAACTTATTCTCTAATAAGCACCTACATACTTGCTTTAGTGTCTCCACACAAATGATCATGAGATCAATCATCCTCATCCAATGAAAGCAAGAAGCAGCGTATGTACCAATCTATCCGGATTCACTAATCCCCAATTTAGTAATCCAATGATTGGGAACTATTTTAGTTTTAAGCTTTCTAAGAATTTAGATCTCATTAGAATGATCATCATCATTATTCTAAAAGCGTTGCTTAAAACTATGGGTTTATCATATTATTAAAACAACACCATGTAGATAATAAATGCCTTTAATAAATAATTCTTTTATTAATAAATAAATAAGATTGATTACACAGTATATGCTTTATCATCATACATGATTGGCTTGTATGCATAATACTTTCAATCTCCCACTTACACTAAAGCCAATCGCCATGGTATCTCATACCCATCTTCTCTAAGTGACGATAAAAACTTTGTTGTGTTAACGCTTTAGTAAATGGATCTGCAATATTGTCTTGAGAGTCCACACGCTCCAGGGTGACGTCTCCTCTTTCAATAATCTCTCTGATCAAATAAAATCGCCGCAACACGTGTTTGGATTTCTGATGAGACCTGGGTTCCTTAGCTTGCGCAATGCTCCAATGTTGTCGCAGAATAAAGGCTTTGGTCCTTTAATGCTAGGAACCACACCAAGTTCTAGAATGAACTTCTTCATCCAAATGACTTTCTTTAAACTTCACTTGCGCCTATGTACTCTGCCTTCATCATTTGAATCAAAGAATCGTTTTCACGCTCGAACTTTTCAACTCATCGCGCCACCGCTTAAGGTAAACACATACCCCAAAACGGTTTTATTGTCATCTTGGTGCGTTTGAAAACTTGAGTGCGTGAAGCTCTAGTTTTAATTCGGACTCCACCGTAGACAAGAAATACATCCTTAGTTCTTCTTAAGTACTTTAGGATATTTTTCACCGCCTCCAAAGGTGTTCTTCTCTCCGGATTCGATTGATATCACGCTTGTTACACTAAGTGCATGAGCGACATCCGGTCTAGTACATATCATACCGTACATGATAGATCCTATTCTCAAGCAGCAAGGAATCTTACTCATGCGGTTTCTCTCCTCTGGTGTCTTTGGGGCTTGTTTCTTGGAGAGATGTATTCCATGACTCATCTAAGATGAGACCTCTTTTGGAATCTTCCATGCTAAACCTTTTAGCATCATGTCAATGTACATTCCTTGGGATAAGCCAAGCATCCTATTAGATCTATCTCTATAGATCTTTATCCCCAAAATATAGGATGCTTCTCCCAAGTCCTTCATGGAGAAGTGTTTAGATAACTTGATTTTAATTGTTTAAAGATAGGAATATCATTCCCTATCGGTAATATATCATCAACATATAATACAAGGAATGAAACAGTCTCCCACTAACCTTCTTGTGCACACACATGGTTCATCCTCATTTTGATAAAATCAAACTTTTGATTGTCTCATCAAAACGGATGTTCCACCTACGAGAAGCTTGCTTTAATCCATAAATGGATCGTTGTAGCTTATGACTTGATTTGTTCCAACCTTTGAAACAAATCCCTCTGGTTGTGTCATATACACATCCTCCTCAAGTTTCCCATTGAGGAAGGCCGTTTTCACGTCCATCTGCCAGATTTCGTAGTCATGGTAAGCTGTAATCGCAAGCAAAATCCGAATGGACTTGAGCATTGCTACTGGTGAGAAGGTTTCGTCATAGTCAACTCCTTGTCTTTGTTTGAAACCTTTTGCAACCAGTCGGGCCTTATAGGTCTCTACCTGCCGCCGCTCCGCTCCATCTTTCTTTTAAAGACCCATTTACACCCAATAGGCTTAATGCCTTGGTGGTGAGACCAAAGACCATACTTGGTTCTCATACATGGAGTCCATCTCGGATTTCATGGCTTTTGCCACTTCTCCGAGTCTTTACAACTCATAGCTTTGTTAAGTAATTCAATGGATCATCATCATCTATGATGCGTACCTCATTGTCATCTTCTATGACAAGTCCATACTGTCTCGGTATCTTTGGTACTCTTCCAGATTTCTGAATAGGGTGTGGTATGTAAGAATCTCTACTTGGTTAGGTACCTCACTTTGATCAGTAGTATTTTGTGGTTCTTGAACCTCTTCAAGATATATCTTACTCCCATCGACCCCTTCAAGGATAAACTCCTTTTCCAAGAAGGCGGCATGTTTCATAACAAACACCTTTTGATCAGTTGGATGATAGAAATAATATCCCGATGTTTCTTTAGGATATCCCATAAATCTACATTTGTCAGATCTAGTCTGCAGCTTATCGTTTTCAAACTTTTAGACATAAGCTGGACAACCCCAAGTCTTAACATGCTTAAGATTTGGTTTCCTCCCCATCCATAACTCATATGGGGTCTTAGGGAATGGATTTTGTAGGTACCTTGTTAAGTAGGTGCACAATGATTCTAGGCATATCCCCGGAAGGAAACTGGAAGGTCGGTAAAAGCTCATCATAGATCGAACCATGTCCGACAATGTTCGATTTCTCCTTTCAGATACACCATTCATCTGTGGCGCCCCGGTGGAGTCCATTGTGAGATTATACCATTTTCTTTGAGACAATTGAGAAACTCACCACTTAAGTATTCTCCTCCTCGATCGGATCAAGAATCTTAATACTCTTACCAGCTTTTCTTCTCAACTTCACTTACGAACTCTTTGAACTTTTCAAATGATTCAGATTTGTATTTCATTAAATACACATATCCAAATCTTGAGTGGTCGATCGGTGAATGTAATAAAATAAGAATACCCTCCTCGTGCGTAAAGTCGTTGTCATAGGTCCACATACATCCGTGTGTACCAACGCTAACAACTCAGTAACTCTTTCTCCTTTTCCACTAAAAGGAGATTTAGTCATTTTACCCATGAGACAAGATATCTGAGGTTGGATATGATTCATAATCGAGATAGCTCTAGAGCCCATCTTTATGCAACTTGGATAATCTTGTTTCATTAATATGACCGAGTCTCTGATTGCCACATGAAGGTATAATTAACATCATCTCTTTTCCTTTTCTTAGTTTGTTCAATTTGAAATATATTTTCATGCAAGTCAAGTATATAAAGTCCATTTCGCAAATTACCAACACCATATAAAATATTATCATTATAAATAGAACAACTGTTGTTCTTTATTATAATATTAAAACCATCCATATCCAATACAGAGATAGAAATAATGTTTCTAATGATATTTGGAACAAAATAACAATTATTTAAATTAATGAACTTGATCGTAGGCAGTGCTAAACAATAAGTCCCTACAGCTAATGCAGCAACCTTTGCTCCATTTCCCACTCGTAGGACGACCTCATCCTTGCTCAGCTTTCTACTTCGACCCGGTCCTTGCATATTATTACATATGTGAGAACCACATCCGGTATCCAATACCCAAGTAGAAGATTGACTTTCAGAAAAATTAATTTCAATCATAAACAAACCTTGATTAGGATTCGAAGCTTCTCCAAGCTTCTTCTGCTTTTGTTCTACGAGATAATCCTTGCAGTTCTCTCTTCGGTGATGATCCGGCTTATTGCAATGGAAGCAAATTCCTTTGCACAATGGATCAGTTTCTTTTGATCCTTCACTTTCGACTTTCCCTTAGCCTTCTTGGATTTCTTCCTTTCAAAAGATACCTTGGGCCTCTTCCTTTCTTGGAAGAATCATCCACCGAAGAAGATATGGTTCTTCTTGGATGGGAAGTGACCTTCGTGATTTTCAACATGTTAAGTAATTCAGGCAAGCTGACATCCAACTTATTCATGTGAAAATTCACAACAAATTGTGAGAAGGTATCTGGGAGTGACTGCAAGACTAAATCTTGACTCAACTCCCCATCCATGACGAACCCAAGCTGTCCAAGACGTTCAATCAGATTGATCATCTTTAGGACATGAGTCTCAATGGTAGTGCCCTCGGTCATCCGAGATCGGAAGAGCTCCTTAGATATTTCATATCTAGCAGTCCTACTTTGCTCACCATACAACTCTCCAAGGTGCAGTAGCATAGTAGGAGCATCCATGTTTTCATGCCGTCGACTGTGAAGCTCGTTACTCATGGATGCGAGCATGATGCATTGAGCCACGGATGCATCATCTTGCCCTTTGCTTAAAAGTAGCAATCTCTTCCTCGGAGGTCGCCTCTGCAACTTTTTGCGATGTACGGTAATTTAGGACATAAGAAATCTTTTCAAAGAAGTGAGAACAATTCTCGATTCCTTAACCAAATCCAGGTAGTAGTTATCCCGGCCGGTTTGTTAGCATCAAGTATGCTACGCAGATGAAATTAGTGAATGTGACATTTTCAAAATTTGCATGTAAAAAGACAATATTTTAGCAAACATTCATTTATTAATTACCAAAATAAATTAGGTCTTATTTTATATTGGTATCTCCCACTATTTTCTTCAAACTATATTACCTCATATATATAGTTAAGCCAAAATCTAATTAAAGTTTTTGCTAGTGAGAATAAGGATCCCATTTCAAATATATATAGCCTTGTGGTGACACAACAAACTATATATAAATAAATAGGTAGACAACTCCTTGTCAATTACATTAACATGTAACTCCTTATGTTTTGCCTCTTAGATTATTTTGATCAAGTGGTAGCACATCCGAATCAAAATTATCTAAGTTAAGTCCAACCTAGCACTTCCATATATTCAAAAAAAGAAAAATATCACCCTTGTGGTGACACAACAAAACAATATTGTTCAATTTTCTTTATAAGCATCAAATGTGATAAATTAACATCTTAAATACTTAATACTTGCCTTGTGGTGACACAACAAACTCATATTAAATATTTAATACTCTATTAATTTTATCATGCTAGAAGGCGACGTTCGATATTCTAAATATCTTTGAACGCTTAAGACTTAATAATAAAAACTTTGAGGATTTGTTATTATTTGTCTCATCTTGTTTAGCGCGCATGCAAATATATATATATAAAATACGCGTCATATTATTAAACATACGAAGCATGTTTGCATAATATATAATATATATAATACTAGCATGCACATATAGAATACTATATTCTACCCGGATTGATTATGGACTTTTATTCTAGTTTGGTTCACTAGAGCCACCAAGTGAACCAAAAGGTCAAACCCTAGGGTGCAAAGAATAAACATTTAAATATAACTATTACATTTAAACCCGGGCTCCATTACAAACGGGTCTTCAAGCGTTCCTTGATCTCCGGTTCTTCAAAAAAAATTCTAACTAATCCTATTACATAAACTATTTAATTTAAATAGAAACCTTGATCAGCAGTCAAGGGGAAGTACATAGGAGAGAGATAGAATTTACATCTAGAAGAAAACCAGAAAAGACGAGGTACGCAGACCTCATTTAATAAAACCCATTCATTCAAACATCCAACTAAAATAAATCCAATCATATTGGTCAATTGTCCATAATCAATCCCATTTATTATCATACATATCATCATATGTATCAATAAATAAAATCATTCCATATATATATGAGTATCATTTAATGGGCAATTTTATGTTGCATGAAATCCAATTTCAAGATTAAAATAAACTCTTTTATTTTAATTATAAAATTATTAAGATTAATATATATATATATATATATATATAACAATTATATATATATAATAAAATAATAAAAGTCCTACTTTATTATCAACGTGGCCGGACCTGCTTGAATCTCGGTCAAAATGATGGCTAAAAAAAAAAAAAAATTCCTTGGAAAAGCCGTAGCAGCCCCTTGTTAAAATGTAACAGGACTCAACCTTTTGAAAAGAAAAAAAAATTCATGCCGACAAAACAAAAATAAAATAAAAATATGCTAACGTGTTTTTTTTTTTTGATTTGATAACCTGCTTTGCTACAATCCTGGACAAAGTTATATATATATATATATATATATATATATATATATATATATATATAATACATGACATGCATGGATTATTCACGGACAGCAGGTACGATTTTTTTTTTTTTTCATAAAATAATAATTTTATTCAACAAATTATGCCCAATAAATTATTCAAAATACATACCCATACATATATGAAATCAAAATAATTAATAATTCGCATAAAGTTTGGCTCATGATACCACTGTTAGGTTTTATGAAAATCAAAGTAGCAATCAAATTGCAAAATTTAGCGGAGTTTAAATAAAATCGATTTTAAAATTTTTCACAAACCAATTACTCTTGGATCATCTTTTATGCATATTATTAATTAAACGAAGAATACTGAAATTATGAAATCATACCCTTGTAGAGAAACGAGCTTCCTCGTGTACGAGTTCACCTCCTACTTCTCCATGATCTCCTTGAATCTCCGGTAGATTCCTTCCTTTGATCAATGTAAGCCACCCAAGTGTATGGCCTCTATAAAGTGATCCACCAAAGAAGAATAATTATCAAGAAGAAGGGATATATGGCTCAAACCCTAGTTTTCCTATCGTAGAGAGAAAATGGGGTGTCCTCTCAAAATCTAGGAATTACGTATTTTAGATATCTAATATAAGACTTCTCTTATAAAGATATCATGTAACCCTATTTAAAATAAGGTATTATTTATTTAATTAAACTCTTTTAATTAAATGGGCTCCCTAATCCTATTAGGGGTAATTAATTAAACTCCTTTAACTAATTTTCTTTCCTAATCCAATTAGGAATAAATGAGAGTACTTATATTAAATTAATTTCTAAACCTTTTAGAAATTAAAATAATAATAATTGTAATAATATTAATAAGACTCCTCTTATTAATTTATATTTAATATTTCTAAAATATTAAATAATAATATTAAGCTATTTAATTTATTCTATCTCCATAGATTAAATTAAATATAATCAAATATATTATTACAATTATGCCATTAACTTCTTAAATAATTATTCTTCCTTTTATGGTGTGACCCTTTAGGTTCTCCATATTAAACCAGGTTGTGAATAAATCAATTAGAACAATTTAATCTCATTTAAATAAATAAATTAAACAAATAATTTATTTAAATAAATAATATTTATTCTACAATAGGGATAAGCCTCCCTAGCGATCAACGACTTTCCAGATAATATAGATTTCAACATTAATCATAAAAGAACCTTTGAGTAAATAGTTACCGATAATTCAATCCTTCCACCATACAATGTCCCAATTAAATATAAGACATGGATTTACCACAAGTCTTATTTTATTTAATTATATGTATTTCGATTCCTAAATGAACAACTCTAATAAATGCAAATTAGAAACTACTTTCTAATTTCATTCCACCTCGCCAAGGATTCACGGGTTGTCATTTATCGAATCACATAGGACATTTCTCCTTTTACTAGAAGTGGTAGATTCTTTATTGACCATTCATTATCTTCATATATAACTTATTACACCCAAGCATACCCTTTGATATACTCTAAGAGTCTTAAGGAATAAGTCAAAGTGTAATTCATTATATATAAGATACTATGATGATCTCAAGTCTAAGGATCATTTGTACTACTATCACTACAGAATTCCTATTGATGTAAGTAAAACTCCATTAGGTATTCCTTAGTGAGTCACGTTCGATGAACTTATTCTCTAATAAGCACCTACATACTTGCTTTAGTGTCTCCACACAAATGATCATGAGATCAATCATCCTCATCCAATGAAAGCAACGTATGTACCAATCTATCCGGATTCACTAATCCCCAATTTAGTAATCCAATGATTGGGAACTATTTTAGTTTTAAGCTTTCTAAGAATTTAGATCTCATTAGAATGATCATCATCATTATTCTAAAAGCGTTGCTTAAAACTATGGGTTTATCACATATTATTAAAACAGCACCATGTAGATAATAAATGCCTTTAATAAATAATTCTTTTATTAATAAATAAATAAGATTGATTACACAGTATATGCTTTATCATCATACATGATTGGCTTGTATGCATAATACTTTAAGTCTTAAGAGATGGCTTCAATTTCACTGATGACTCTCCAGCTTTCTTTAATGGCTCAACAGCAGTCTTGAATTTTCTGAATTATGGAGTTGTATCAAGAACTGCACAAGTTCTTCAGTCTCCTGATCATCTAATTCTGAATTTCCAGTAATTGCACTTCTCAATGGTTCTTGATTCACCAAACTCTCTACTTCATCATTTGTAATCCTTTCCACCAAATCAACCCTGAAGCATTCCTCATCTTCTATCAGAAATTTCATTGCCTTGAATACGTTGAAAGTGACTTCTTGATCATGAACTCGCATTTTTAGTTCTCCTTTCTGAACGTCTATCAAGGTCCTTCCTGTAGCTAGGAATGGTCTTCCAAGAATGATCGGTATACTTCTGTCTTCTTCATAGTCTAGTATGATGAAATTAGCCGGAAAGAAGAATTTATCCACTTTATCCAATACATCTTCAACAATCCTGCGTGGATAAGTGATAGACCTGGCAGCTAGCTGTAAAGAAATATTTGTCGGCCTTGGAGCCGACAATCCCAACTGATTAAATACTGACAAGGGCATCAAATTGATACTTGCCCCAAGATCACACAAACAGTTGCTGAAACTCATCTTTCCAATTGTGCATGGAATTGTGAAACTGCCCGGATCTTTCAGCTTTGGAGGTAATTTGCGTTGAAGCACTACACTTCATTCCTCCATCAAGGCCACTATTTCAAATTCTTCTAATCTCTTTTTCCTTGACAAGATGCCCTTCATGAACTTTGCATAACTATGCATCTGTTCCAATGCCTCAATGAAGGGTATGTTAATCTGCAGCTTTTTAAATACCTCCAAGAACTTACTAAATTACTTTTCTTCCCTCTGCTTATATAATCTCTATAGATAAGGAACAGGAGGGTGGACTATTGGTATTTGATTCACAGGCTTCTCAAAAGAACCTTTTTTATTCTTCTCTTCTTGCTGTTGTTCAGAATCCTAATTATTCAATTTCTCATCAGACAAAATTCCCTGACCGTGCGGCCGCTCATCCTCTCTTTGTAAAACGGGCGCGAGCGCGCTATGCTTGTTTTCTGCAACTTGTTTCCCAAACCTAAGTGTAATTGCTTGACATTGTTCCTTCCCCTCTCTTCTTGGATTGGCATCTTTGTTACTTGGCAATGAACCTTGTGGTTTGTTGTTAAGAATGCTAGCAATCTGACCCATTTGAGTTTCCAAATTTTTGATAGCCACTGCTTGGATTTTAATCATCACTTCTGTATTTTCCATGTACTTCATCATCATCTCCTCCATCTCTGACTTCTTTTCTTGATGAGGTGCCGGTGGTGGATGATGTTGTTGTTGAGAAAATCCAGGTGGATAGGGTGGTCTTGGTGCAAACTGTTACTGAGCTGATTGTGACTGAAACTGTTGTTGTGGTTAAAACTGACTTTGTTGATTGTTTTGGTTGTTGGACCAACTAAACTTTGGAGTATTGAGGTTGTTTGAGTTGTATGTATTCTAAAATTGACCTTGATCCTTCCTATAGTTGCTCAAATATTGTACAAACTCTGAACTTATAGCACATTGGTCAGTTGAATGTGACCCTGCACATATCTCACACACAAATGCAACTGTCATCGCCTTAGTCTCTGTCAATGAATCAATCTTCTTCGCCATGGATGCCATCTGTGTTGATAATTGAGTGATAGCATCCACCTCTAACAAACCTGCAACTTTAGGCTGTGGCATCCTGGCTGTAGGATTTTGGAAATCATTACCCGCCATCGTCTCAATGAGATTATAGGACTCTTCATAGCTCTTCACCCATAAAGCTCCTCCTGCGGCTGCATCTACAATAAGCCTGGACTACCATCCCAATCCATTATAAAATGTGTTAATCACCATCTAATCCGGCATGCCATGGTGTGGATACTTCCATAGCATTTCCTTATATCTCTCCCAGGCTTCATATAGTGAGTCACCCTGTTGCTGCTCAAACTGGGAAATTGTTGTCCTCACTTAAGCAGTCTTAGCCATTGGGAAAAACTTGGCTAAGAATTTCTGTGCTAGGTCCTCCCATGTGGTGATAGATTCCAAAGGTAAAGAGTGAAGCCAACTTCTAGCTTTATCCCACAATTAAAATGGAAATAGTCTAAGTCTGATTTCATCCTCTGTCACCCCGTTGTTTCTGAAGGTGTCACATATTTCAATGAAACTCAATATATGCTCATTAGGATCATCTGAGCAGCACCCCAAACTGTACCTAATTTTGTACCATTTGAATAGTGCCCGGCTTTATCTCGAAAGTGTTAGCTGCTATAGCTGGCCTGACTATACTCGACTATAATCCATTTATGTTTGGCATCGAATAATCTCTCAATGCCCTGTGCTCGTCCCTTTGCTCTTCTCTTTGTTCTGCTGCTGCCATATTAGATGTAATCGTCTCTAACTCTACTTGTATATTTCTACGTGCTCTTAATTTCCAACCCCTGCCATTGATGTTTTTATGTAAAGGTGTTAACTCAGAATTGGATGATCGAGTGCGCATATACTATATACAAGTACCTGAAACACAAACAAAAAAAAAATTGAAATCGGACAAGATTAGAATTGTCTAAATTATACAATGTAGCTTAAAATTGATGATAATAATAATAAAACTAGATGTATTTCCCCGGCAGCGGGGCCAAAAACTTGTTGCCTACTTTTTAGTCTTAACAAAAAGACTCTAACTCATGCAAGCATACATTGGTCAACAAGTAGTACAGAGTAAGAATAGTATTGATCCACAGAGAAAGGTTTTAAATTTAAATTATCATACATCAATTGCATCACTATTATTATATGCTTAAACGAATAATCCACAATTATAATTAATCTAAAATCAATTAATGAATAAAAACACAAGACTAATTTAATGTAATCAAATTTGGAAAGAATGGGATTCTAACTTGATTTCATACTTCATCTAAATATTACCATCATGCAAGATTATACATTTATCATGGAAAATTAGCCAAGAGCACAAAAGTAGTCATAATCATTTTTTCAATAAATTATGACATGTTTACATAACCTCCACATGTGATAGAAATCATGCAATCGACAATATTACCAAGTTCACTATATTTCTATGTGAAATTGCAGTAATAATGAATTAAAGTGCAGGCTCTTACATCACTACATACGGTGAAATAGTATATTTCTATCTGGTTCACAAAGTACAAAGCTAAACATTTCAGCCTCATAAACGTATGCTATTATGACTATAACCATACTTATATATCATTTTTCAATTCCATATAAGTATACAAGGTGAATGGCGATCAAACATTCATTCATTACGCACAATCACAATTGATAATCCAATGATAAACATATAATCAAACAATCTGGTAATTAGTTATAGACTAAATATCAAATTCTGTTAGAATCCCATAATGGGGTATAGTTCATTTCTGAACCAAAAGCCATTATTGGATTAAAGTAACACATAGAAATTAAATAACACAATTGAGATAGAAGAGAGAATTGATTTAACCCAATTGTAGGATTCTGTTCCAAAATCCTATTCCAAATCACCACTGATCTCCCAGAGATAAAAATATACTTTATTTTAATAACCTAGAATGAGAGAGAGACAATTGTACTAATCAGAGCTCCAAATTCTCTCTAGAACTAATAATAAAACTCAGAACCCTAACTTAGATAAAAGAAAAACTAATAAAAACCAATAATATCACGTCTGGTGCCAACTAGAATATTTTTGATAAGACCCCACATTTAAATTTCAAATTTAAAAATTGAATTAACAACCAACATCAGATAACTCGCGCGGTCGCGCAAGATCCCAATACAAAATGGGCGCGAGCGCGTGTGTATGCGATTTTAGCTTCTACAGGCTGATGGCGCGGGCACACGAACGATAGCTTGTTTAGCTGCGCGGCCGCGCTGTTTCTGTGATCTGCATACTGATGTTCTACTACTGTTGCTTGTTGTTCTACTGCTTGTTGTTTGTTGTTCATCAATGCTCAGTTCCATGTCTACACATGTTCCACTTGCCATGCCTTTGCTATTCTCATACCACCTTGTCAATGCCAAACCATTCCATTTCCTACATTTCCATACCATAGGAGTTCTAATTACGTGTATTGCAAAATAATCATAAAAAAGAATTCCTCCGTACTATAGGTCATAATGAAACCAAGGTGGTTTTAAACTTGAGAGAAGCTTCACAACAAATTTCCATACTAGACTTGATTTTCTCTTTTGAAGATCATAAGAAGGTATTGCTCAGTGTTTTGGAAGAAGCCCAATTACCTAAGTCAATAGATGTTAAGAAATTCTAGAATCACATTTTTAACAACAATGTGATATCTTTCACCGACAACGATATACCTCCAGAAGGGACCGGTCATTGCAAGTCGTTACACATAGCGATTTTGTCTTCCAGATACATGTTGGGAGGAGTTTTGATAGATGGCCCTTATGCCACTTTGGTGAAGATGAATATTAATCTCAACAGAATTCGAAGAAGCCATACAATCATTAAAGCTTTTGACGAATCCCGACGAAACGCTATCAAAGAGATTGAACTGCCAGTGGAGATTAGTCCACATACATTCTATATATCTTTTCACATGCTCAAAATAGATACAGGATACAACTTGATCTTTGGAAGACCGTGGATTCATATGGCCAGAGTCGTCCCCTCCACCCTTCACCAACAACTTAAATACATTATCAATAATAGCCTAGTCACTGTCGATGCTAAGCCGAAATGTCCTGAACAAGGTGACATACCACTCATCAGCTTCAATTCAGAAGTTGATCCGATCAGTTTTCATGCCCGGGAGGTGATCAACACTCATTACCATCCTGTTGGGTCGCCACCTCTCATACCCCAAGTTTTTGCTGAAGTAATGTCGGCCAGTTAAGAAACGATGACTTTGGGTTATCTACCTGGACAGGGGTTGGGCAAAGATCATCGGGGCATCAAGCGCCCCATTCAAGTTCCCAGTAAAATATGGACAGCCGGACTAGGCTATACTGCTAGTTCCAGTCGCAGGAATCATAATAAGCACAAACAAATTCCTTCAGCTTCAGCCACACAACGATTATCTCCACCTACAGTTCCTGAGCCTGTACGGTCTCCGGTAAAGGTGCATGCCCATGTAATGGTTATGTTATTTCCTAAACCGATACAGATAAAGGGGAAAGAAGTCATTGTTCCAGATCCCGAAGAGGAAGAAAAGGAACGGAGACGTAAATAAGACATCGCCAGGATGATGTCAAACATACGCATCATTATCCATGATGATCAGACAAATAGATACACCCCAGACGATGATTGCCCAAACATAATGGCCATCATTCGGAAGAAGGAGAATGATAATAGCCCCTTCATCATTGCATTCCATCAATACTTCACCCTTGACAACTGGAGTAGCACTTCTTTCATTGGTCGACAAGGATAAAACAGGAAGAAACTCCTTCTGCCCTGTAGATAATAATAACTGCTTACTTTTCTGTACAATATTAGTAACTGTTTTGTCAGTACATGCTAACTACCCAAATATAATAAAATTAAACAATAAACCTTCCCATTAAAGGATTACATCAATAATTTTCAATAAAATCTCCCAGGTCATCTAACCTTTAATTACAAATATAAAGTGCGAAAAATTAAATAACTTCATCATAATAACTAAAAACAAAGTCTAACAATATTAAAAGTCAACATGTTTACAAGTCTTCAGTACTTGTTCATCTTTCATTTCCCTTTACTGGTACTAGGTACATCGACCTTCTCAACTTTAGCTATAATAGTTATATAAGCAAGAGTGAGCAAACAATGCTCACTTGAAATGACAATGAATAAAACTTTATAACAACTGCCAAATAATAGGCTCAATATAACTTGAATGATATGCTCTATCAATGATAATCAAAATCTAAAGTATATAACTGAGGGTCATAAGATCATGAACTATGTCCATAGTTATAAGTAATTTTTTAACTTAAACTTTAACAATCATAAGACTATAGGGACGGAAAGTAGTATGCACACAAGCCAATCATGTTTGATGATAAAGCATGTACTTTGTAACAATCTTATTCATTTATTAATAAAAAGTAGTAATTTATTAAAGACTTTTAATTATCTACATGATGTTGTTTTATAATATGTGATAAACCCATAGTTTTAAGCAATGCTTTTAGAATAATTGTAAGACCCCAACCTTTTATAAATGAAATGGAATTTCCTCTATTTATTATTTTGAAATAGTAAGGGTTGATTTGATTAATGTGATTAGTTATGGGTAAAATGCGCGAATATTTTAAATAAGCAAGTGGTTATAAAATATTCATTATTATCGGGGAATATTCGTAAGATGGCGCAGCCTTTTGTGGGCCCCATAACAGAAAGTGATTGGATGAAGAAAACGACAAGTATGAGTTTAAATAGCGGCGTAGTTGTTACCGTTAACACTATGGAAATACCAGGTGGTTAAAACACAGTAATACGTGGTGGTGCACAGTAGCACACGGTTTTGCACCAATTATTAATTCTTACGTAAGAAGGCACTACTCAATAATTGTTACAGTAATTACTGTTCAATATTTTATTTTATTGATTCAATAATTGCTACGTTGATATTTTATATTATTGTTGTTTCAATAATTGTCACCACACAGTATTTCCCATTATCAGATCAATAATTCATATTATTTTAATAATATTACTAGATAACATTATTGACAATGTCTAAAAAGTTCTGTCTAAGGAGAGGTTTGGTCACCTAATTGCACGCCAGTAAGGAGAAATCCTTATTGGAAAGCCCCCTCTTTCCTTGGAACAGCCTGATTGTCAATATTGTGATTCTGTAATATTATTTGTGGATAATTAATTATTGATTTATATGATAAGGAAAATATTTATTTATGTGGATATAAATTGAGGAATTTTTAGAAAAGTGATAATTGTTGAAAATTGATATTTTATCTTTTCTGATAAAATAATTTATTATTATATTATAATAATATAATAATGGTGATATTTTTACAATAAATGTGTGATATATGAATAAATGAGGAGGAAGAGTATTTTTATTGCAAAAAATGTTTAACACATGTTTTGTGTGTTGGTGGGCTCCATTTTGTGACTAAAATTGGATTATAGCCCGTAAAATCGTTCGTATGTGGATTTTGGTCAATTTCTGCTTGGAATTTGGAAAAACTTACACTTACAAAGTTGTAGATAATTGAATTTCCTATGGAATGGACATAAGATTCAAATTTTACTATTAAAAATGCTATTTATAATGAATTATTGAAGTTCCAGAATAATTGATTTTTGAAGTTTTAATTATTATTTTTTATGAAAAACGTTTTTGTTATGATTGGTGGGCCCCACTTGTTGTTAAACATGCTGAAATTCAGAATTTCAAAGTGGGCGTAGGAATTTTAAAAATAATAATAATATTTTATTAAATTTTCTGCTTTGGTGTTCTAAGCATTTTCCTATAAATAGGGTGCTTAGGTTAGAATTGAAAATCACACCAGAAACTAAAGTTTTCTCTCTCTATATTATCGAGCGTATTCTTGTGAGTATTTTGATACTTTGAGTGTTGCTATATGGTGCAAGTTTCCTTCATCACTATATCCAGTATTCCAGTCAGAAGTACTCTCTTTTTGAGGTAAGGGATGTTATTTTTTTATAAATGATATTATTTCTTCTAATATCATTATGCCGAAATATTGATATGAATATTATTGTGGAATTTTTACCTTTTTGTGTCGGGGTTACTATTCATGTATACGGCACTATTCACGTATACGACACTATTCACGAATACGACACTATTCACCGAAAAAATGAAATTTTCTTCTTTTTATCCAAGGTGTCTATTATGGTTACTATCTTTGATTGTATCCATGTTTTGATCTTTATTTTGAATTCTGCATCACAATTGGTTATTATGGAGTATTTTTAAACTTGGATAAATTGTAGTACGAATCCCTAATATTTGTCATTTTGACTCACTGGATTCGTTTTCTTTAAGATATTTTTCATCATCCTCAGTCCAAAATGATGATATTACTGAATATCTTTGGCATGTAGTGCAAAGATGAATGACTAACTGATGAATATCTTTGGCCCATAGTGCAAAGATGAACATGTGTTGAGATGAACATGACCAACTGATGAATATCTTTGGCATGTAGTGCAAAGATGAATATTTGATTCAATATGTATATTGATTGATGTTACAGGGATAAAATATTGATGATGGACTTTTAAATCTTAGAATATAGTAGAATTCATTCTCTACTTGACTCTTCTAATGGATTGATGTTTCCGCTGCAGTTGTTGATCTAAAACTTGTTGTCAATTATATTTTATCAGATTTTTTCCTGTTGAAGACTAATGATAAATTATTGTATATTATCTTAGTCATAATATTCTTTACTGGGCTAGTTGAGCTCACCCTTTTTCCTTTTTATTCCATTTTTCTTCTCAGAATGTGAGAATTTAGCAGGAACTAGCCAGGGTATGGAGTGATGATTTTAAAAAGTTATTTTAGCAGTCCTCGCTATTTTTGTAAAATAGTGTATCAATAATTGTAATGAGGACTCCTTTTAAGTTTGCATACTGTCTATTAGACAGTATTTGTATTTAAACTCACAGTATATGTGTTGTCGTATTTTGCACGAAAATTGTATTAATGAAGTTGTATTTGTTTCTGTATCATGTATTTAGCGACTCAGAATTGATGATGTATACCTATTTTGGGGGCGTCACAGTTGGTATCAGAGCTTAGGGATATGGTCTCTAGCAGAGATCGGGGAATAGAACTAGGAGGGGAGAGACGAGTAATCCTTCGCTAGTGTGTCATACCTAAGCTTATTTGGTTGGTCAGTCAGAGCATATGGTTAATATGTGATATGTTAATTTGTAATTAACCCTTGCTTTATGGTAGTATTTGAGAATGGAAGCTGCAAATGTTAACAATGGAGAAAATGAGACCGTTGACATACCTCTAATCACCAACCAGGATAATGTGATGTCAGGCGAAGAAGAAATTAGAGATATCCATGTGATGAGTGAAGAATAATAGTTGCACCCGAATTAATCGCATAGGTAGCAGCTGAGAGTGAGGAAGAAGAGGAACCTGAGGAGGATTTATTAGGAGAATTTTATGATCAAAATGTAGAATTTCAAAATTGTATTCATGAGTTAGAAGAGCAGGCTGAAGAACGGCAGGCGGTCGTGGAGCAAAGGGATGCAACAATTCAAAATTATGTTACCCGATGTGCGATGCTTGAACAGAAGCACTCTTTGGGAAAATATAAGATATTAGAGCTGGAATCTGAGAATGCTATGATCAAAGTTCTGATGAAAGAAGAAACAACTGAACAAATGAGAATGGAGGATGCATGGGTAAAAGTCGCACGACGCATTGATATTGTAGAAAAAGACGTCCGATCCAATAAGGCCAAAATAGATGAAATGAATTTTGCTTTTTGGACAGCAATTGGGAAAATCCAACATCGAGTTCGGAATTACCCTGTGCAGAGCGGTCAACACCAATTCGATATGGATCGGAGAGTAATGATTCAAATCATGGATCAGGAATGCAATGAAGCAATTGAGGGTGGAATTTACTCTATAACAAAGTTAAGTCCAGTTGGGACGATGATACCAAAGGCTATCCCAGACAAGTCAAAGTCAGCGATTCAAGGGAAATCACTTGTCGTGACTTCCCAAAATACGAGGAACCCAAACGAAGTTATCATGGGATAGTTAATCATAAATTTTTATGAAGTTTATACCTTACTAGATACCGGTTCTACCCATTCTTTTATCTCTCCTACTTGTGCTCAACGTTTGAACTTGACTACTGAGAAATTAGACTTTTACTTATTTGTTGAAAATTCGTTAGGAGAAACTTTCGTTACATCCACTGTTTATAAATCTTGTTTGATCCAAGTTGGCACCATCACATTACCTGTTGATCTTATCTCTTTAAAGATACTTGCTTTTGATGTGATTTTAGGGATTGATTGGTTAACTACTCATCATGCCAAAATTGATTATTTTCGTAAGATTGTTAGTTTTCATATTCCTAACCAACCTGTTATACGAATTCAAACAACCAAACCACTAAAGTCAATCACTATCATATCAAGCCATAAAGCTATTCGTTTATTGAAAAACGGATGTCAAGCTTTCTTAGCCCATGTCACGGACTTGAACAAAAATACGTCAGATTTTAATAATATTTCTATTGTTAGTGAATTTCGGCGTATTTTACGAAGAACTTTCGGGCCTCTACCCTAGAGCGTGAAGTTAAATTCTTTGACCTTGAACACGGTACAAAGCCCATTTCTAAAACCCCATATCGAATGGCTCTATTGAACTTCGGGGAGTTAAAGGTCCAACTATAGGAGTTGTTGGACATCGGTTTCATTCGTCCTAGTACATCTCCTTGGGGTGCTCCTATTTTATTTGTAAAGAAGAAAGACGGGAGTATGCGACTTTGTATTGACTATCGAGAATTGAACCATGTCAACATCAAGAATAGATATTCGCCACCTCTCATTGATGACCTATTTGACCAGTTGTAAGGAGCACAATTCTTTTCAAAGATCGATCTTCATTCTAGATATCATCAATTGAAGATTATAACTGAGGATATTCCGAAGACTACCTTTAGAACTCGGTACGGGCATTATGAATTCTTAGTCATGTCTTTTGGATTGACTAATGCTCCTGCGGCTTCCATGGATATGATGAACCGAGCATTCCAGGAATATTTGGATCAGTTCGTTGTTGTCTTTATTGATGACATCCTCATCTATTCCAAAAATCGTGAAGATCATGAGCACCATTTGAAGTTGGTGCGCAAAGGCTTCGTGATAACAAGCTATATGCCAAGTGAAGAAAATGCGAGTTCGGCGAGGAAGTAGCATTCCTTGGGCGCGTGGTGTCAAAACATGGAGTATCTATTGATTGAAACGAAGATTGAAGTAATATAAAGTTGGGAAGCAAGCAGAAGTCGGTGGCCGAAATGCGTAGCTTTACGGGCTTATTTGGTTATTATCGGAGATTCGTGGAAGGATTTTCTCGAATCGCTACTCCGTTAACTCAGCTGAATCGTAAAGATACAAAATTCGGTTGGAGCAAGGATTGTGAGAAGAGTTTTCAAGAACTCAAGAGGAGACTCATTTCGGCACCTGTTCTGACAATACCATCTGGTTCAGATGGATTTGTTATCTACAACGATGCTTCAGGCAAAGGGTTAGGATGTGTTCTCATGCAACATGGGAAAGTCATACCCTATACCTCACGACAACTCAAAGAATATGAGCGGAATTATCCTACTCATGATCTAGAGTTAGCAGCAATCATTTTCGGGTTGAAGATCTGGAGACACTACCTGTATGGGTAGAAAGTGGAGATCTATACAGATCATAAAAGCCTCAAATATTTCTTCACCCAAAACGAACTCAACATGCGGCAACGACGTTGGCTCGAGTTATTGAAAGATTACGACCATATCATTCAATACCATCCTGGAAAAGCAAACGTGGTAGCTAACGCATTGAGTAGAAGATCTTATGCGGGTACAAGTGCAATGTTGTTAACACAAAGGCCCATTTTGTATAACTTGCAAAGGATGGAGATAGAGGTAAAGGCTCTAAGTACCCACGTGATGATATAAAGCATACGAGTAGAACCGACTTTAATCGATAAAGTTAAAGCTGCTCAAGCTACGGACATGGAGTTGATGCATATAAAGAAAAAAGTGCAAGAAGGTGCTATTCCAGAAGCAAGAATCGATGAAGAATGAATACTTCGAGTCAACTCCAGACTTTGTGTTCCTAACGATTCTGACTTGAAGCATAGAATCATGATGGAGGCACACAACACACCATTTGTAATCCATCTTGGGAGTACCAAAATGTATCATAATCTTCGACATACATTTTGGTGGAACAATATGAAGAGAGAGATCGTGAAGTTTATCTCAAGGTGTTTAACTTGTCAACGTGTAAAGGCGGAGCATCAAGTGCCAAAGGGTCCATTACAACCACTTGAGATTATGAAATAGAAGTGGGAACACATTACTATGGATTTCGTTACTGGTCTTCCCAAGGTTTCTCAAGGCATAGATGCGATTTGGGTTATTGTTGATAGATTAACTAAGTCTGCTCATTTCTTGCCGATACGGGAGACTTATTCCCTGGAACGTCTTACTAGTATGTACATAAATGAGATTGTGAGATTGCATGGCATGCCAGTATCCATAGTTTCGGATCGTGACCCAAGATTCACTTCACAATTTTGGGTTAGCCTACAAAAAACTATGGGCACGAATTTACGATTCAATTCAGCATAACATCCTCAAACGGACGGACAATCAGAGAGGACTATTCAAACTCTTGAAGATCTATTAAGACTTTGTGTCCTAGATTTCAAAGGGAGTTGGGATAAGTACCTACCATTGGTGGAATTCTCCTACAACAACAGTTATCAGGCAAGTATAGGCGTGGCTCCATTTGAAGCATTGTATGGACGAAAGTGTCGCTCTCCAGTATATTAGGATGAGGTGGGAGAAGCAACGTTGTTGGAACCAGAGTTGGTACGAATGACTATAGAGAAGATCCAAATGATCCGACAACGTATACAAATGGCACATGATCGACAAAAGAGTTATGTGGATCTTAATCGAAAAGACGTGGAATTTTATACATCGGGATTTCGAGGATGAAATTTCATAGAAGGAAGTTCTTTTTATAAATGAAATGGAATTTCCTCATTTATCATAGACCCGAAGGATGCAAAAGAATGAGTCTTTTAAGAGAATACGAAAGACAATCAAACCTCGGATGTAACCCGGAAGAGACCGGATCTGATCTGGAGGAATTTCAACCTCGGAGGTAAGGCCGAGATTAATCTAGGGAGATATCTTGGACCCCGAGGTATCGGTCTCGATCCAACCATGAGAATAGCACCAACCTTGGTGATAACCCCGAGGAATGCGAGTTTGGCGATAACCCGAAATGCTTGTTTCAAATGTGACGAGCTTCAATCTCGGCGCTCCTGGCGAGATACCTTTGCGCAACAACGGCAATAACATCGGGAAGGCAGGCACACCTCAAAGATGACAATGAGGACCTTGACAATTCGGCGGTCAATCTCGGTGAAGTGAGCAGCGTCTGCTTTATCATTAATCCGGTGATAAACGGTGAGGGCAACATCATCATCTCGTCGAACACGATGCCACGTCACGTCTACATAGCGATGTCCCACAAAGGCTAACCAATCCGAGTGACTATTATGCGGGGTAGCGGATGAAAGTTGAAGCTTGAAGGCCAGGAGGGCATCGTCCCATCTTGATGACCCGTACAAACTCTAATCCCATGCCATCGTACAACTCTCGACAGCGGCGGTCGAAATAGGTCTGTATACCTCAAGCGGATGCGGTTGCACTTTAAAAAGCCGAGTGGACATTACGATTGCTGAGTGCACGTGCTTGAGGCGACGGCGGGCAAACAAACCGGGGCCAGGCCGGGTTGCCTCTGGTACACTGCGGCTCGGTAGCGGTACACTATGACTAATATGCCTATAAATAGAGGGCTTGGGGTCTTTGATTTTCTAAGAGAAAAAAGGGGAAACCCTGCACAATTAAGCTCTGCGATCGCCCATACGAGTGTATTTTCCACTTTTAAACACTGTGAGCTCATATATAGCCTCTTTTGTACCCACAAAAGCCGGTGTTTACCACTATAAAGATATAGAAGCCTTTTTTAGCGGTCATTTGTAAGCCTTCTCACACACTTTAGAGTCTTTCTCTTCATCTTTGCACACACCCTTCTACACGTTGAGAGTCGTGTTGCTTGCTTTTGCGGACTTGATCAGTGGTTTCATTCGGATATATATATATATATATATATATATATATATATATATATATATATTGACTAACATTATCGAGTTATGCCTCGATTGAGCCTGAACTTGATGCGGAGGCGTTTATTTGCTTTATATATATATATATATATATATATATATATATATATATATATATTATGTATGTCGAACTTTGTTTGATGAGCCTGAGACTTGATGCAGTGCGTTTTACTCTTTATATATATATATATATATATATATATATATATATATATATATATATATATATATATGTGTCGAACTTTATTCGATGATACTTGATTGATTTTTTATTTTATAGGTGCATTTATTATATATATATATATATATATATATATATATATATATATATATATATGTAGTCGAACTATATTCGATGAGCTTTGGATTTTACATAGGATGCGTTTAATGCTTATATATATATATATATATATATATATATATATATATATTTTATATCATCACTGAGTTTTATACAGTAGTTATATATATATTTATTTATATTTTTCATCTTTGGAGTTTTTGGAGTTTCCTTACGTGGCGGTTGATTGAGTTTCTACGTGGCGGTTTGACTTTATTTACATTTACGATCCCCGTGGAGGTGCTTACGTGGTTGGTGATCATATCGTATATATATATATATATATTATAGCTTTTATATATATATATACTTCTACTTTTTTCATACAATTGCGACGCATACATGTGAGCTAGGAATCATGTGATCACAGATTCATCCCATTGGATCTAGATTCGGTTCCGTGATGGACATTTAAATTTATAAGCGACTTGTAAATTATTACTGCGATGTACGAATTTCCTCGAGATGGTTTCCATACCCACGAGGAAGTCGGCATTATTTTGTATATATTATTTTAAATACGGATGCCTCGCATCCGTCAAATAAAATCAATCAATAGATCACTTAATAAAAATGGGAGTGTAAAGGTCTCAATTCTATTGAGCATCGGGGTTTGAAAAACCTCTTTTATAAAACATCATTTGCCATATCTTGCTAAAAATTGAATTTTTACATAAATTCAAACCTTGTATATATAGGTTGAGCGAGGCCTCGCACTGACTTCCATATACTTGACACATTGACCCACACACACACACATTCGGATAATAGTTTCTTGAAAAAAGCGGTCAGTAGTGGTAACACGGATGTCGAGAAGTGCCTAACACCTCCCCCGCATAACCAAGTCCCCGGACCCTAAGCGAATCTCGGTTTCACAGGCAGTATATCGATGTCACATCACTTTGGGTCGATGTGCAAACCTTTTCTCGGTTGTGTTGGTACAACCATTTAAAAAACCAATGGCGACTCTTAACAGGTCCATAAATCGACATTATACATATCGGACCTTTTCACTTGTTTTTTCAAACAAATCTCACCTAAAATGAGAACACGAAAAAGAACGAAAATGTGGAAAGGACACCCAAAAATCCCGGCGTCGACGGTGGCGACTCTCTTTGGGGACTCGAGTAAGAGGACTTAAGCCGCTATTACAATCTTTTCAAAACTATTATCTGCTTGTGTGTGGATGCATTGCATTTACATTTGATGAATGTATATGAATGCATTTCCTTATTGCACTTAGTGCTTTGCACCATATGCTTGCTTGTGATATTAGTGCTTTGCACCATGCTGCTTGTGATATTAGTGCTTTCGCACATGTCATCATTTCATACGGTGAGGCGCGATGTATGTGAATGTATGTTGTGTGGTCCCTCCACCGAGGAGGCTATCCGTCGGTGTTTGATTCTTTGGACTCGTGAGAAGACTAATTCTCAGAGGCTCGGGAAAAAGCACCACCAAATTCGCTCAGTTGAAAGGCCGGATTAACTTCCGTCTGAAGTAGATTGCGATGATTTGGGAACCTTCATGCCAAAAAGCATGAGAGTAACCTAAGATAGGTCGACCTCGATAAACCCAAAGCGGAGGAAAGTCTCTTCATGCTCTCATTTCAATTACTTGTAAACACAATTACTTGTAATTTCATTCCATATCTATCTCCATGTATGTAATGAGAAATATGAAGAAATGTGTACACATACATATTAACATGCTATAAGCGGTGACATCCGTTATGCGGGATAAAAATTCCTAAAATGGACACATCACATAGCATGTTATTATACATTCCCTAAAGACTAAACTATGCAAGTCTTTCATTGGGAATCAATCGGACCTACTACGGTCGAAAATCAAAAAAGCGGCGGGCCTACTGATCGATCGATCATGTCGTCATCATCAGCCGGTGAACTTAATCCGGTTTCTCATAAAAAATTGACGGATTAAGCAAAGCAAATTCTGAGATTTGGTTGTTCTACTAAAAAAATTACACGATCTCTACGAGGGTGAGAAAATACCCGTACATCTTTGAAATCCTCCACTGAGGAGGAATCCGGTCATTACCATACACGAACCACGGTTGGATCGACCAACAAAACTCTTGATCTTGCCCATCCCTTTGGAGATCCAGAACCTTTGGTGACATCAAAAGAAAAGTCCTCAAATGGAAGAGACCCTTGTATTTATCAAAGGAATTGGAACACACGGGAGTGTTTTCATATCTTGATCTGTGTATTTTCACGGTGTTCATTACCGAGAAAAATTTAAAACTCGACTTTGAAAAAAATATGACGGGTTAGGAGATCCTTTACACATTTAAAAGTATTTATTGGAGAACTTGGATCTATCACGGAGGATGAAAAACTTCGAGAATGCAATTGTTCCAAAAAAGTCTAGCTGGAGAAGCTTGGTTAAGTGGTACACAAGATTAAACTGACTCAAAATCCATAGTTGGGGGAAGAGCTAGCACATGCCTTCCTCACTCAATCTGACTTTTCAAACTCGGATGGCTCTGATCGGTATCAAATTACCAAGATCGAAAGCGATCTAATGAGTCTTTCGGAGAGTATGCTCGGAGGTGGAGGCGTCTGGTATTTGCCCAAGTTAGTCCTTCCATGTGAGAAGAATCGAAATGGTCGTGACTTTCATAGACATCTGAAAGCTCCCTTCTATGAGAGAGTTTTAATGCGGCATCGGCAAACCATTTTTCTGAAATGGTCAAACATGGGGAGATGGGTGAGATGGGATTGAAGTCGGGGAAAGATTCAAGACCTAGCTGCACTCAATTTACATTTGATCACATCAATCTGGAAATTATGGGAACAACCCGGGAATCCATAAAAAAAGAAAGAAGAAGATGTTTCCACGATCTACGAGGATCAAAAAGGCAATCAAAACATGCCTATTCAAAGGAGAAACTACACTCCTTTCAAGTACGAGTCTACAAACCCTCGATACCAAAAGGTGGAGAAAGTGAAGCGCCCTCAGTGTTTACACCCTTAGGGGATACCCTCGAGAACATTCTTAATCTTACGACAACACGAGAAGAAAAAACATCATCTTCTTCCACCGGCCCTAATGGGCCGGGGTTTCAATCTTTGCTTAGGGAAATGTGCTTATCATGTCGGGGCACTGGACATGATACTCGAGATTATTGGGCCTTGAAACACAAGATCCGAGGACCTAATAGACAGCGGGGAGATCGTAGTCACCAAACCCGATCGACCTCATGTTCAAGATAACCCTCTTCCTCAACCTGAAAGAAGAAGAGGTCAACATGATTAATTGGAGCAATGGGACCGAGTTCAATTTCAATTGTGATTCCTCCCAGACCATCAAAGCGGTGATGGCGGATGGGATTATGCAAGTTCGATTCTGATGGAGCGAAAGATGAAAGCTCTCTGCAAACAAATTGAACAATTGGCGGGGGCGGTGACTTATCGACATCAAGTGACTCGTCGGTTAATCGGCCGAGGAGCATGCCGGTCTCCTACCTCTTGTCATGAATATTCCCTCGTCACTTTCGGAAAATGAAATCTTTGGAAGACAAAGTGACGAAAGAGAGCAAATGCAAAAGCCGTCGGGATTTTCGCATGACAAAAGGAATTCACTATTTGGGCCGACCTATGGAGGAAATTCTTCATATATTAATCAATGAAGGAAGGATCGGTTCCTTCTACCTCCAATCAACCCCCGTTAGGGGGACGGTACAACTACGATGGAGTATGTCGATATCACTCCCGTCTCGTGGTCGCATACGAGAAGAATTTGGGCACTCGCCACCTTATTCAAAATCTAATCGGCGGTGGTGTCTGCGCCTTGGCGGAAGCGCGATCTTGTGTTACGTGCAAGTGAGAATCTGAGGCCCTACTAAGTGGAAAAGTGTGGTAGCGGTCATATCACTTTGGCGATGGGATTAATACATTACTCACAATGCCGATAATTTGACTCGAGGGAGAAACAATCCTTTGAAAGTGGCGCTCTCAGGCAATCAACTTGCCATGCGAGCACCTGATATCCTATTGTTAGCTTGCGTGAGTTAAAAGTGGAATTATGGAGAAGGTGAAGGATCCACCTCACATCTACAAGCTTGCTACGATGTGAAGGAAAATCCTTTATATCTCCCCAGCCGGTGATGAAGTCTACCACCAAATCAAAGGGAAAATACCCATGGAGAAGATTGAAAAAATTCCTCCGTATTTGTGGGTCATAATGAAGCTACGGTGGTTTTAAGCTTGAAAGAAGCTCCACAACAAATATCAATTTTGGACTTGGTCACAACTTGAGAGAATCACCGGAAGGTCTTGTTAAAGGTTTTGGAAGAAGCCTATCTCGAGGCATCGGTGGATACGGAAAAGTTTCAACATATGGTTGATCACATTTTCAACAACAATGTGATATCCTTTCTTTGATGATGACATCTCTGCCCAGAAGGGGCCGGTCATTACAAACCGTTGCACATTGCGGTCTTGTCCTCCGGATATATGGTATTTGGAGTCTTAATAGATGGAGGTTCCTCTCTGAATATATTTTGCCCATACGCTACCTTGGTGAAGATGAATATCAATCTCAAGCGAATTGGATAGCCATACTATCATCAAAGCTTTTGATGGAGCCGTAAGTAACTTCGGTCGGATAATTGAAATTTGCTTGATCGAAATTGGTCCTCACACATTCTGCGTATCTTTCCATGTGCTCAAGATAGATTCGGGATCTGACACTGCTCTTGGGGCGACCATGGATTCACATGGCGAGGCGATCCCTCACTCTTCATCAACGGTTGAAATACATCATCAACAATAGCACTTTGGTCGCGGTCATCATCTTTGGCGGAGATTCCTCGGCCGCGAGGACACATGCCGTTCATCGATGCCGATGAGGATGTTGAGCCGATTAGTTTTCATACTTTGGAAATAAGCAATATCGATACCATCTTTGTTGGGCACCATTGCCGAACCCCAAATTTACTGCGAGGTGATGTCGACCACTCGAGAAATGATGTCGTTGGGTCGTAAAAAGCGGGACGAGGGTTGGGTAAAGATTGCGGTATCAAGTACCCCATTCGATTAACGAAGCAAATTTGGAAGCCATTTGGACTAGGCTATTACGCGACTCTAGTCACGAGGAATCCTCATAAGCATCAATGATTCCTTGACTTCAACCATGTGGCGTTTAGCCGCCTTCAAAATCTGAGTCGCACAACCTCCGTAAAGGTGCGACCCGATGTAATGGCTATGTTATGTCCCCAAAGCGATGCGGTGAAGGAGGAAAGAAATCTTTGTTCCAAATCCGCGGTGGAAGAAGAAGAGAGCGAAGAATCAAGCAAGGCGTCATACGGATGATGTCGGTATCGCATCATCGTTCATGATGAACATATATGAGATACACCCAGGCGATGATTGCCCGGACGTAATGGCCATCATTCGGGGACGGGGAGGATGATGACAATCCCTCCATCGCTGCGGTCCACCGGACTTTGCCCTTGCCAATTGGGACAACATTCCTTGCATTGGTCGTCGAGGGTAAAAGCGGTGAAACTCTTTACGCCACTGTAGATATAATAGCTTTGCTTACTTTTTTACATACAGTATTAGCGGTTTATTTTTGCGATATATGCTAACTTGTGTATGATCAACGCATTTCATATATACTAAGTGAAAGCATATTTTGTTTGAGGACTACGAATTTAAATGTGCTGTACTTGCTAGCGATCTGATGCCTCTCTCACGAGGATTGTACCTTTGATGTAGAGATGAATTGACCTTGATGGGATATCTGAGGATGACATTGAGGTGCCTCGAGAAATTGAGAATGGGTGAAAACAAACCCAAACCCAACCTTGATCAAACCACTTCTTTCGATCTCGGAACCTTAGAAAGCCCTAAGTTAATCCAGTTGGTTCGGACCTTACCCCAAACCAGCGGAATGACATGGTTACGCTATTAACTTGATTCGAGGATGTGTTTGCATGGTCTCGTGAAGACATGGTGGGTTTGTCCTTGACATTGTCCTTCATCGCCTTCCCATTAAAGAAGGATTTAAGCGGTCGGTCAAGCGAAACTTCGGTGATTGAAACACGAGTGGAGTTTAAAGGTGAAAGAAGAAATTGTGAAACAATTTCAAGTGGCATCATAATGGTGTCTACATATCTGAGTGGATATCAACATTGTACCCATGCCTAAAACTTGGAGGAAGGTGCGAGTTTGCGTGGATTACGGGACTTGAACAAAGCTTGCTTAAAAGATAGCTTTTCGTGCCATTTATCCACATTCTCATTGACAATCTTTGCGTAATCGACATGTACTCCTTTCTTTGATTGCTGCGGGGTACCATCGGATCATGGTTTTTTGAGGAAGATCGTGTGAAAAAGCGCTTTCATCACTCCTTGGGGAACTTTTTGCTATAGGCGGTTGTCGTTCGGCCTCATCGATCTTGGGAGCTACCTATCAGCGAGCTATGATGGCTCTTTTCCACGACTTAATGCATAAAGAGATTGAGATCTCGTGGATGACATCATTGTCAAGTCCCGGAAGGAGGATGACCATATAGACCATCTTAAAAAGTTGTTCAGCGAGGTTGCGTAAAGTCTGACTTGAAGTTGAATCGACTAAGTGCGCCTTTGGCGTTAAATCGAGGCAAGTTGCTAGGATTTCTAGTCGACCCCACAAAGGGATTGAAATTTGGATCTGCCAAAATCAAGCCATCCTTTGAAATGCCCATTCCTCGACGAGAGAAGAAATACGGGGATTTTTGGGAAGAATCAACTTCATTAGCGGTTTATCTCGACTCACGACAACTTTGTGAGCGATCTTCAAGCTATTAAGGAAGAACTCCTCCATGAAATGGAATGATGAGTGTCGAGAAGGCCTTCCTTACAATCAAAAAGCTTGACTAGTCAAAGCTCCGTTTTGGTACCACCCGGGGATGATGTTCCCCTGTTTTATATGTACTGTCCATAAGTGACAATGCCATGAAATTTGCATCTTTGGAGACGAGAAGGGCGAGAGAGGCGAAGCGAGCTATCTATTACCTCGGCAAAAGGTTCGTGACGGTGAACACAAGTACACTCGATCGAAAAAGGCGTGTTGTGCTTTAGCATGGGCTTCCATGAGGTTCTGACATTACCTCCATGGTCACTGACCCATCTCATATCCGCGTGGATCCTCTCAAATCGTGTTCAACAAACCCATATTAAATTGTAAATTTGTCCGGATGGCGAGTTGATCCTACAACAATTTGACATCGTATATGTGACTCAAAAAGTCCATCAAAAGGTCGAGGAATCGCGGATCGGTTGGTAGCGCACCTTGAGGATTTCAAACCCTTGAAACATATTTCCCACGATGAAGGAGTAATGTGGTCTGTGACAACACCATCGATGCGATCTGCGCATGATCATGGAAGATGTATTTTGATGGGTTATTAATATGGAAGGTTACGGGGTGGAGCGAGTTCTAGTATATCGATGCGGGGAAGCGGTATCCGTTGCCGTCAAATTATAGTTTATCGGCACCAACAATACGGTTTGAGTATGAAAGGCATCTCATGGGGCTAAAACTTGCCCATTGATGGGCATCGAGGCGGTTAAGCTTGTCTTTGGAGATTTGAGTTGGTAATCGAACGATCCACGGAATCTATCAAACCAAGGAACTACATTTCTTTGCCTTACCATCGGCGGAGTTTTGAAGATGGCTTTGGAGTTTGAAGAAATCTCCTTTCTACACATTCCTCGTAATAGGAATGACTTTTTGAGACGCATTAGCAACTTTGGCCTCCTTGATTCGCATATCGAGATAAAGAACATTTGCCAAGCGTCACAATTTCCACCACAAGGCCCGACTATGGAATTACGTTGGAGAAGTATCGGATGAGCTACCTCCCATCCAACATCCTTGGTATCAACATATCAAAGGAATATCTACGAGATGGATCTACACGTTGAGGCGAGCTTAGGCGAGAAAAGCGGATCCATCGACTTCTTTATGAAATTCTACGAGTGGAGATCGCTCTACAAAAGAGATGCGAGGATTAGGTCTCCTCGGATGTTTAGACAAAGATCAAGCCCAAAGGCTTATGGATGAAATCCATGGTGGAGTCTGTGCCCCCCATGAGTGGCTCCCTCCTTGTCGAAAGTCCTCGGGGCCGGGACATTATTGGCTATCTCAAAAGGTGATTGCAGCGACCACGTCAAAAGATGCTATCGATTGCAAATTCATGGGAATGCTATATACGCCCCTCCACGGGAACTCCTGATATGAGTTCGCCTTGGCCCTTCTCGATGTGGGGAATGGGCGTTATCGGGCCCCATCGAGCCTAAAGCGATAATGGTCACCGATTTATCTTCACCATGATCGACTACTTCACCAAGTGGGTGAAAGCGACCTCCTTCCCGAGGGTCACTAAAAAAGTCATCATTGCTTTCGCCGAAACAATGTCGTTTTGTCGATATGGACAACGAGAGGTGATTGTGTTAGAACGATGCAAAAACCTCAACAACAAAATGATGGAGGAATTATGCGATAAATTCCACATCAAACATCTTAACTCTGTCATCTATCGTCCAGAAGATGAGCGGTGTTGTTGTTGAAGCGGCTAACAAAAACATCAAGAAGATTATGCAAAAGATGTCGCATGACCACAAAGATTGGCACGACCTATTGCCTCGACGACTCTGTTAGCCTCTGAGAACCTCGATCGCACTTCATTAGGGCGACCCCTACGCTTTAACCTATGGGATGGAAGCAGTGCTCCCCATAGAAGTTGAGATGGAATCCCTCGAGTGAGTGTTGATCGGCTTCAATTTGGATGAAGACCAATGGGTACAAGGCAGGTATCACCAATTGTCTCAATCTCTAATAATAGCGAAAAAGCGAACGCGGCTATCTTCCATAGTCGATTATATCGACAAAGGATTGCGGATCCTCTGACAAAAAAAAAATCGACTCTGGCGGTTTAAACAACATGACTTGGTTTTGAAGAAGATTCTTTGACAAAGATCGGGCTAAGGAAAATTTTGCTCCCTAATTGGGAAGGCCCGTTTATTGTCAAGAAGTATTGGCGGGAGGCGCTCTCAGTTGCAAGAAATGGAATGGCGATGAATTTCCACAACTCATCAACTTCGAGACAAGTGAAAGCGGTATATAAGTAAAGTAACCAGCAAACACCACAGTGCATCATCATGAGAGTCACGGTCATTTCGGTTCTTTAACCCTTTACCACATCTGACTTTCTACACTTTGCCCCTCGGGGAAACATACTTTTCAAGCCCGGCTGTGACTGGCTTTTCTCCTTTCGCTCTCATCTGACTTTAGGTCATCCAGTGGATTGAACCTCTTGCGTTTGCGGTTTGGCTACCCTTACATGGGATCAAACTTCTCGTACCTACGGTTTATCCTCGACCTAGGATTAAACTTTCTCCTCCCTTTTCGACACGCACATGGGATTACGCTTTTCTTCTGCATACGAGAGGCGAACTTCGTCGACTGATCTCCTCTTCATATAGAATGCGTGGCAACCATTTCATATATGGCGTCATGATAAAACAAAAACAACAAAAACATTTCTACCTCTTCTTACAAAAAAAAAAAACAACCAAAAACATTCCTACACCATTTATCGACCATATATCTGACGTTGAACCTCTTACACGAGGTTTGAACTCATGGACTGATCTCCTCTTGATAGAGATGCGTGGCGACCATTCATGGTGCGGTCTCACCCCCCAAAACCAAAACAAACCCTTGTCGGTGAGTCTTTGGGATCATCCTTGATCCACTACATTTCATTTGGCCCGGACGAAGGGATGGAATTACTGAACTCCTCCAAATAGGAGATTGGCGACCATCTAAAGCTGTGGTCATACCTTGAAGAGCAACACCAATCCATAAGAGGTGGAATTAACTAGGCTTCTCCTAAATAGAAATCTTGGCGACCATCGTAGTGCGGTCGATCTCGAGAGAGAAAGCCACACTCCTCTACACATTTCCATCGAGAAACAAGTCCCAAGACACCAAAGATGGTAGGGATACACATAGATCGATGATCCATTACGAACTATCGAGAGACAACTCGATGTCCATCCACCGGGAGGAATTGAGAATACATCAAGATCACAAGCCACAAGCGGCGAGGCAAAATATCAAGCAAATAGCGAGGACATATCTAAAAAGGGAAGTGATCAAAAATATATTTCCTGTATATATATATAATGTTGTTTGATATATATCTGATATAAATTATACATGACAAAATGGCTAAGCTAGATGCATGCGGGGTAAATACAAGCTCATCTACAAAGTCGGGATATATGCGAGCTAACAAGAATGACATGGCGTCCCTCTCGGAAGAAGGAGGGTGAAGTTGTGGTCTCTGTGTGAGAATATCCACACGACCCAAAAGATGCGTAGCCATCTGCATGGTGACCATATGATCATCGATATATGCGCTCATCTCTGCAATCATGCCGGTGGTAAGGGACCTCAACTGCGATCTTATCTGTGATGGCTACATCCGGCGAGATAGCACTATCCGCTCAACTATCTTTGCATCTCTGGTGATATAGCCTCATCTCGCTCAACAATGATGACATCTCTGCGATCTAATGCCTCGTCTCTCTCTCCAATAGGCGGCGTCCCTCACGTCAAGAAGCGATCGACATCATAGATCGAATCTGGTCTCTCTCAAAGGTCATCGGATGAAGACTACTGCTCTAAATCTTTTGTCTTGAGTCTTTGAATCACAAAATCTTGGTCTTAGGAGAATCGGAAGAAATCTTTGGCAACCCGGTGACGGGCTCCTCCTCGATGTAGGTATCGATGTCCTCCGTGGGCTCTGCATAAATCGACTCGATATATGTTCGATGCTGCGAATCTGCTGCTGCGGTAGATAAAATCTCTGTCTCCATCCATGCGGAATACTCTGCGAGAATAACAAGGGATGGTAGCGGGAAAAAAAAGCTATCTCATGTTGATCCCAACAAGCGTATACACGGGATCGGTCCTCTCTTGAGAGATATCGAGAAGTGAGCAATGACTATCGCCCCCTCGAAAGGATGAAAATCACAGGGCGGAATTGACTGCGACATCACACGGCGATGGGTGATAAGTAGTCACGCCCCTCAAGCCCGACCGGAGGAGAAATCCATGCGGGCGTGAGTAATGAAGTTGTATGGTGAAAGCAAAGCCCGAAAGCACGACAATATGCTAAATGGATCTCGATATCGCAAAAAAATGCGGACCAGGTGAGCATCTATACACTCAGATCATTTGAAAGAGTATGACATAGCCACATCATGGGAGAAGCAATACCCATATATCGTCTAAGGGTACCCACCCGGTCTCAAGTGTGACATAAACCACACATTGACATGATAGAACTCGGTTAAACACACTTGATGGGTAAAATCTGTGATGGGATCTTTGTGCGAGAGTCTCTTTATAATCATAGGTCTGATAGTGCGACCCTCCACGAGAGCTCTCACGGCATGATGATAACGCCTATATCTATCTCATCCATATCTCGTGGCATATACACATATGACGGTACACATAGCATCGATACATCATCAACTACGGCTGACGCTTGATGATCCTCCGTGCGGTGTGAATCCCGGAATGTCGTGAGTGAGTAGCCATCTCGCGCCAAATCATCATACGAGAAAATCTTTGAGAGATCGCGTGGCGGATGTCGGCTCATCATCTGCACTACTCTGCGCCTCAATCATCTGTGAGAGTCATGAATCGATCTACTCATGTCTCCCAAAGCTAGATCTGCTGAGAGTGCATCTAAAAAAGCATCGTCAAGCGTGCATACTCCTCAAAGTAGGAGTCGACTCATGGGTGCCAAAGCGGAATACACACCTGCCTGTCGGTGGTGTGATGCTCTAGCATCCCATCTACAAATCCTGCGGGGAACTTTGAAATGCCAAAAGGGTCATGGTATCTTTGCGACAACAGATCTCTGATCACCTATGCGGTGGTGACATCTTATAAATACCACGATCGCATACCTAATACCACCTTGCGGCGGTGGGGTATGATCTATCTGACTAAGCTCGAAGAAGAAGACATACATGCGAGTGCGTGTCGTAAGACCATCCGAGGGTCGATCTTAGAATATCTACGGACATACATACATATGCATAACATGATACATGCATAATGAGATAATGGATGGCAATATGATATAGGGAATGAAAAATGGTGCATACATTCCTAAATATATCATCATCTAATACATCGACTCTATTTCATCTGACTACAAATCTGAGGGAAATGGGGCACTGCAGCCCTACTACTACTAGAGGCCTATCAAAAGATATAGCGAGAATGGGAGCGACCCCGATATCTAACGAGAGGCTATCAAAAAGATATAACGAGAATATACATCGAGAAGAAAACCGGGGTCTCGATGTCACGTCCTCAATCTGTCCACGATGTAACTCCTCTGAGTCTTTGGATCTCTATCAGCGGGGATGTCGGGGCTATAAAGAGGAGGATCTGCTGCAAAACAAAACCAAATGGGTCATCGAGGGCGGCACGAGTGGAAGGAACAAATGACTCGCCTCTCTTTGGATCTCTGCCAAATCTGCGAATAAATATATATGTACTGGTCAGCTATTTGCGGGTCGAACTATCAATCTGGGTCATATGAGTGGAGCTCGGACCACAAGCTACCCAATCGTCATCATCAAAGATCTGGAACCATGTCCCCATAAAGCGTGTGTGGCGGAATTTGGGCTCCCGATAGTCTTGAGGAACCACCCCAATATTTGGAGCGTCTCACGAGTACATGGGCCCTCGATAATGCAAAGCCGTCGACCCCAACAATGGGATATCGGTGATGGGGGTGGTGTGATCTGAGCCGATGGCGCTGGCGGAGAAGCAAGATCGGTATCTGGATCTCCCTGTGGTGCTCCTAATAGCACGCTCTCTAAATAGAGCTCCGGCCTCCATCGTGAAGAGAGGAACTCTCTGGTAGAAATCAAATACTCGACTCGGTGGGGTGTCCATCCTCAAAAGCCGATGGTTAAATGCTCCCCTGAATAGGAATCCATGTAATGGTACCCGCGTCGACAACTCATTTGCATCTGGCGGTGAGTGAATCCCTCGAGATCTGAGGGACCTCGGCAAAAATAGAATGATGCCCATCGTCGT
The DNA here is from genome assembly GCA_020205615.1 of Panax quinquefolius. Taxonomy (NCBI): domain Eukaryota; kingdom Viridiplantae; phylum Streptophyta; class Magnoliopsida; order Apiales; family Araliaceae; genus Panax; species Panax quinquefolius. The sequence continues at coordinate 45,832,601 of CM035165.1, forward strand.
CCTCGTGGATAGGTATCTAAACCTAACACACTCACGGGGCGTAAACATGGGAGCCTCTCATAGGCCCAAAAGCGCGACCTGATGGCAAAACATCTGCTATCGATAAACACTCTTAACCTATGAATGGGAAAAGAGAGAGAAATACTCACCGGTGAAATGGGTAAAATCTAGCAAGCCTCGGTCGAACCACAGTGAGCGCATGCGCGTGCCCCGGAGGAAATAGGCAAAGGTGTAAGAGCCCCGATCGTACTCTCAATACGGTCCACATCGCGTGTGGCGGTGACCAAAGCGAAAGATACCGTGGAAGAGTTATCGCTATAAAGCGACCTCGAATGATCATCGAGGAACAATCGCGAGAGCGCGATCCACGATCGACATCATCGGGCATGGGCTCACTCGATAGCCGCTTTCATAGCATCTACGCTCAAAAGGACACGAGCAGACGATCACGCCTTTGGCGCCTCTCATGGAACTCTAATAAGGATCGGACGGCGGTGGGGGTGATATTCGCCATGAAAGCCTTTGGCTCCCCTCAAACTCCATACACATGATAAATCGCCGATCCATAGGCGTCATCATCACCTCTCAATCCGGCGGTGGTGGTTGAGTCGATGAAACCATCGCTCGAGACAATGCCACGAGGTAACCCGGGGACAACGGCGGGGAAGGATGGAGAAAATGAATGCCCCAAATCCCCACTCATGCACTCTCGCGCTCTATAGTCGGGATGAAGCGCTGGTACATGGGTGAATCTTTGAACCAGTTCCCTCGAGGTTTGTGTAAAACCGGGAACTGCATGAAATGCGATCAACATCAGAACCCTTTAATCCTCATCGATAGGAAAGAAGGAAGATCAAAGTCTAACGCCATACCTCGTTAGCATGCAAGTACATCGATGGATATACGCTCAAATCACCCGGCAACTACTGGGTTTGCCACTGAATGCTCGGAAGCTCCCTACGAGGGACATATATGCGAGGCGGGATCCTCAATCGGAATATCCTCCTCCTCGTCCTCAGCGTCTGGCACATCTACGGACGGGGCGAATCACGGCCTCCACCAATCGGCGAATTTATGCGGCGAGAGCGAGGGGCGAGGCACTTGAAGCCCTCCGTAAATGCATGCGAGAAGCGGTCTATAGAAGCTGCTTTCGGTGATCCGGATCCATAATATCTCCGGACAACAAGTCTCAAATCACCTCGAGAAAGGGTTGTGGTATTTCCTTACACGGAGCTTTTTAAAATGCATTTATGACTATATGCATGCATGCATTTACTTTAACATATAATAGAGTTAAAATGCATGACTACCCAATGCCTACATTTGAAAAAATTTTGCCATAGTCCCCTTTGAAAATAGGACTATCCACATGCACATAGGCATGTCAGGTGGCCATTCGAGTGCACACACACCCCCAAAGTCATATACATAATATATGCATTAAAAATCAAAATCATCATGCATAAGGCCAACCTCGATGCTAGGAGTACTTTGCCTTTCTACCTTTTGCTCATTGGACCTCAAATAGGACAAAAATAGCGAGAAAAAGGTGCGATTTGATTATCTCAAAAAGTCAAAATTTTTCACATCATTATGTTGACATGGTTTAATACTAACATTTACTATGTTGAATATTTTTTATCAAGTCATTTGTGCATACATAATCACTACTATGTGTTTAGATGCATTTCGTGCGATAACTCTCACAATCATCCGGACATAAATTGGGAAAAAATACATGCATACGTTACGGGATAGTGTAGAACACTTATGCGGTGATAGAATTTTTTGAAAAAGCGGCCCGAACTCAATGAGATCGAAGATGGCTCGCGGTTTTTCTAAGTGAAACAAGTTGAAAATGACTTGTGAGAACCAATGCTTGCGGATTTATCATCCGCGATTGGCGCGAGCCCACTACTGCTGGCTGCGGCGAGGTGCACTGCGGCACCCTATGTGGGTCCCACCCCTCACGGCTCGGTCGATTCGAGTTGAAGCGGAGTTCTTACGGACTAGAAAGGTCAAATCGGAATAAAAATGCCGCGCGATTGAAAGCAAAAGCAACATCTGATCTGGTCTTCTCGGATGAGACTTTGAACACATACATCACTCATTGGTAGTCACCCGAACACAAGGTATACCACACTTGATGATCCCATTTGTCACAAATCACATCGGCAATACCTTATCTGGTCCGATGCTTGACTCAAGGTCGTTTACCTAAATAGGTCCCAGACGAGATTCTGACGTAGGTCCAGGCCGGAATTTACAGCGTAAATCCCCCGGGAATTGCGGGGTCCGGTGGGGTTCGACACGTTCATCCGTTGACATTTCTATCAATGAAGGTCAAGCGACCTTGGCGTTATTTCAAGCCGATGGCAAGTAAACCCATCGAAGCATTGAGGACTATTCGATATTTGCGCATGCGTACTCATGAGTCCCGATGATCCCCCCGGATTCAGCGACGTATATCTCGGGTGGGGGGTTACACATATACATTCAAGCCGTTGACACACATATCAATGAAGGTCAAGCAACCTTGGCATTATCTCAATCGATAGCGATTAAACCTATCAGAGCTATAGAGCTATTCGAGGATTTCATGCTCGATTATTCATATATTCCCGGCGGATCCCCGTGAAGTCGCATATGATGCTCAGATTGATCTACTACGGCGTGAAGTTGAGCAACCTTTGATCAATCTATAGAATCTCGGTAGTTGATTCACGCGTCGGTGAAGGTCAAGCGACCTTGACGGTATATCCACGAGGATTTTGCAACCGTTGATTCACATGTCGGTGAAGTACGCGTCAGCGAAGGTCGGGCATCCCCACGAACATTTGTTGTTGGCGATAAATCAGCGAGGATCTTGACATATCTGGCGATATCAACGAAAGGTCGATGTTATCAAAGAGGATAGATGATGGAATATGTTATACACATCCTCAAAACAGATCAAGCTTTATCCCCACGGATCTCTTACATAAGAGGTACCTCTTGAGGATCAAATCGTTATCAAGAACACGGGAATTTGGTGATAACTCCAACATCAACATCTATGATTCGAATTACACATCAGATCTGGTCGGTATTGCCAATCCCGGTTGAAGCAGCGAGGATCCGCAATCATCCCGGCATGTTTGGGCTACAACCCCGTACACATGCATCATACATTTGCATCATTTTACTACCCATAGTACCACGTTTGTCTTGTTGCGTTTCAAGTGTCTAGGATTCTTTATCCTACCCATGCATCGCCATGCATGAGTATGATAAAGAGGGCATCTGTGAACACTCAAATTTTTTGTACTCTTATTACTAACATTGCGGGAGGATGATTCGTCTTTAAGAGAGAACCACGAAAGACAATCCAAATCCATCCGGATATACTACGGAAGTTCAGCATCAACCCGGATCGCGATGCAGGAGTAACGATTTCAACCTCGGATGTAACCCGAGGCTGCAGATCAATCACGGAACACACAGGAGAAGGCCGATTAATCTCGGAGATAACCCCGAGGTATCGGTCTCGGTCCCAACCATAGGAATAGCCACCAACCTTGGTGATAACCCCGAGGAATGCGGTTTGGCGATAACCCGAAATGCTTGTTTCAAATCGACCGACTTCAATCTCGGCGCTCCTAGCGAGATACTTTGCACCAACACGGCAATAACATCGGGAAGCAGGCACACCTCAAAGATGACAATGAGGACCCAATGATTGCGGCGGTCAATCTCGGTGAAGTCGAGCAGCGTCGCTTTATCAGCCCAATCCGGTGATAACTGCGGTGAGGGGGCAACATCGTCATCTCGTCGAAACACGATGCCACGTCACGTCTCTACTGCAGCGATGTCCCACAAAAGGCTAACCAATCCGAGTGACTATTATGCGGGAGTAGCGGATGAAAGTTGAAGCTTGAAGGCAGGAGGGCATCGTCCCATCTTCAATGACTTCGTACAAACTCTAATCCCATGCCATCGTCTGACTCTCAACGGCGGCGGTCCAAAATAGGTCTGTATACCTCAAGCGGATGCGGATTGCACTTACGAAAAAATGAGAGTGGACATTACGATTGCTGAGTGCACGTGCTTGAGAGCGACCCGGACCCGACAAACCCGGCCCGGCCGGGTTGCCTCTGTACACCTACTGGCTCGGTAGCATGGTACACCTATGAGGCTAATATGCCTATAAATAGAGGGCTTGGGGTGCTGATTTTCTAAGAGAAAAAGACGGGGAAACCCTACACAATTTGCTCTGCACTCGATCGCCCATCTGAGTGTATTTCCCACTTTTAAACACACACTGTGAGCTCATATATAGCCTCTTTTGTACCCACAAAAGCCAGTGTTTACCCACTATAAAGATATAGAAGCCTTTTTTAGCAGTCAGTTGTAAGCCTTCTCACACACTTTAGAGTCTTTCTCTTCATCTTTGCACACACCCTTCTACACGTTGAGAGTCGTGTTGCTTGCTTTTACTTGGGACTTGATCAGTGGTTTCATTTCGTTTCATATATATATATATATATATATATATATATATATATATATATATATTGACTAACATTATCGAGTTATGCCTCGATTGAGCCTGAACTTGATGCAGGCGTTTATTTGCTTTAATATTTATATATATATATATATATATATATATATATTGTATGTCGAACTTTGTTCGATGAGCCTGAACTTGATGCAGTGCGTTGCATTTGCTTTATATATATATATATATATATATATATATATATATATATATATATATAATATATGTCGAACTACATTCGATGAGCACTGATTTTATATCCAGTGCATTTATTAAGCTTTTATATATATATATTATATATATATATATATAGCGTTGTGGTGAACTACATTCGATGAGCTTTGAATTTTACATCAATGCGTTTATATATATATATATATATATATATATATATATATATATATATATATATATATATATATATAAGTGCGTTTTATTATATATTCATCTTTGAGTTTTCTTACGTGGCGGTTGATATATTCTGACTTTATTTATTTATTTTTGTCACTTTGGAGTTTCCTCCGTGGCGGTTTGATAATATTTAACTTGACTTTATTTACATTTACGATCCCCATGGAGGTGCTTCGTGGTTGGTGATCATGTATACGTATATATATATTTATATATATATTATATATATATATATATGCTCTTGCTGCTTTCATAAATTACGGCATTACATGCGCCTAGGAATCATGTGATCACAGATTCATCCCATTGGATCTAGATTCGGTTCCGTGATGGACATTTTTCATTTATGGCGACTTGTAAATTATTTTGTGATGTCTGAATTTCCTCGAGATGGTTTCCATACCCACGAGGAAAGTCGGCATTATTTTTTATATATTATTTTTAAATACGGATGCCTCGCATCCGTCAAATAAAATCAATCGGCCCGATCACTTAATAAAAATGGGAGTGTAAAAGGTCTCAATTCTATTGAGCATCGGGGTTTGAAAAACCTCTTTTATAAAACATCTTTGCTATATCTTGCTAAAATTGAATTTTACATAAATTCAAACCTTGTGTATATAGGTTGAGCGAGGCCTCGCACATCTTCCATATAATAACACATTGACCCACACACACACACACACATTAGGATAATAGTTTCTTGAAAAGAGGCGGTCGTAGTGGTAACACGGATGTCGGGGTGCCTAACACCTTCCCCGCATAACCAAGTCCCGGACCCTAAATGAATCTCGGTTTTCGCAGGCAGTATATCGTGTCACATCTTTGGGTCGATGTGCAAACCTTTTCTCGGTTGTGTTGGTACAACCATTTAAAAACCAATGGCGACTCTTAGCGGTCCATAAATCGACATTATACATATCGGACCTTTTTCACTTGTTTTTCAAACAAATCTCACCTAAAATGAGAACAGAAGAACAAGTAGCAAAAATACGCGAAAGGACACCCAAAAATCCCCATTATCGGATCAATAATTCATATTATTTTAATAATATTACTAGATAACATTATTGGCAATGTCTAGAAAGTTCTTTCTAAGAAGAGGTTTGGTCACCTAATTGTGCCCCAGTAAGGAGAAATCCTTATCGAAAGCCCCTCTTTCTTGGGAAATGACACTGGTTGTCGATGATTGTGATTCTATAATATTTTTTGTGAATAATTAATTATTGATTTATATGATAAGGAAAATATTTATTTATGTGGATATAAATGGAGGAATTTTTAGAAAAGTGACAATTGTTGAAATTTGATATTTTATCTTTTACGATAAAATAATTTATTATTATATTATAATAATATAATAATGGAGATATTTTTACAATAAATGTGTAATATATGAATAAATGAAGAGGAGTATTTTTGTTACAAAAAATGTTTAACATATGTTTTGTGTGTTGGTGGGCCCCATTTTGTGACCGAAATTGGATTATAGCCCGTAAAATCGTTTGTATGTGGATTTCAGTCAATTTCTGCTTGGCATTTGGAAAAACTTAAACTTACAAAGTTGTAGAGAATTGAATTTCCTATGGAATGGACATAAGATTCGAATTTTTCTGATAAAAGGGCTATTTATTATGAATTATTGAAGTTCCAGAATAATTGATTTTTGAAGTTTTAATTATTATTTTTTATGAAAAATGTTTTTGTTATGATTGGTGGGCCCCACTTGTTGTTAAGCATGCTGGTGGGCGTAGGAATTTTAAAAATAATAATAATATTTTATTAAATTTTCTACTTTGGTGTTCTAAGCATTTTCCTATAAATAGGGTGCTTAGGTTAAAATTGAAAATCACACCTGAAACTGAAGTATTCTCTCTCTATATTATCGAGCGTATTCTTGTTATTATTTTGATACTTTGAGTGTTGCTATACGGTGCATGTTTTCTTCAGCAGTATATCCAGTATTCGAGTCAGAAGTACTGTCTTTTTGAGGTAATGGATGTTATTTTTTTATAAATGATATTATTTCTTCTAATATCATTATGCCGAAATATTGATATGAATATTATTGTGGAATTTTTACCTTTTTGTGTCAGGGTTACTATTCACATATACTGCTATTCACGTATACGGCACTATTCACGAATACAATACTATTCACCAAAAAAATGAAATTTTCTTCTTTTTATCCAAGGTGTCTATTATGGTTACTATCTTTGATTGTATCCATGTTTTGATCTTTATTTTGAATTCTACTTCACAATTGGTTATTATGGAGTATTTTTGAACTTGAATAAACTGTAGTACGAATCCCTAATATTTGTCATTTTGACTCACTGGATTCATTTTCTTTAAGATATTTTTTATCATCCTCAGTCCTAAATGATGATATTACTGAATATCTTTGTTCTGTAGTGCAAAGATGAATGATTTACTGATGAATATCTTTGGCCCGTAGTGCAAAGATGAACATGTGTTGAGATGAACATGACCAACTGATGAATATCTTTGGCCTATAGTGCAAAGATGAATATTTGATTCAAGATGTATATTGATTGATTTTACAGGGATAAAATATTGATGATGGAGTTTTAAATCTTAGAAGATAGTAGAATTCATTCTCTACTTGACTCCTCTAATGGATTGATGTTTCCGCTGCAGTTGTTGATCTAAAACTTGTTATCTATTATATTCTATCAGATTTTTCCCTGTTGAAGACTAATGATAAATTTTTGTATATTATCTTAGTCATAATATTATTTACTGGGCTAGTTGAGCTCACCCTTTTCCTTTTTATTCCATTTTTCTTCTCAGAAGGTGAGAATTTAGCAGGAACTAGCCAGGGTATGTGTGACACCCCCGAATCCTGGTACATCATTTCCTCAAGATTTGGTGTTCACTTAATCAAAACATTCATTTCTAACTACCCAATTATAATAAAATTGAATAATAAAAACTTGCCCATACAGGATTAAAAACTCAAATAAAAATCTCCCAGGTTATCTAACCTTTAACAACATTCATTCAAATGCAGAAATTTAAATAAACTTCATTACAATCTTTAAACCAAAGTCTGAAAGTAAACTATCAAAACTATTACAAATCTTCAATATTTATTCATCTTACCTTTGCCCTTACTGGTGCTAGGTACGTCACCCGTTTCAACTTTAGCTGTAAGAAATTTTACAGAGCAAGAGTTGGCAAACAAGGCCCCCTTGAAATAACAATAAGTAAATCTTTAAACTTTTACATCAATTGCCAATATTAGGCTCAATAGAACTGAACAATATATTCTATTAACTTTCTAAAAATTTTAACATTCACCGAGGGTCTAATGACCACGAATCATGTCCATGATTATAAGTAATCTTTCAACTTTAACTTTAACGATCGTAAGACTATAAGGACTCCACGCACTTGGGGATCAACCCTTCGCATACAATGTATTGTGCACAACCATTTCAACGCTAAGCGTAAACCTCTATTAAAAGAGTTGTTCATCTCAGTATTTAGAGTACAAGTCCGCACCAAAGTAAGTTTGGTTTGGATACATTACAGGGTAATTTAGAATTCAACGGTAATCAACTAAGGATTAGTTGATTACAAAAGAAATAACTGTATGCTATGGAATAATCCTAACTGAATTGATATTTATAAATTAACATCATACTTTAGGAATAATCTAATAGCATAAGCATGGAATAATCATAACATTCAAGGTTATTGAGGATTGGGTACTAAACATGCATCATGAATAGTAAATTGAACGACAAAGTTGCTCATAACTAGAATACAGTGACTCGCATGCTAACTAACGAGTTACATATTAAAGAAACTTGTTCAATAATAAGATGGAAGATGTAGAATACTTACATCCTCATGAACCAATAGATATAAGAGCTTTATCAATAATAAACAATCTAACTCCACGTAAGTGTAGAGTTAGCAACTTGTACAATTGAAATGGAATTAAAAGCAATAATGTGCTCAACGAAATTAAACTTGTACAACGAAGTTTTAGAGTTAGAAAACTTGCATTTAGCACAAGCTAAACCTTACAACTTGAATCAATACCATATACATATGTCATCATGACATAATTAGTCATTACCAACATTTTATATCTATATAAACAAATATATACATCATGTAGGTCAAATTACCAATTCACATAATCAAACTACGTTAATACTAATTAACTCTTGATAACATGCTCATTCATAGTTTAATACTACTAAAATCATCATTTAGCATTCATAATATTAACAAATAACCTTTATTTTCAAAATTTGTGTAATAAACTAAAAGCTCGTCGAGACCATTACGCTAACTTCATTCATTGCTGCGATGCCACATTTACATTGTGGCTCATACTCATGGCGTAGTGATGGTATTCTTGGCGCCACTAACGATCTTCTTTGGAAGCGTATGTAAACTCCAAAGAGACTCGAATCGATATGGCGACTTGCAACAAAGACAAGAAAAAAGCCAATTTGGCCTACAAGCTCGAATCTAATTGACTGATTAACATGTAATACACATATAGACTTAATATAAACATATTTTGAAGACTTCTAACATGTTTCTACTTATAAAATAACATAAACATCAAATTTATAACACCCAATTTCAATGTTTTTGGCAAAAACTCCATCGTTGACATTTTTAATGAAAATTCAACATTGTGATTTTGTTTTTCAATCAAAACAGAAATTTCAAAACATCATAGTTATGATTATACATACTCTATCAATTTCCATAATCAATTTATCAATTTAACAACTAATTAAACCTCAATTTCTATTCTAAATTAAGTCATATTCATATATATTTTCATGTAAACACTGTAATATATTTTCTTCCACAAAACACATACATACATGAACTAGTTTCTCTATAATCATATACAAACTCATGAAATCATCTCATATTCAATAATTAATCATATAACTATAAACACCATCAATTTATCTTTTATAAAATTTCACAGAGAACTTTTTGGAAGAAGAAGAAGATAACAAATTTTTAAGGAAAAAGGTTTGGATGATACCTTTTATGCTAGATGATGAAGGTTTTCCTTTCTATGATTCTTTCTTCCAATTCATTTTATCAAAACCTGTTAGGATTTCTCTCAATTTCTCAAAAGTTTTCTTCTTCTCTCCCTTTTCTTCTTCTGAGTTTTCTTTCTTCCTAACTCTAACATACGTAGAATAATATAATGTATATAGTAATAATAGATATATTAAGTATAGGATTTAACTGACATCAGTTATAGTATTTTAAAAATCAAAAGCCATAAGGCTTGTTTGGCGATTATGCCTGACACCACGTCCTTTGCAGCCATTGTGTCCTGGACGGTCATGTTAAAGGTTCGAGCGGTCGATCGGTTGGGTTGTGCAGGTCCACCAATCATTAACTTGCTCCCTCCTCCCTGGCCTCCGCCAGCTCCACTGCTTCCTTTCTTTGGGCAATCCTTTATCTGGTGCTCTGTCGATCCACAAGCAAAACATCCTCTGATCTTCTTTGGCTTTGGGCAATTTGGCGAGATGTGCCCCACTTGGCCGCAATTATAGCAAGTGGTCTTTCCTTTCCAGCATTCCCCCTGATGGTTTCTTCCACATTTGTTGCAAGCTTTGGTCTTTTTGTTGAAGTTTCCCTGATGACACCCTCCTTGGTTATTATTTCTGTTGTTGTTGTGGTTGTTATGGTTGTTGTTTTCCCATTTCCTCTTTCCCGAATTACTTCCCCCACTGCTGCTTCCTCCATGATGCTCATTACTGGTGTTCTTGTTCTTCTTCTCATTATGATATAGACTTAAGGCCTCACTGCCACCTTCCGCAATGACTGCCTTCTCCAACAAGGTCGTAAAGGAATCAATCTGAAAGACTGATATCTTATTATACAACCACGGCTTCAATCCTTGCTCGAAGCATCTCGCCTTCCATTCTTTTTCCCTAACTTGGTGTTCCGCAAATTGTACTAGTTCATTAAACTTAGCAGCGTATTGCGCCACCATTATATCTCCTTATTTCAACTCTAGAAACTTCACTTCCATCCTACTCTTCATACTCTTCGGAAAATAATTCTCAAAAAACAGCATCGTAAACCTCTCCCAAGTTATCGTTCCTTCCCCAACTCTCTGCTGTTAGTTTCCACTAATAGTTTGCTTCGCCCCTCATCATGTATGTTACAAATATTGTCTTCTGGTCTTCACCCATGCGAGCTATAGTGAAGGCCTTCTCGATCTCCTTGATCCAGGTTTGCGCAACTATCGGGTCAGTAGTTCCCGTAAACTCTGGGGGTCCTACACTCTTAAAATCTTTGAAGGTTGTTACTGGGATAGCTTGGGGAACGGGTGGTACGGGTTCGTTCCTTCCCCTCAGAGCTTCTCCCAACAAATCTACCAGTCGCTATATCGGATCTACTTGTCCTCTCTCATCATTAACTGTCTCTTCTTGGACAGTTATTCTACGTCTGCGCGGCATTTTTCGCATCACAAAATTTTTCATCTTATTATCTAACTATCTGATTTAGACATTTCTCAAATGAAAAGAACTAAAAGTTTATAACACATTTCTGAAATAAGATCATTTATATTCATATGCTAAAGGGTTACAATACACGTTCTTTTCTAGCATACTGCTATAAATGAAAACACATATCCCCTAACATCACAAATGACAGGGACAATACTAGCTTACTACCCCTCCAATGTGACGCCCCCAAAATAGGTATACATAACCTATTCTGAGTCGTCAAATACATGGTACAGAATATAAATATAACTTAATTATACAACTGTCGTGTAAAGTACGAGAAAACATAAGCTATGAGTTTCAATACAAATATTGTCGTCTAGACAATATACAAACTCAAATTCAATATTATCACATTTATTTTCCACTATTTCACTAAATAGTGAGGACTACTAATGCTATCATCTAGTCCGTCACTCCGTTCCCCGACTAGTCCCTGCTACGTTCTCATTTCTTGAAGAGAACAATAAAAGTAAAAGGGTGAGCTTAACTAGCCCAGTAGGAAATATTATGACTAAGATAATGCAGAATATATTATCTTTTGCCTTCAACAGTGTTAAACTGATACAATATAACAACCATCAAGTTTAATTGCAGCGGAACAAGCAATCCATTAAAAGAGTCAAGTAGAGAATAAAATCTACTATCTTCTATGATTTAGAAGGTTTTTCATCGCTTTTATCGCTGGGACTCAGCTTAGTAAATAATTCACATCATCGAATCACCCCTGCACTATGACCAAGGATATTCTTTAGTATCACGACCACAATTATCCATGCACTACGAGCCAAGAATATTTGTGTATTCAATAATGGTCATGATCATGCCAACAACTGTCCATCAATGCTCTACAGGCCAATGAGGACTTTTTCCACATCATTTGTAACATTACGGACATGATTACACCGAATAATCCCTGAACATAATCATACCAAGTCCATCTATGCACTATAGGCCACAGATGACTTTCAACAAAATATAAACATGAGGATGATGATAATGATATAAGAATTCAATAAAACAAGTTCAAGAATTATTTTATCCAGGAACAAATAACGTCCAAATTGTCAACATAATACTGCTTTATAGAGTAAAATTCAAGAATGCTCAGAAGAATATTTTCATGAAAAGATACTGGATGAAGCGCAAATATCAAGGATATTCCACTAATTTCATGGAGTATAGAAGTCAAAACTTTAACAAACTGAGTATAATAAGGAATGGAATAACAAAAGAAATCACCGGGCATGAGATAGACCCAAGATGCAAAGTTATTCCAACAGAATAATAAATAACGGAATCAGTCCCACGTAAAATGCATGAGACGGTATATTCCAACAAAATAATAAAGATGTAATTAGGTCCCACGTAAACGCATGCATGTGAGGATATTCCAAATGTAATAATAATAAAGGCGGAATCAGTGTCCGCGTAAAACGCATGAGATGTGATATTCCAACAGAATAATAAAGAGCGAGAACTGTGTTCGAGCGTAGAAACGCATGTGAGCATGGATGTTCCAATAGAATAATAAAGACGGAATTAGGTCCGGTGTAGAACACACAGACAGGATATTCCAATAGAATGATAAAGAATGGAACAACAGAAGAATTTCACCAAGTATAGGGTAGTTCACAGATACTGAGTTATTCCAATGTAATAATAAAGAATGGAATAACAGAAGTTCTCTTCATGGATAAGAAAGAAATAATACTCCCTACCTTAGAAAAACTGGATACTGGACTAGTGAGGTAGAAGACTTCTCTTCTTCTTTCTATAATTTCTCTCTATAATAATCGCACGTTTTGATAATTGCACGTTTTGGGGCTCGAAATATAGTTTCGATAATTGCACGTTTTGGGGCTCGAAAAATTACAGTACAATACCTCTAACTTTTCCTTTATTTTTAATTTAGTCATGGAAGTATTATCAAACTTGAACCACCTCCCCTAATAGTAAATAATGTGATTCAATAGTAAATTATGTGAATCAATAGTTCTAAACATGTGAAAATACAAATTACAGTATAGTACCTCCATCTAAACCTCCATTTTTAACTTAGTCATGCAAGTATTATCAATCTTGCACCAACTCCCCTAATAGTAACAAGAATGTGAAACAATAGTATACACATGTGAACAAATAGTTATAATCATGTGAAATAATAGCAATCAATTGCTCATTTATCCGGTTAAATGCCCGATTGGTCAATATAACCTCCAGACATCAATTATTATCGAAATAATTGTCGATTTTCACTAACACAAATAATTCCAACACAATGAAACCATTTTTATCAAAAATATGAATTTTAAAATTTCAAAGTTTGACTTTTCCCAGAAAAGTCAACTATTGATCTTTTTGACCAAATAGTGAATTCCGAAAAATTTTGTGTTTATAGACTATTTTTACTAATTTCATCATTCCGGACTCAAATATCACGTCCGCGTCTCCAAATTCAAATCTGAACACAACTTTAATTTTAATAACATTCATCATTAATATTATAACTCATAATATTTATCAACCAGGTCGTTCCCAGAAAAGAGGGGGCTTTCCAATAAGGATTTCTCCCTATTGGCGCGCAATTAGGTGACCAAACCTCTCCTTGACAGAAATTTTAGACATTGTAAATATTGCAATTTAATAATATGAATATTTAATAAAATAACATATTATGCAGATGATACTATGACAGTAATCGAATCAATAATATGAGAGATATGAAACAACAATTACTGTAGCAATAATTGAGTATAACTGAGTGACTTCTCACGTAAGCATCAATAATCAATACCATGTGCTACTATGCAACCACGCGTATTACTGTACTTTTAATACCGGGTAGTTCAACAGTTAACGGTAAAACTTCTGCCATTATTTTCATAAAGTATTTTTGTCGTTTTCTCAATCAAACAATAATTCCATAAAGGGGTTCACCAATGATTGTGTGCCAGTTGTATGAATATTCCTGTTTAAGCGAATATTCCCCACCAATCGAATATTATATAACAACTTGCGTACTTTTGCAAAATTTGTAAATATTACCCACAATTATAACATTATATCAAATCCACACCATAATATTCAAAAATATATTTCGAGAAAATTTAATCTTTATTCAAAAAGTTGGGGTCTTACAACCTCCCCTTCTTATGAAATTTCGTCCTCGAAATTAGGGTGCATACCTGGTATGTCGAAGAGGTAAGGATATCTTGATTTCATCTCAGATTCTAACTCCTAGGTCATTTCTTCCATATCGTGGTTTCTACACAAAACTTTGACTTGAAGTATAACCTTGGAGCGTAGAATATGATCCTTTTTATCCAAGATTTTAACAGGTAACTCTTCATACGTTAAATCTTCCTTTATCTCGTCTGGTTCTAATTTATTAATGTGGTTCGGGTCTTTCACATATTTACGTAACATAGATATGTGAAAAACGTTATGAACACGAGACATACTTGGCGGTAAAGCGAGTCTATACGCCACAGTTCCTACTCGATCGAGGATTAAAAATGGGCCAATGAATCGAGGGTTTAGCTTTCCTCTCTTTCCAAATCTTGTAATTCCTTTCCATGGAGCAACACGTAATAACACATGATCTCCAATATCTAATTCTACGTCCTTTCGATGAAGATCAGCATAACTCTTTTGTCGATCTTGTGAGGTTTTTATACGTTATCGGATCGTTTGTATCTTTTCCGTAGTCATATATACCAACTCCGGTCCCAACAACATTGCTTCACCCACCTCATCCCAGTATACTAGAGAACGACACTTTTTTCCATACAACGCCTCAAATGGAGCCATGCCAATACTTTCTTGGTAACTGTTGTTGTAGGAAAACTCCACCAATGGTAGAAACTTATCCCAACTTCCCTTGAAGTCAAGGACACAGAGTCTTAATAGATCTTCAAGAGTTTGAATGGTCCTCTCTGACTGCCCGTCCGCCTGAGGATGATATGCCGAGCTAAATCGTAAATCCGTGCCCATAGCTTTTTGCAAACTAACCTAAAATATTGAAGTGAATCTTGGGTCTCGATTAGAAACTATGGATACTGGCATACCATGCAGTCTTACAATCTCGTTTATGTATGTACGAGCAAGACGTTCAAGTGTATAAGTTTCTCGTATAGGTAGGAAATGAGCAGACTTGGTCAATCTATCAACAATGACCCAAATCGCATCTATGCCTTGAGAAACCTTGGGAAGACCAGTAACGAAATCCATAGTAATGTGTTTCCACTTTCATTCAGGAATTTCAAGTGGTTGCAATGGACCTTATGATACTTGATGCTCCGCCTTGACTCGTTGACAAGTTAAACACCTTGAGATAAACTATGATATCTCTCTCTTCATATTTCTCCACCAAAATGTATGTCGAAGATCACGATACATTTTGGTACTCCCAGGATGGATTGCAAACGGTGTGTTGTGCGCCTCCATCATGATTTTATACTTTAAATCAGGGTCGTTACGAACACAAAGTCTAGAGTTGACTCGAAGTATTCCTTCCTCATCGATTCTTGCTTCCGATATAACACCTTCTTGTACTTTCTTCATCATACGCATTAGCTCCAGGTCTGTAGCTTGAGCAGCTTTAAGTTTATCGATTATAGTCGGTTCTACTCGTATATTTGCCATCATCATGTGGGTCCCTGGAGTCTTTAACTCTATCTCTATCCTTTACAAGTCATACAAAATGGGCCTTTATGTTGACAATATCGCACTCGTACTTGCATATGATCTTCTACTCAATGCGTCAGCTACCACGTTCGCTTTTCCAGGATGGTATTGGATGGTATGATCATAATCTTTCAACAATTCAAGCCAACATCGTTGTCGTATGTTGAGTTCCTTTTGAGTGAAGAAATATTTGAGGCTTTTATGATCCGTAAAGATTTCCACTTTCTCCCCATACAGGTAATGCCTCCAAATCTTAAGCGCAAAAACGACAGCTGCCAACTCTAGATCATGAGTAGGGTAATTCCTCTCATATTCTTTGAGTTGTCGTGAGGCATAAGCTATGACTTTCCCATGTTGCATGAGAACACATCCTAACCCTTTGCCTGAACCATCACTGTAGATGACAAATCCCTCCGAGCCAGATGGTATTGTCAGAACAGGCGCTGAAATGAGTCTCCTCTTGAGTTCTTGAAAACTCTTCTCATATTTCTCACTCCAACCAAACTTTGTATCTTTTCGAGTCAGCTGAGTTAATGGAGTAGCGATTCGAGAAAACTCTTCTACGAATCTCCAATAATAACCAGCTAAGCCGAGAAAGCTACGTACTTCGGTCACTGATTTAGGTTGCTCCCAGCTTTGAATAGCTTTAATCTTTGTTGGGTCAACAGATATTCCATGACTTGATATCACGTGCCCAAGGAATGCTACTTCCTCAAGCCAGAACTCACATTTCTTCATCTTGGCATATAGCTTGTTTTCACGAAGCTTTTGGAGTATCAGCCTCAAGTGTTGCTCATGATCTTCACAGCTTATGGAATATATGAGGATGTCATCAATAAAGACGACCACAAAATGATCCAAATATTCCTTGAATACTCGGTTCATCATATCCATGAAGGCAGCAAGAGCATTAGTCAATCCAAAAGACATGACTAAGAATTCATAATGCCCGTCATAGGAGTTTTGAAGGCGATCTTTGGAATATACTCGATTTTAACCTCAAATTTGATGATATCTAGAACGAAGATCGATCTTTTAAAAAAAATTGTGCTCCTTGTAGCTGATCAAACAGGTCATCAATACGTGGAAATGGGTACCTATTTTTGATGGTGACATGATTCAACTCCCGATAATCAATACAAAGTCGTATACTCCCATCTTTCTTCTTCACGAATAGAACAGGAGCACCCCAAGGAGAGGTACTAGGACGAATGAAACCAATGTCTAACCATTCCTGCAATTGGGTCTTTAACTCCTGAAGTTCAATAGGAGCCATTCGATATGGGGTTTTGGAAATGGGTTTTGTACCGGGTTCAAGGTCAATACAAAATTCAACTTCACGCTTTGGGGGTAGGCCAGGAAGTTCTTCGGGGAATACGTCAGGAAATTTATCAACAATAGAAATATCCTTCAAATCTGACGTATTTTTGTTTAAATCCGTGACATGAGCTAAGAAAGCTTGACATCCGTTTTTCAATAAATGAATAGCTTTATGGCTTGAGATGACCGTGATTGATTTTAATTGTTTGGTCGCTTGAATTCACATAATAGGTTTATTAGGAATATGAAAGCTAACAACCTTACGAAAACAATTAATTTTAGCATAATGAGTAGTTAACAAATCAATCCCTAGAATCACGTCAAATGCAAGTATTTTTAAGGAGATAAGATCGACAGGTAATGTGCGGTTACCGATTTGAATCAAACAAGACTTATAAACAGTGGATGTAATGAAGGTTTCTCCTATTGGAGTTTCAACAGATAAATCAAAGTCTAATTTCTCCGGAGTCAAATTTAAACGTTGAGCGCAAGTAGGAGAAATAAAAGAATGGGTAGAACCGGTATCAAATAAGGTATAGACTTCACTAGAGTTTATGATAAGCTTACCCGTGATAACCTCGTTCGGGTTCCTTGCTTTCTGGGAGTTCACAACAAATGTTCTCCCTTGCACCAATGTGCCTCCATCCTAGCTGAACTTGTCTTCGGTGAATGACAAAATCGGGCTAGGTGACCTTCTCTTCCACAATTATAACACGCTTTGGATGGCATCGCACAGTTTGGACTTATATGTCCCTCCCCTCCGCATTTGAAGCATATGATAGGTGGTCGTTCTCCTTCCTTAACCACGGTTGCTGATGCTGACGTTTTTCCATCATTGTTGAATCTCTTTTTCTTGAAATGTCCATTTTTACTATCTTGGCCATGATTACCACCGAAGTGGTTACCATTTCTGGCATGTTGATTCCCTCCACGTTTGTTGTCACCGCTTCGATGACTGATACCACTGGTATTTTCATGATGCCGGCTGCTTTCTCTTGGTTGCGTTGACTCGTTATCGCGCTCCAATAACTGAGCCCTATTTACAATATCTGAGTACAAACACAGTTTATGAGAAATAAGATATTGACGTATCTCTGGTTTCAAACCTCTTAAAAACATTCGTGTCATTCGCTCCTTATTATTGACCAAATGGGATGCAAACCGGGATAACTCCGCAAATTTAGCCTCGTATTGCGACACGGTCATATTGTTTTGTTCCAACTTGATAAACTCCACCTCTTTCATGTGACGAATACTTTCGGGAAAGTACTTGTCGTTGAATATCTCTTGGAACTTCTCCCAAGACATCTTGAGTGCGTCAGGCTGGGTACGTTTTACAGATTCCCACTAGTAATCTGCCTCTTCACGCAACATGAAGGTGGCGAAGGGAACCTTTTGCTCCTCGGAGCATCCCAAGACATCAAATATCTTGGTGATCTGCTTTATCCATGCTTCAGCCTTAAGTGGTTTTGGCTCTCCAATAAACTCCGGTGGTCCCAGCTCCTTGAACTATTTAGCGGTGACCATTCGAGAATTTCCAGTGTTTCCACCTACATTTTGATTAGTGTTATTGTTTGCATGAGGATTGTCGCCTCTCCTGATGTTGCATGAATTGCATAAAGCCTCTGAACATTCCATCGTTCATCATTTGGTTAGTGTTATTGTTTGCATGAGGATTGTTGCCTTCCTGATGGACATTATTCTTATTGTTGATCTGTGGAGACTCAACGGTCTCTTATGCTCCATTGCTATTCTCAATATTCTCGAATGCCATTTTCAAATACTGTCACAAAATAAGGGTTAATTGACATGCAACATATTATCCATATACTCTGACAACCAATTAAATACCAAATAAACTTAGGTAGGTCATACTAGTGAAGGAATTCCCCGTCTCTCCCCTCCTAGTTCTAGTCTCACATCTTAGCCAGGGATCATATCCCTCAGATTTGATACCAACTACGATGCCCCCAAAATAGGTATACATCACCTATTCTCGAGTAAATCAAATACATGGTACGTAATACAAATATAACTTAATTATACATTGCTTAGTGTAAAAGAACGACAAAACATAAGCTATGAGTTTTAATACAAATATTGTCGTCTAGACAATATACAAACTCAAATTCAATATTATTACATTTATTTTCCACTATTTCACTAAATAGTGAGGACTACTAATGCTATCATCTAGTCCGTCACTCCGTTCCCCGACTAGTCCCTGCTACATTCTCATTTCCTGAAGAGAACAATAAAAGTAAAAAGGTGAGCTTAACTAGCCCAGTAAGAAATATTATGACTAAGATAATGCAGAATATATTATCTTTTGCCTTCAACAGTGTTAAATTGATACAATATAACAAACATCAAGTTTAACTGCAGCGGAACAAGCAATCCATTAAAAGAGTCAAGTAGAGAATAAAATCTATTATCTTTTATGATTTTAAGGTTTTTCATCACTTTTATCATTGGACTCAAATTTTAATAAATAATCCACATCATCGAATCACCCCACACTACTGACCGAGGATATTCTTTAGTATCACGACCACAATTATCCATGCACTACGGGCCAAGAATATTTGTGTATTCAATAATGGTCATGATCATGCCAACAATCGTCCATCAATGCTCTACGGGCCAATGAGGACTTTTTCCACATCATTTGTAACATTACGGTCATGATTACAATCGAATAATCCACAGTCATAATCATACCAAGTCCATCTATGCACTATAGGCCACAGATGACTTTCAACAAAATATAAACATAAGGTTGATGACAATGATATAAGAATTCAATAAAACAAGTTCAAGAATTATTTTATCCAGGAACAATTAACGTCCAAATTGTCAACATGATACTGCTTTGTAGAGTAAAATTCAGGAATGCTCATAAGAATATTTCCATGAAAATATATTGGATGAAGCGCAAATATCAAGGATATTCCACTAATTTCATGGAGTATAGAAGTCAAAACTTTAACCAACTGGGTATAATAAGGAATGGAATAACAAAAGAAATCACAAGGCATGCGATAGACCGCACAGGCAGGTTATTCCAACAGAATAAGAAATAACAGAATCAGGTTCGGCGTAAAACGCACAGACAAGATATTCCAACAAAATAATAAAGACGGAATCAGTCCGCGCCAGAAACGCATGAATAGGATATTCCAAATGAGAATAATGAAGGCGAGAATCGGTCCCAACGTAAAACGCATGCAGACAAGATATTCCAATGTAATAATAAAGACGGAACCCGTGTTGGCGTAGAAACGCATGCATGAGGATGTTCCAGCGAATAATAATAAAGATGTAACCAGTCCTATAGGAGTAGACGCATGACAGGATGTTCCAATAGAATGATAAAGAATGGAACAATGTAATAATTTCACCAAGTATAGGGTAGCTCAGCGTATACATGTTATTCAATGGAATAATAAAGAATGGAATAATGAAGTTCTCTTCATGGATAAGAAAGAAATAATACTCCCTACCTTAGAAAAAGCGGATTTGGAATAGTGAAGTAGCGAGACTTTCTTCTTCTTTCTATAATTTCTCTCTATAATAATTGCTTCTAAAGCTTTTGTGAATTGGTGAGAAATGAAGGAAGAATGAGCTTCTATTTATAGAAAAATATAGTTTCGATAATTGCATGTTTTGGGGCTCAAAAATTACAAGACAATTGTGGCGCCCCAAAATAGGTATACATCACCCATTACGAGTTGTCAATACACGTAGTGCGAAACAACTACAACTTTATTATTACAACAAGTAAAATCGTGAGTTTGAATACAAATATTATCTTCTAGACAATATCTATACTCAAATAAATCCTCATCACATTTATTGATACATTATTTTACAAAATGGTGAGGACTACTAAACAACTCTCTCTAGAACCTTCATTCCATACCAGACTAAGTACTCGTTATATTCTCGCCTCCCGAGAAGAAAAATGGAACAAAAGGAAAAGGGTGAGCTCAACTAGCCCAATAAAGAATATTATGACTAAGATAATATACAACAAATTATCATTAGTCTTCAATAGGAAAAATCTAATAGAATACAATAGACAACAAATTTTAAATCAATATTCGCAATGAAATAATAATTCATTAGAAGAGTTAAGTAGAGAATGCAAACTACTATCTTCTATGTATGAATTTAAAAGTTCATAAATCTATCTTTTATCCCCGTAACATCAATCAATATATATCTCGAATCAAATATTCATCTTTGCACTACTGAGCCAAAGATATTCATCAGTTGGTCATGTTCATCTAAACACTTGTTCATCTTTGCACTACTGGCCAAAGATATTCATCAGAAATCATTCATCTTTGCACTACAGGCCAAAGATATTCAATAATATCATCATTTAAGACCGAGGATGATGAAAATATTTTTAAGAAAGCGAATCCGGTGAAACAAAATGACAAGGATTAAGGATTAAGGATTCGTACTTTGTTTTATCCATGTTCAAAATACCTCAAAAATAATCATAGTGGTGTAAAATTCATGAATGATCAAAACATGGATACAATCAAAGCTAGTATCCGAATAGATATTTTAGACGAAAAGAAGAATTTTCATTTTTTGATGAATAGTGTCAGATATCGTGAATAGTCCGAGTATCGTGAATAGTAACTCGACACCAAAAGATAGAAATTTCCCGAAAAAAAAACATCTTCACGCTTCATGAATAGTACTCGTGAATAGTAACTCTCATGAATAGTAACTCGTGAATAGTAACTCATAAATAGTAACCCCGAGCATGAAAAAGTTCCAAATTTGATAAAAAGTTCTAACCAATATTTCAAAGATAATGATATTGAAGAAATAATATCATTCGAGAAGAAAATAACATCCCTTAACTCGAAAGATTAGTACTTCTATTTGGAATACGGGTATAGTCTTTGAAGGGAACTTGCACCGTCTAACAATACTCAAAGTATACTCAAAATACTCACAAGAATACGCTCGATAATATAGAGAGAAAACTTCAGTTTCTGGTGTGATTTTCAATTCTAACCTAAGCACCCTATTTATAGGAAAATGCTTAGAACACCAAAGCAGAAAATTTAATAAAATATTAATATATATTATAAATTTCCTTAGCCCATCTTTGAAGATCTGATTTCAGCAATTAATAACACATGTTAGCCCACTTAAATGCAAAAAAAACGTTTTTCTTTAAAATAATAATTAAAACTTCCAAAAATCAATTATTTCGGAGCTTCAGAACTTCAATAATTCACAATAAATAGCCCTTTTATCAGAAAATTCAAATCTCGCGAGTTTTTATAGGAAATTCAATTATCTACAACTTTACAGAAGAAAGTTTTTCCGAATTCCAAACAAAAATTGACCGAAATCCACAAACGAGCAATTTTACAGGTTATAATCAAATTTCAGTCAATAAATGGGGTCCACCGACATGTTTAACATGTTTTAAACATTTATTGCAACAAAAATACTCTTCCTCCTCGTATACTCATATATCCCACATTCGTTGTAAAATATCACCATTATTATATTATTAAAATATAATAATATATTTAAATGAATTATTTTATCAGAAAAAGATAAAATTTTAATTTTCAACAATTGTCACATTAAAAATTTTCTCCATCTATATCCACATAAAATCAATATTTTCCTCATCATATGAATCAATAATTAATTATTCACAAATAATATTACAGAATCACAATATTGACAACCAGGCAGTTCCCAAGAAAGAGGGGGCTTTCCAATAAGAATTTCTCCTTACCGACGCGCAATTAGGTGACCAAACCTCTCCTTAGAGAACTTTCTAGACATTGCCAATAATGATATCTAATAATATTATTCGGATAATATGAATTATTGCTTCGATAATGAAAAATGTGTAATGACAATTATTGAAACAACAAAGAATATAAAATATCAACGCAAAGAATCAATAAAATATTCGAGCAGTAATTATCGTAACCATTATTGAGTAGTGCCTTCTTACGTAAGAATCAATAATTGGTGCAATACTGGTGTGCTTCGTGTTTTAACCATCGAGTATTTTAACAAGATTAATCAGAATAACTACTATTTGTTATTTTTAAACAACTTATATTTGTCGTTTTCTTCATCCAATCGCTTTTAGTTATGGGGCCCATTAAAGATCTTTGCGTCGTGCATTTAATATTCCCAGACCAAACGAATATTCCCCGACAACAATGAATATTTTATAACCACTTGCTTATTTTGAAATATTTGCGTATTTTACCCCTAACTATCCACATTAATCAAATCAACCCTTACTATTTCAAAATAATCAATAGAGAAAATTAAATTTCATTAATAATAAGATGGGGTCTTACAACCTCCCTCCTTATGAAATTTCGTCCCTCGAAATTGACGACGCACACAGTGTTTGAAAAGGTGAGGATACCTCGCTTTCATTTCCATTTCCAATTCCGTGTCATTTCCTCTATAGCATGGT
Organism: Panax quinquefolius; assembly: GCA_020205615.1. NCBI lineage: Eukaryota > Viridiplantae > Streptophyta > Magnoliopsida > Apiales > Araliaceae > Panax > Panax quinquefolius. Next base: position 45,856,584 of record CM035165.1, read on the forward strand.
TCCTCCACAAAACTTTAACTTGGTGGTATGACCTTTCTGCTGTAGTAGGACATGCTCCTTCCTATCCAAGATCTTGATGTGGTACCTCCTCATACGTTAAGTCTTGGCTATCTCTCGTCTGGTTCTAACTCTATAACGTGGTTCGGGTCTTTCACATATTTATATTAAGTACAAATATGTGAAACACATTATGAACACGAGACATACTTGAGGTAACGCAAGTCTATAGCCTACATTTCTACTACTCGGTCAAGAATTTGAAATGGACCAATAAATCATGGATTGAGCTTTCCTCTCTTCCTAAATCTTGTAACTCCCTTCCATGGAGCAACTTCGCAACAATACATGATCCCCTACACTAAATTCCACGTCCTTTCGATGAAGATCCGCATAACTCTTTTGTCGATCTTGTGCCATTTGTATCGTTGTCGAATCATTTGGATCTTTTCCGTAGTCATACGTATCAACTCGGGTCCCAACAAAGTGTTGCTTCACCCACCTCGTCCCCAACATCTTTGGAGAAGCGACACTTTCGTCCATATAATGCTTCAAATGGAGCCACACCTATACTTGCTCGATAAGCTGTTGTTGTAGGAGAATTCCACCAATGGTAAATACTTATCCTAAAGCGCCCTTGAAGTCAGGACATGAGTCTTAATAAATCTTCAAGAGTTTGAATAGTCCTTTCGATTGTCCGTCTGGTTTGAGGATGGTATGTCGAATCAATCGTAAATCCGTGCCCATAGCTTTTTTGCAAGCTAACCCAAAATCTTGAAGTGAATCTTGGGTCACGATCGAAACTATGGATACAGGCATGCCATGCAACCTCACAATCTCATTCACGCACATACTAGCAAGACGTTCAAGGAATAAGTCTCCGTGATCGGCAAGAAATGAGCAGACTTGGTTAATCTATCAACAATAACCCAAATAGCATTGATGCCTTGAGAAACCGTAGGAAGACCCGTAATCTAAATCCATGGTAATGTGTTCCCACTTCCATTTCGAGAATCTCAAGTGGTTGCAACGGACCCTTAGGTACTAGATGCTCCGCTTTACACGTTGACAAGTTAAACACATTGAGATAAACTTTGCAATCTCTCTCTTCATATTGTTCCACCAAAATGTATGTCGAAGATCACGATACATTTTGGTACTTCCAGGATGGATTGCAAATGGTGTATTGTGTGCCTCCATCATAATCTTGTACTTCAAATCAAAGTCGTTAGGGACACAAAGTCTAGAGTGGACTCGAAGTATTCCTTCTTCATCTATTCTCGCTTCCGGAATAGCTCCTTCTTGTACTTTCTTCTTCATACGCATCAGCTCCGGGTCGGTGGCTTGAGCAACCTTAACTTTTCTATTAAAGTTGGCTCTATACGTATACTTGACATCATCACACTCATTCCCGCATATGATCTTCTACTCAACGCCGCGTCACTACCACGTTAAACTTTACCGGGATGGTATTGAATAGTGTGGTCGTAGTCTTTCAATAGCTCGAGCCAACGTCATTTGTCGCATGTTGAGTTCTTTTTGAGTAAAGAAATATTTAAGGCTTTTATGGTGCGAATATATCTCCACTTTCTCCCCATATAGATAGTGCCTCCATATCTTTAGTGCGAAAACGATTGCCGCTAACTCTAGATCATGAGTAGGATAATTCCTCTCATACTCTTTAAGTTGTCATGAGGCATAGGTTATGACTTTCCCACGTTGCATGAGAACACATCCTAACCCTTTGCTCAAGCATCGCTATAGATAACAAATCCATCCGAACCAGATGGTATTGTTAGAACAGGTGCCGAAATAAGTCTCCTCTTAAGCTCTTGAAAACTTTTCTCGCATTCTTCGCTCCAAACGAATTTTGTATCCTTCCGAGTAGGCTGAGTTAATGGCGTAGCGATTCGAGAAAACCCTTCCACGAATCTCCGATAATAACTAGCTAAGCCCAAAAAGCTACGTACTTCGGTCACCGACTTCGGTTGCTCCCAACTTTGTATTGCTTCAATCTTCGCCGGGTCCACGGATACTCCATGTTTCGACACCACATGCCCAAGGAATGCTAATTCCTCAAGCCAGAACTCACATTTCTTCAATTTGGCATATAGTTTGTTTTCACGAAGCCTTTGGAGTACCAGCTTCAAATGGTGCTCATGATCTTCACGACTTTTGGAATATATGAGGATGTCATCAATAAAAACAACAACGAATTGATCCAAATATTCCTTGAATACTCGGTTCATCATATCCATGAAAGCCATAGGAGCATTAGTTAGTCCGAAAGACATGACTAAGAATTCATAATGCCCATACCGGAGTTCTCAAGGCGTCTTTGGAATATCCTCGATTCTAATCTTCAAATTGATGATATCCGTAAGCTAAGATCGATTTTTGAAAAGAATTGAGCCCTTGAATTTGGTCAAACAAGTCATCAATACGAGGTAGAGGATACCTATTCTTGATGGTGACATGGTTCAATTCCCCGATAGTCAATACAAAGTCGCATACTCCCCGTCTTTCTTCTTTTACGAATAAAACAGAGCACCCCAAGGAGATGTACTAGGGACGAATGAAACCGATGTCCAACAATTTCTGTAGTTTGACCTTTAACTCCACGAAGTTCAATAGGAGCCATTCGATATGGGGTTTTAGAAATGGGCTTTGTACGGGTTCAAGATCAATAAAGAATTCAACTTCACGTTACGGGGGTAGGCCAGGGGAAGTTCTTCAGAAATACGTCGGGAAAGTCAATAACAACAGAATATTATTCAAATTTGACGTGTCTTTATTCAAATCCATAACATGGGCTAAGAAAGCTTGACATCCGTTTTTCAATAAACGAATAGCTTTATGATTAGATATGACGTTGATTGATTTTAATGGTTTAGTTGCTTGAATTCATACAACAAAGTTGATTAGGAATATGAAAACTAACAACCTTACGAAAACAATCAATTTTGGCATGATGAGTAGTTAACCAATCAATCCCTAAAATCACATCAAAAGCAAGTATCTTTAAAGAGATAAGGTCAATGTGTAAGGTGATGGTGCCAACTTGAATCAAACAAGATTTATAAATAGTGGATGTGATGAAAGTTTCTCCTAACGGAGTTTCCACAGATAGGTCAAAGTCTAATTTCTCCGAAGTCAAGTTTAAACGTTGAGCACATGCAGGAGAGATAAATGAATGGGTAGCACCGGTATCAAGTAAGATATATGTAAGTCCCCGAAATTTTTTTAAATAAAAAGGAATTTCCTTTATTTATTATTTTGAAATAGTAAGGGTGGATTTGATTAATGTGGTTAGTTATGGGTAAAATGCGCAAATATTTCAAAATAAGCAAGTGGTTATAAAATATTCATTGTTGTCGGAGAATATTCGTTTGGTCGTGGAATATTAGATCTGTCGTTGGGAATATTAAATGCGACGCATTTGACCATGTGTGGGCCCCATAACTTGAAAGCGATTGGATGAAGAAAACGACAAATATAAGTTGGTTTAAAATAAGCAGAAGTAGTTATTCCAAGATTTTAAGATCATTGGAATACCCGGTGGTTAAAATACAAGAATATGTCTGGGTCAAGACTGCTGATGCACTGCAGTATTGCATGTATTGTTGAATTATTGATCCTTACGTAAGAAGGCGCTTACTCAATAATTTTTACAAAGAGTTTCTTGTTCAATAGTTTATTTTATTGATTCAATAATTCTTTGCGTTGGTATTTTATATTATTCTTTGTTTCAATAATTGTCATCGCACAAGATTTCCCATTATCGGATCAATAATTCATATTATTTGAATAATATTATTAGATAACATTATTGGCAATGTCTAGAAAGTTCGTTTCTAAGGAGAGGTTTGGTCACCTAATCATGGCGCCAAGAAGGAGAGATCCTTATTGGAAAGCCCCTCTTTTACGGGAAGAACTGATTTCATCATAAATGTGATTCTCGTAATATTATTTGTGAATAATTAATTATTGATTCATATGATAAGGAAATATTTATTTTATATGAATATAAATGATGGATTTATTTATGTGGTTATTAATGAAGGAATTAATGTTGAGGTGTTTTATCGGTATTTTATCGGATTGGAGGTATTAAAAATCAAATCGTGGGTTTTGAGATATATTCATGGGTTATAATTTTAATCCGACCGTTGGATCGTTGTAATTTTTGGATATGTTATACATACATAAGTTGAGTATATGTCCACAAATTTTGAACCGTTAAAAATGCACGAATGATTTGTTGTGAATTTTAAGAGGTGTCGGATTAGGAAATTAGGTTTATAATTGATTTTGGTGGAAAATTCTAGAATTGAGTGGGCCCCACTTGTGGTTGGTGAAGAAATGTGCTGAATTTTATTTCAAATGTGGTGGGTGGCAATAGTAGCGGTGTAAAGCCATCAGTTGAAAGTTAAGTCCGCTTGATGCGTGCTAACATTTTCCTATAAATAGAGGGCTAAGTTAGAATTGAAAATCACACCGTAAACAAAGTTTTCTCTCTTCTCTCTCTATATTATCGAGCGTATTTTGTGAGTATTTAGATACTTTGAGAGTTCTTTGTTCAAGATAAGTTTCATTCAAAGATCACTTGAGCCTTTCCTTCCCAAATAATCGATTCTTTGAGGTAAAGGATGTTATTTTCTTCTCAAATGATATTAATTCTTCAATATCATTATCTTTGAAATATTGGTTGGTACTTTTATCAAATTTGAAACTTTTTCATGCATCTGGGGTTACTATTCATGAGTTACTATTCACGAGTTACTATTCATGAGTTACTATTCACGAAAGTTACTATTCACGGGTACTATTCATGAAGCGTGAAGATTTTTTTTGTGGAATTTCTATCTTTTGGTGTTTGAGTTACTATTCACGATATAAGACTATTCACGATACTGAGACTATTCATTTATCATAAGACTATTCAATTAAAAATGAAAATTTTTCTTTTCGTCTAAAATATCTATTTTGGATACTAGCTTTGATTGTATCCATATTTTGATCATTCTTGAATTTTACACCATTGTGATTATTTTTGAGGTATTTTTGGACGTGGATAAAACCAAGTACGAATCCTTAATTCTTGTCATTTTGTTTCATCGGATTCGCTTCCTTAAAAATATTTTTCATCATCCTACCTTAAATGATGATATTATTGAATATCTTTGGCCCGTAGCAAAAGATGAATGATTTTGAAGAATATCTTTGGCCTCAGAGTGCAAAGATGAAAGCGGTGTTTAAATGAACATGACCGATCGATGAATATCTTTGGCTCAGAAAGTGCAAAGATGAACAGTGTTGAGATGAACATGACCGATTGATGAATATCTTTGGCCCAGTGCAAAGATGAGCAGTGTTGAGATGAACATGACCGATTGATGAATATCTTTGGCCTTTAGTGCAAAGATGAACAGTGTTGAGATGAACATGATCGATTGATGAATATCTTTGGCAGAAAGTGCAAAGATGAATATTTGATTTGAGAAGAATATTGATTGATGTTACTGAGGATAAAATATTGATGATGGATCGTTGAATTCATAGATTATAGTAGATTTCATTCTCTATGTAACTCTTCTATGAATTATTATTTCCGCTGCGAATATTGATCCGAAACTTTGTTGTCTATTGTATTCTATCGATTTTTCCTCGTTGGAGACTAACGATAATTTGTTGTATATTATCTTAGTCATAACATTCTTTATCGGGCTAGTTGAGCTCACCCTTTTCTTCGTTGTTCCATTTTTCTTCTCGTGAGGCGAGAATGTAGCGAGTACTAGTCTGGGGTATGGAATGAAGGTTCTAGAGAGAGTTGTTTAGTAGTCCTCACCATTATTGTAAAATAATGTATCAATAAATGTGATGAGGATTTATTTGAGTATAAATATTGTCTAGAAGATAATATTTGAATTTAAACTCACAGTTTTATTGTTGTGATAATAAAGTTGTAGTTATTTCTGTACCATGTATTTAACGACTCAGAATAGGTTGGATGGAATGGACCTATTTTGGGGTTGTTACATTTGGTATCAGAGCTATAAGTAAAGAGCCCCGAGCCTCTCATTGGTGACTTCTGTTGATGGGGATGCACCAAGCTAGACTCTCCGTAGGGGACGCCTGCTCTGCATGTGGGTAAACCGATAGTACCATCATTTGTGAGGTGTCTTGCCCACGGTTGGGACATGAGTTACTGATTAGTATCGAGCTTAGGGATATGATCTCTGGAGAGATCGGGGAATAAAACTAGAGGGGAGAGACGAGTAAATCCTTCGCTAGTGTGTCCTACCTAAGCTTATTTATTGGTTGGTCATATTATAGGGTATTATGTGATTTGTTAATTTATTTAATTAACCCTTGTTTTATGATAGTTTTTTTAGAATGGTCACGAGAACGTTAACAATGGAGTGAATGAGATCGTGGAGACACCTCTAATCGCCAAACCGTGATAATGTGATGTCAGGCGAAGAAGGAATTAGAGATATCCATGTGGTGAGTGAAGAATTGATAGTTGCACTCGAGATAGTCGCAGAGGTAACAGCTGAGAGTGAGGAAGAAGAGGAAGAAGAGGTACTCAAGAGAGTTTATTAGAGGTATTTTATGATCGAAATATAGAATTGCAAAATCGTATTCATGAGTTAGAAGAGCAAGCTGAAGAATTGCAGGCAGTCGTGGAGCAAAAGGATGCAACGATTCAAGCTTGTGTTACCCGATACGTGATGCTTGAACAGAAGCACTCTTTGGCAGAGTATAAGATGATAAAGCTGGAATCTGAGCTGAAAGAAGAAATAACTGAACGAGTGAGAATGAGTGATGCATGGGTAAAAGCTGCACGACGCGTTGATATTATGGAAAGAGATGTCCAATCTAAAAAGAGAAGATTTAACGATGACGACGGAAGACGCTTTAAAGAACATCAAAGACTATCAACAAATTCTAGGGGAAGAGAACGATCGCCGAGTTAGATGCTACGAGATGTGGAGAGGAGGGACTTATAAGGTCAAACTGCTCAAAGCCTTCCAAGGTATGCTATAATTGTGGAAAAGAAGGACATATCGCTTTCGAGATTATACGATATCGAAACCCATCCAGCGTGAATGGTGACTCAAAAAGGATGTCCCGAGAAAAGTCAAAGTCAAGCGGTTCTTGGAAGAGCGTTTGTCGTGACTTCAATAAAATGCGAGGAACCCGAACGGTTAGCACAGGTTAGTTAATTATAAATTCTTGCGAAGTTTATACCTTACTAGATCTAGGTTCTACCCATTCTTTTATCTCTCTTGCTTGCGCCAACGTTTGAACTTGACTACGGAGAAATTAGACTTTGACCTATTTATGGAGAATCCGTTAGGAGAAACTTTCATTACATCCGTTGTTTAGAAATCTTGTTTGATTCAGTTGGCACTATCACATTACCCGTTAACCTTATTTCTATAGAGATATTTGCTTTTGATGTGATTTTAAGGTTAACTACTCATCATGCCAAATTGATTGCTTTTGTAAGGTTGTTAGTTTTCATATTCCTAAGCAACTCGTTATTCAATTCAAGCAATCAAACCATTGTAGTCAAACATTTTCATATCAAGCCATGAAGTCATTCGCTTATTACGGATGTCAAGTTTTCTTAGTCCATGTTATGGATTTGAATAAAGACACGCCGATTTGAATAATATTCTTGTTGTTATTGATTTTTCCCGACGTATTTCAAGAATTTATTGGCTTACTCCCAAAGATCGATATTAAATTTTGTATCAACTTTGAACCCAGACAAAACTCATTTCTAAAATCTCATATCGAATGGCTCTATTGAACTTCAGAGTTAAAAATTCAACTATAGAATTTGGTACATGAGCCTTTATCTTGTGACTTCCTTTGTGGAATTCACCTAAGCCGCACTCTCGTAAGGGACGCCATATTCGTGTGATAGTAAATCGATAGGTGTCATTGTGACGCATATCCAAGGTTGGGATATGAGTCACGATTGAGAACAACCTAAGTTCAGAATCGAAATGCGTAGTTTTCTAGGCTTAGTTGGTTATTATCGAGAGATACGTTGAAGGATATTCTCGAATCGCTATTCCATTAACGTAGCTAACTCGTAGAGATACAAAATTCGAATGGAGCAAGGAATGTGGGAAGAGCTTCAAGAACTCAAGAGGAGACTCATTTCAAAGACATGTTCGACCATGCCATCCCGAAAAGCTTAACGTGGTAGGCGACGTGTTGAGTAGAAGATCGTATACAAAGCACGAGTACGATGTTGTCAAAGACTAATTTCAGTATAATATACAAATAATAGAAATGGAGATGAAAACTCTAGGTACCCACGTGATGATATCACAGTACGTGATGATATATCTGAGTATAATCGACTTTAATCGATAAAGTTAAAGCTATTCAAGCTACACACACCGAAATGATGAATTTGAAGAAGGAGGTGCAAGAAGTTGTTATTTTAAAAGCGAGAATCGGTGAGGTGAGGAAAGCTTAAACCTTCGATTTATTAATCCATTTGAAATTCTCGATCGAATAGAATCGTGGCCTATAGACTCGCTTTTACCGCCAAGTATGACGCGTGTTCATAACGTTTTTCACGATCGATGTTACGTAAATATGTGGACGACCGAAACACGTCATTGAGTTAGAACCGGACGAGATAGCCAAGACTTAACGACGAGGAGGTACTGTCCATCAAGATTTTGTAGAGGAAAGAACATGACCTATGTATCGAGGTTATACCATAAGTTAAAGTTTTGTGGAGAAACCATGCTATTGAGGAAATGACACGGGAGTTGGAAACAAAAATGAAAGCGAGGTATCTTTACCTTTTGAAAACACCAGTACGCACGCCAATTTCGAGGACGAAATTTCATAAGGAGGGAGGTTGTAAGACCTCAAATTTTTTAAATAAAAAGGAATTTCCTTTATTTATTATTTTGAAATAGTAAGGGTGGATTTGATTAATGTGGTTAGTTATGGGTAAAATGCTAAATATTTCAAAATAAGCAAGTGGTTATAAAATATTCATTGTTGTTCGGAGAATATTCGTTTGGTCGTGGAATATTCAGATCTTGTTTGGGAATATTAAATTTACGCAGTAGCGACCGTGTATGGCCCCATAACGGAAAGCGATTGGATGAAGAAAATGACAAATATAAGTTGGTTAAAAATAACGGCGTAGTTGTTACACAAGTAAGATCGTTGGAATACCCGGTTGGTTAAAATACGATGAATGGCGTGGTTGCACAAGAAGACACCAGATTGTGACAAGATTGTTGAATTATTGATCCTTACGTAAGAAGGCTACTCAATAATTTTTACGGTGAGTTATCGCTCAATAGTTTATTTTATTGATTCAATAATTGTCGTTGCGTTGGTATTTTATATTATCATTGTTTCAATAATTGTCATCGCACAAGATTTCCCATTATCGGATCAATAATTCATATTATTTGAATAATATTATTAGATAACATTATTGGCAATGTCTAGAAAGTTCGCGTCTAAGGAGAGGTTTGGTCACCTAATTGCGCGCCCAAGAAGGAGAGATCCTTATTCGAAAGCCCTCTCTTCTGGGAATACACGTCATTATAAATGTGATTCTCGTAATATTATTTGTGAATAATTAATTATTGATTCATATGATAAGGAAATATTTATTTTATATGAATATAAATGATGGATTTATTTATGTGGTTATTAATGAAGGAATTAATGTTGAGGTGTTTTATCAAGATTTTATCTGATTGGAGGTATTAAAATCAAATCGGGGTTTTGAGATATATCATGGGGTTATAATTTTTAATCCAATCATTGGATCGTTGTAATTTTTGGATATGTTATACATACATAAGTTGAGTATATGTCCACAAATTTTGAACCGTTAAAATGCACCTAATGATTTGTTGTGAATTTTAAGAGGTGTTTGATTCTAAATTAGGTTTATAATTGATTTTGGTGGAAAATTCTAGAATTGAGTGGGCCCCACTTGTGGTTGGTGAAGAAATGTGCTGAATTTTATTTCAAATGTGGTGGTGGCAATAGTAGAGGTGTAAAGCCATCAAAGTTGCGGAGTTAAGTCCGCTTAAGTGCTAACATTTTCCTATAAATAGAGGGCTAAGTTAGAATTGAAAATCACACCGTAAACAAAGTTTTCTCTTTTCTCTCTATATTATTGAGCGTATTTTGTGAGTATTTAGATACTTTGAGAGTTGCCGTTGTCAAGACAAGTTTCATTCAAAGATCACTTCCGACCTTTCCTTCCAAGTAATCGATTCTTTGAGGTAGGGATGTTATTTTCTTCTCAAATGATATTAATTCTTCAATATCATTATCTTTGAAATATTGGTTGGTACTTTTTATCAAATTTGAAACTTTTTCATGCTCTGGGGTTACTATTCATGAGTTACTATTCACGAAGTTACTATTCATGAGTTACTATTCACGAAAGTTACTATTCACGGTACTATTCATGAAGCGTGAAGATGTTTTTTTTGTGGAATTTCTATCTTTTGGTGTCTGAGTTACTATTCACGATACGGACAAGACTATTCACGATACTGAGACTATTATTCACGAATAACGACACTATTCACCGAAAAATGAAAATTTTTCTTTTCGTCAAAATATCTATTTTGGATACTAGCTTTGATTGTATCCATGTTTTGATCATTCTTGAATTTTACACCACTGTGATTATTTTTGAGGTATTTTTGGACGTGGATAAAACCAAGTACGAATCCTTAATTCTTGTCATTTTGTTTCACTGGATTCGTTTCTTTAAAATATTTTCATCATCCTCGCCTTAAATGATGATATTATTGAATATCTTTGGCCCGTAGTGCAGCAAAGATGAATGATTTCGAAGAATATCTTTGGCCCGTAGTGCAAAAGATGAGCGGTGTTTAAATGAACATGACCGATCGATGAATATCTTTGGCTCAGTAGTGCAAAGATGAAGCAGTGTTGAGATGAACATGACCGATTGATGAATATCTTTGGCCTCGTAGTAAAAGATGAACAGTGTTGAGATGAACATGGATCGATTGATGAATATCTTTGGCCTTTAGTGCAAAGATGAACAGTGTTGAGATGAACATGACCGATTGATGAATATCTTTGGCTCAGTAGTGCAAAGATGAATATTTGATTTGAGAAGAATATTGATTGATGTTACAGGATAAAATATTGATGATGGATCTGTTGAATTCATAGATTATAGTAGATTTCATTCTCTATGTAACTCTTCTATGAATTATTATTTCACTGCGAATATTGATCCGAAACTTGTTGTCTATTGTATTCTATCGATTTTTCCTCGTTGGAGACTAACGATAATTTGTTGTATATTATCTTAGTCATAACATTCTTTTTCGGGCTAGTTGAGCTCACCCTTTTCTTTGTTGTTCCATTTTTCTTCTCGGAGGCGAGAATGTAAAGCGAGTACTAGTCTGGGTATGGAATGAAGGTTCTAGAGAGAGTTGTTTAGTAGTCCTCACCATTATTGTAAAATAATGTATCAATAAATGTGATGAGGATTTATTTGAGTATAAATATTGTCTAGAAGATAATATTTGTATTTAAACTCACGATTTTTTATTGTTGTGATAATAAAGTTGTAGTTATTTCGTATCATGTATTTAACGACTCGTATAGGTTGGATGGAATGGACCTATTTTGGGGTTGTTACAATATAAACTTCGCAAGAATTTATAAATAGCTTACCCGTGATCACCTCGTTTGGGTTCCTCGATTTTGACCAACCACAACAAATGCTCTTCCTAATCGTTGACTTTGACTTTTTTCGGGATATCTTTTCGAGTCACCGCCATCATTGAACTAGGTTTCGCTACTGCATAATCTCGAAGCGATATGTCCTTCCTTTCCACAATTATTGCATACCTTGAACTTTTGTGGGCGATTTTGACCGATATGTCCCTCTTTCCAAGATTTGTAGCATATGACCGGTGGTCGTTCTCCTCCTTAGAACCCGCTTCTTTCAAGACCGCTGTCGCTTCACATGGTCGTTGTTAAATCTCCTCTTTTAAAATCTCCTCCCGACTCGCTTCTTCTATTTTCATGGCCATGATTACCACCGAGTGGTTACCATTTTGTCAAAATCTCTTTCTTTTCTCCTTTGGTTAACATTATTCGCTGATTGTTATCTCCGGTACGATCCTGGTTATGGTCCTCGGTTGAACATACTCGTTATCTCGCTTCTAACAATTGAGCCTCGTTAACAACATCCGAATAGAGAGAAAATTTATGAGAAATGAGATATTGTCGTATCCGGGTTTCAAACCTCTCGTAAACATCCCAGGTTACACGTTCCTCATTCTCCACCAAATGAGGTGAAAACACGGATAACTCGCAAACTTTGCCTCGCATCGAGACACCGCCATGTTGTTTTGTTCTAATCGATGAACTCCACTTCCTTCATATGACGAACACTTTCGTGAAAGTATTTATCATTAAATAGTTTCAAACGCCTCCCAAGACATGCCGAAAAGTACTGGATGGGTACGCTTCACGACTCCCACCAAAGAGTCCGCTTCGCCATGGAACATAAAGGTGGCGAATGGAACCTTCTGTTCCTCCGTGCATCCCAAGACATCGAATATCTTGGTAATTTGCTTGACCCATGTTTTCGCCATGATCGGATCCGCTTTCCTTAAATTCGTGGTCCCAACTCTTTGAAGCGCTTGTCATTTTGTGACAACCCGTGAATTGCTATCATTTCTCCTCAGTATTTTGAACACGAAGTCTCCTCGTCTCGATTTTGCATGAACCGCAAAAAGCTTCTAAACATCCCTCGCTCATCATCTCGCTCGTGGTGTTGTTCACTGGGAGGAACATTGCCACTGCTGCACGCTCTCCTCGTTAGTGAGTACAAAGCGTCTCTACGGTCTCATTTCCATTATTAATATTCTCATCGACATTCTCAAACATCGTAATAAAATAAGGGTTAATTAAGGAAATCAATATATCACATAATATCCCTATATACTGACCAACTAACAAATAAGCTTAGGTAGGTAGGACACACTAGTGAAGGATTTACTCGTCTCTCCCCTCCTAGTTCTATTCCCCGATCTCCGCCAGAGATCATATCCCTAAGCTCTGATACCAACTGTGACGCCCCCAAAATAGGTATACATCACCCATTCTGAGTTGTCAATACATGGTACGTAAACAACTACAACTTTATTATTACAACAAGAAATTGTGAGTTTGAATACAAATATTATCTTCTAGACAATATCTATACTCAAATAAATCCTCATCACATTTATTGATACATTATTTTACAAAAATGGTGAGGACTACTAAACAACTCTCTCTAGAACCTTCATTCCATACCCCCACTGTACTCGCTTATATTCTCGCCTCCTAAGAAGAAAAATGGAACAAAAGGAAAAGGGTGAGCTCAACTAGCCTAATAAAGAATATTATGACTAAGATAATATACAACAAATTATCATTAGTCTTCAACAGGAAAAATCTAATAGAATACAATAGACAACAAATTTTAAATCAATATTCGCAATGAAAATAATAATTCATTAGAAGAGTTAAGTAGAGAATGCAAACTACTATCTTCTATGTATGAATTTAAAAGTTCATCGCTCATCTTTTATCCTCGTAACATCAATCAATATATATCCGAATCAAATATTCATCTTTGCACTACATGTGCCAAAGATATTCATCATTGGTCATGTTCATCTAAACACTTGTTCATCTTTTGCACTACGGGCCAAAGATATTCTTCAGAAATCATTCATCTTTGACTATGTGCCAAAGATATTCAATAATATCATCATTTAAGACCGAGGATGATGAAAATATTTTTAAAGAAACGAATCCGGTGAAACAAAATGACAAGGATTAAGGATTAAGGATTCGTACTTTTGTTTTATCCATGTTCAAAAATACCTCAAAAATAATCATAGTGGTGTAAAATTCAAGAATGATCAAAACATGGATACAATCAAAGCTAGTATCCGTAATAGATATTTTGACTTAAAAGAAGAATTTTCATTTTTCGATGAATAGTGCCAGATATCGTGAATAGTGCCGTATACGTGAATAAAAAACTCGACACCAAAAGATAGAAATTTCCAAAAAAACATCTTCACGCTTCATTAATAGTACTCGTAAATAGTAACTCGTGAATAGTAACTCATGAATAGTAACTCGTGAATAGTAACTCAAAAATAGTAACCCCGACATGAAAAAGTTCCAAATTTGATAAAAAGTTCTAACCAATATTTCAAAGATAATGATATTGAAGAAATAATATCATTTGAGAAGAAAATAACATCCCTTAACTCGAAAGATTAAGACTTCTAAATTTGGAATACTAAGTATATAAGGTCAAGGAACTTGCACCGCCTAACAATACTCAAAGTATACTCAAAATACTCACAAGAATACGCTCGATAATATAGAGAGAAAACTTTAGTTTCGGTGTGATTTTCAATTCTAACCTAAGCACCCTATTTATAGGAAAACGCTAGAACACCAAAGCAGTAAAATTTAATAAAATATTAATATATATTATAAATTTCCTTAGCCCATCTTTGAAGATCTGATTTCAGCAATTAATAACACATGTTAGCCCACTTAAATGCAAAAAACGTTTTTTTTAAAAATAATAATTAAAACTTCCAAAAATCAATTATTTTGAGCTTCGTAACTTCAATAATTCACAATAAATAGCCCTTTTATCAAAAAAATTCAAATCTCATGAGTTTTTATAGGAAATTCAATTATCTACAACTTTACGAAGAAAGTTTTTCCGAATTCCAAACAAAAATTGACCAAATCCACAAACGAGCAATTTTACAAAGTTATAATCAAATTTCAAATAATAAATGGGGTCCCCGACATGTTTAACATGTTTTAAACATTTATTGCAACAAAAATACTATTCCTCCTTGTATACTCATATATCCCACATTCGTTGTAAAAATATCATCATTATTATATTATTAAAATATAATAATATATTTAAATAAATTATTTTATCGTAAAAGATAAAATTTCAATTTTCAACAATTGTCACATTAAAAATTTTCTCCATCTATATCCACATAAAATCAATATTTTCCTCATCATATGAATAAATAATTAATTATTCACAAATAATATTATGTAATCACAATATCGACAACCGTGCGCCTCAGAAAGAGGGGCTTTCCAATAAGAATTTCTCCTTACTGGCGCAATTAGGTGACCAAACCTCTCCTTAGACAGAACTTTCTAGACATTGCCAATAATGTTATCTAATAATATTATTCAGATAATATGAATTATTACTTCGATAATGAAAATATCGTGTAATGACAATTATGAAACAACAAAGAATATAAAATATCATCGCAAAGAATCAATAAAATAATCGAACAAAGAATTATCGTAACCATTATTAAGTAGTGCCTTCACGTAAGAATCAATAATTGGTGCAATACCGCAGCTACTCGTGTTTTAACCACCGAGTATTTTAACAAGATTAATTCAGAATAACTATTAATCGTTATTTTTAAACAACTTATATTTGTCGCTTTCTTCATCCAATCGCTTCAGTTATGGGGCCCATAAAGATCTAAGGTCCGCATTTAATATTCCACGACAAAACGAATATTCCCAAACAACAATGAATATTTTATAACCACTTGCTTATTTTAAAATATTTGCGTATTTTACCCTAACTATCCACATTAATCAAATCAACCCTTACTATTTCAAAATAATCAAGAGAAAATTAAATTTCATTAATAATAAGTTGGGGTCTTACAACCTCCCTCCTTATGAAATTTCGCCCTCGAAATTGACGACGTACTGTGTGTTTCAAAAGGTGAGGATACCTCGCTTTCATTTCCGCTTTCCAATTCCTGTGTCATTTCTCTATAAAGCATGGTTCCTCCACAAAACTTTAACTTGTGGTATGACCTTTCTCACAGGGACATGCTCCTTCCTATCCAAGATCTTGACAGTACCTCCTCATACGTTAAGTCTTTGGCTATCTCGTCCGGTTCTAACTCTATAAAGTGGTTGGTCTTTAACATATTTATTTAAATATGATATGTGAAACACATTATGAACACGAGACATACTTGAGGTAACGCGAGTCTATAGGCTACATTTCCTACTCGGTCAAGAATTTGAAATGGACCAATAAATCGTGGATTGAGCTTTCCTCTCTTCCCAAATCTTGTAACTCCCTTCCATGGAGCAACTCGCAACAATACATGATCCCCACACTAAATTCCACGCCCTTTCGATGAAGATCCGCATAACTCTTTTGTCGATCTTGTGCCGCTTTTGTATACGTTGTCGAATCATTTGGATCTTTTTCGTAGTCATATACGTATCAACTCGGGTCCCAACAGTTGTTGCTTCACCCACCTCGTCCCCAATATCTTTGGAGAGCGACACTTTCGTCCATATAATGCTTCAAATGGAGCCACACCTATACTTGCCTGATAATTATTATTGTAGGAGAATTCCACCAATGGTAAATACTTATCCCAACTGCCCTTGAAGTCTAGGACACAGAGTCTTAATAAATCTTCACGAGTTTGAATAGTCCTTTTCGATTGTTCGGATTCGTTTGAGGATGGTATGCCGAATCAATCGTAAACCGCGCCCATAGCTTTTTGCAAGCTAACCCAAAATCTTGAAGTGAATCTTGGGTCACGATCCAAACAATGGATACAGCATGCCATGCAACCTCACAATCTCATTCACGTATATACTAGCAAGACGTTCAAGGAATAAGTCTCCGTATCGGCAAGAAATGAGCAAACTTGGTTAATCTATCAACAATAACCCAAATAGCATTGATGCCTTGAGAAATCAGTAGGAAGACCCAGAACGAAATCCATGGTAATGTGTTCCCACTTCTATTTCAAATCTCAAGTGGTTTCAACGGACCCTTAGGTACTAGATGCTCCGCCTTTACACGTTGACAAGTTAAACACATTGAGATAAACTTTGCAATCTCTCTCTCTTCATATTGTTCCACCAAAATGTATGTCAAGATCACGATACATTTTGGTACTTCCGAGATGGATTGCAAATGGTGTATTGTGTGCCTCCATCATAATCTTGTACTTCAAATCAAAGTCGTTAGGGACACAAAGTCTAGAGTGGACTCAAGTATTCCTTCTTCATCTATTCTCGCCCTAATAGCTCCTTCTTGTACTTTCTTCTTCATAATGATCACTACCCGTGCTCGGGGCTTGAGCAACCTTAACTTTTCTATTAAAGTTGGCTCTATATGTATACTTGACAACATCGTACTCATTCCCAAGATATGATCTTCTACTCAACGCGTCTACCACCACGCTCGCTTACCGGGATGGTATTGAATAGTGTGGTCGTAGTCTTTCAATAGCTCGAGCCAACGTCATTTGTCGCCGATATTGAGTTCTTTTTTGAGTGAAGAAATATTTAAGGCTTTTATGGTCTGAATATATCTCCACTTTCTCTCCATATAGATAGTGCCTCCATATCTTTAGTGCGAAAACGACTTCTGCCAACTCTAGATCATGAGTAGGATAATTCCTCTCATACTCTTTAAGTTGTCGCAAGGCATAGGCTATGACTTTCCCATGTTGCATGAGAACACATCCTAACCCTTTGCCCGAAGCATCGCTATAGATAACAAATCCATCCGAACCAGATGGTATTGTTAGAACAGGTGCCGAAATAAGTCTCCTCTTAAGCTCTTGGAAACTCTTCTCGCATTCTTCGCTCCAAACGAATTTTGTATCCTTCCGAGTTAGCTGAGTTAATGGCATTGCGATTCGAGAAAACCCTTCCACTAATCTCCGATAATAACCATTAAGCCCAAAAGCTACGTGCACTTTTGGCCACCGACTTTTGGTTGCTCCAACTTTCAGATTGCTTCAATCTTCGCCGTCCACGGATACTCCATGTTTCGACACCACATGCCCAAGGAATGCTACTTCCTCAAGCCGTAACTCGCATTTCTTCAATTTGGCATATAGTTTGTTTTCACAAAGCCTTTGGAGTACCAAACTTCAAATGGTGCTCATGATCTTCACGACTTTTGGAATATATGAGGATGTCATCAATAAAAACAACAACGAATCGATCCAAATATTCCTTGAATACTTTGGTTCATCATATCCATGAAAGCGCATAGGAGCATTAGTTAGTCCGAAAGACATGACTAAGAATTTATAATGCCCATATCGAGTTTTGAAGGCGGTCTTTTGAATATCCTCGTTCTAATCTTCATGATGATATCCGTAATCTAAGATCGATTTTTAAAAAGAATTGTGCCCTTGCAATCTGGTCAAACAAGTCATCAATACGAGGTAGAGGATACCTATTCTTGATGGTGACATGGTTCAATTTCGATAGTCAATCAATAAAGTCGCATACTCCCCGTCTTTTTCTTCTTTACTTAATAAAACAGAGCACCCCAAGGAGATGTACTAGAGACGAATGAAACCGATGTCCAACAATTCTCGTAGTTGGACCTTTAACTCCTCAAGTTCAATAGAGCCATTCGATATGGGGTTTTAGAAATGGGCTTTGTACCGTGTTCAAGATCAATAAAGAATTCAACTTCACGTTCGGGGTAGACCGGAAGTTCTTCAGAAATACGTCAGAAAGTCAATAACAACAGAATATTATTCAAATTTGAGGTGTCTTTATTCAAATCCATAACATGGGCTAAGAAAGCTTGACATCCATTTTTCAATAAACGAATAGCTTTATGATTAGATATGGCGTTGATTGATTTTAATGGTTTAGTTGCTTGAATTGCAGACAACAAAGTTGATTAGGAATATGAAAACTAACAACCTTATTTAAAATAATCAATTTTGGCATGATGAGTAGTTAACCAATCAATCCCTAAAATCACATCAAAAGCAAGTATCTTTAAAGAGATAAGGTCAACAGGTAAGGTGATGGTGCCAACTTGAATCAAACAAGATTTATAAACAGTGGATGTGATGAAAGTTTCTCCTAACGGAGTTTCCACAGATAGGTCAAAGTCTAATTTCTCCGGAGTCAAGTTTAAACGTTGAGCACATGTATGTGAACAGATAGTTATAATCATGTAAAATAATAGCAATCAATTGCTCATTTATTCGGTTAAATACCCGATTGGTCAATATAACCTCCAGACATCAATTATTATCGAAATAATTGTCAATTTTCACTAACACAAATAATTCCAACACAATGAAACCATTTTTATCAAAAATATAAAATTTTAAAATTTGAAGTTTGACTTTTCCCAAAAAAGTCAACTATTGACCTTTTTGACTAAATAGTGAATTCCGAAAATTTTTATGTTTATAGACTATTTTTACTAATTTTATCGTTCCGGACTCAAATATCACGTCCGCGTCTCCAAATTCAACTCGAACATAACTTTAATTTTAATAACATTTATCATTAATATTATAACTCACAATATTTATCAACCAGGTCGTTCCCAGGAAAGAGGGGGCTTTCCAATAAGGATTTCTCCATATTGGCGCGCAATTAGGTGACTAAACCTCTCCTTCACAGAACTTCTAGATATTGTAAATATTGCAATTTAATAATATGAATAACTTTGTCGTCTCAATTATTGATTTAATAAAATAACATATTATGCAGATGATACTATGACAATAATCGAATCAATAATATGAGAGATATGATGCAACAATTACTATAGTAATAATTGAGTATAACTGAGTGACTTCTCACATAAGCATCAATAATAAATACTGTGTGCTACTATGCAACCACTCGTATTACTGTACTTTTAATACCGGGTAGTTCAACAGTTAATGGTAAAACTTTCGTCGTTATTTTCATAAAGTATTTTTGTCGTTTTCTCAATCCGACAATAATTTCGTTGTCGGGGTCCACCAATGATTGTGCTCTTGTACGAATATTCCTTGTTAAAACGAATATTCCCCGACCAATCGAATATTATATAACAACTTGCGTACTTTACAAAATTTGTAAATATTATCCACAACTATAACATTATATCAAATCCACACCATAACATTCAAAAATATATTTCGAGAAAATTTAATCTTTATTCAAAAAGTTGGGGTCTTACATCTAATATTTTTCAAAAGTTTGGGGTTTGCCACTATCTCACATCTTACACAAAAGACTGAGATTACAACAATATATTAACAATATATAAATAAGAATACTACACTACTGAGCTTTTCCCTCTAGACTCAATCTAACATCCCACACTCCACGACGCTCTGATACTCCTTCTGTGTGATGTGTGCCATCATATCCCGACTTATGGTGTGTCGGGTCTGTCCTTGCTCAGTGGGGTAGTGATTTACCCCATCGATTAATCTCTCCATGGTTGTGCGTAGAGCATAGCCCATCTTGTTCATCTTCCTCCTCTTGCACCACACCTCATCTTCTAGATCACCCACTCTGTCATTAGAATCCTCCCACTTCTCCTCGTAGTGGATCATATCCATCACTTCTATCTCTAACTGAGTTCGGAGAGCCTTCTTCTCCGTCCTCTCACTCAACACCCTATGTTCCAATTTTTCTAACTTTCCTACCAACTCAACATTCCTTGCCACCGATCGGTGAAACAAGGCACCTATCTGGATCACTGCCTCCTTACGGTGAGCAATTTCCACCTCCATCTCCTGCATCACTAGCTGCCTCTCAGGAGTCTCAGTCTCCAGCTCTTCGACTCTATATCCTAATTCCAAAATCTGTTCTTCATACTCTCCCAACATCTGATCCTCAAAAGTAGTCTCGTCGAAGTCCTCCATAGGCTCGGGTGTAAGACCCCAACTTTTATGAATAAAGATGAATTTTCTATAAATATCATTTTTGAATATTATGGAATGAATTTGAGACAATGTTATAGTTGTGGGTAATATTTTTAAATTTTACAAAGTACGCAAGTTGTTATATAATATTCCATTGGTCGGGGAATATTCGTTTTAACAGGGAATATTCGTACAACGACACAATCATTGGTGGACCCCACAACGGAATTATTATCGGATTGAGAACACGACAAAAATACTTTATGAAAATAACGGCATAAGTTTTACCATTAACTGTTGAAACACCCAATGTTAAAAGTACAGTAATAAGCGTGGTTGCATAGTAGCACACGGTATTGATTATCGATGCTTACGTGAGAAGTCACTCAGTTTTGTTTAACTATTGCTATAGTAATTGTTGCATAGTATCTCACGTTATTTGATTCAATTATTGTCAATATTTTATATATTATTAAATCAATAATTGAGACGACAATGTTATTAATATTATTATTTGCAATATTAACGATGTCTAAAAGTTATGTCAAAAAGAGGTTTGGTCACCTAATTGTGCGCCAATAGGGAGAAATCCTTATTGGAAAGCCCCCTCTTTCCTGGGAACGACCTGGTCGATTAATATTGTGAATTATAATAATTATGATAAAGTTTGTTTTATTATTATTATAAATGTAATAAAACAAAATTTTTTTATATAAAACAGAATACTTTTTATAAAGTTTTGTTTTTTTATTATAAATAGAATATATTATATTTTATTATGCATAGTGTTTGCATAGTGACTGCCTAGCGTTTACATAGTAAAAACTTTTTATATAAAACATAATACTTTTTATAAAGTTTTATTTTATTTGATTATAAATAGAATATATTATATTTTATTTCATAGTGCAACATAGTATCTTTTCCATTCTTCTATAAATAGGATGCTTAGTTAGAATTGAAAATCACACCAGAAATTCAGAGAATTCTTCTTCTATAATCTTGAACGTATTTCTTTAGAGTTTTAAGAAGTTTTGAGCGTAGAAAACAGTATAAGTTTTCTTCAAGAATATCATCGCCCTACCAGTCGGAATACTCTTCTTTTTTAGGTAAGGGGTATTATTTCTTTCGTATTCATGAAGAGAGCTATTGTTATTCCATTCCTTATTATGATATCGAATAACTCGTACATGCCAAGTACCGCATACATGGTGAAAATCTTTCGTTATTCCATTCCTTATTATTTCATTGAATAACTCCGTCAGGTCTGATCTATCGCATACATGGTGAAATTCTTCGTTATTCCATTCTTTATTATTTCGTTGGAATAACCTGTGTATATGCGGATCTATCGCATGCCCGGTGAATTTCGTTATTATTCCATTCTTTATTATTACGTTGAACATCCTGCTCTATGCGGATTACGCATGACTTGGTTCCATTCTTTATTATTCATTGTAATATCCCGGCATGCAAGGGTTACGCATTTGACTGGTTCCATTCTTTATTATTTCGTTGAATAACTCGTCTGCATGCGTAATTACGCACGCCTGGTGAATTCTTCAGTTATTCCATTTTTTATTATTCTATTGGAATAATCTGTCTACGTTGATTACCGCATGGCTGCAAAAATCCATTTGCGGTTTCATATATTCCATTATACTCAGTTGGTTAAATTTGTGGCTTCTATACTCCATGAAATTAGTGGAATATCCTTGATATTTGTGCTTCATCCAATATCTTTTCATGAAAATATTCTTTTGAGTGTTCTTGAATTTTACCCCACAAAATAGTATCATGTTGACAATTTGGACGTTATTGGTTTCTGGATAAATTAAATTATAAATATTTACAAATTTATCCTTGAACTTGTTTTATTGAATTCTTATATCATTGTCATCATCCTGATGTTTATAATATGTTGAAAGTCATCTGTGGCCTGTAGTGCATAGATGGACTTGGTATGATTATGACCAGGGATTATTCAGTATAATCATGACCGTAATGTTACAAATGATGTGGTAAAAATCCTCATTGGTAGAAGTAAAATGATGATGATGCGAGTGGTTGGCATGATCATGACCATTGATGAAAACACGAATATCCTTGGCCCGTAGTGCATGGATAATTTGTGGTCGTGATACTAATGGATATCCTTTGTCGTAGTACAGGGATGATGTGGTTTATTTATTAAGTTGAGTCTCAGTGATAAAAGTGATGAAAAACCTTTTAAATCATAGAAGATAGTAGATTTTATTCTCTACTTGACTCTTCTAATGGATTGCTTGTTCCGCTGCAGTTAAACTTGATGTTTATTATATTTTATTAGTCTAACACTGTTGAAGGCTAACGATAAATTATTCTGCATAATCTTAGTCATAATATTTCATACTAGGCTAGTTGAGCTCACCCTTTCTTTCATTGTTCTCTTCTGGAAATGAGAACGTAGCCGGGACTAGTCGGGGAACGGAGTGACGGTCCAGATGATAGCATTAGTAGTCCTCACTATTCTGTTAAATAGTGTGACAATAAATGTAATGAGGACTCCATTGAGTGTGGATATTGTCTAGATGACAATATTTTTATTAAAACTCTCAGTTATGTCTTGTCGTATTCTACACGACAGTTGTATTTGAATTTTTTACCATGTATTTGGCGACTCAAGATGAGTGATGTATACCTATTTTGGGGGCGTCACGGTTGGTATCAAAGCTTAGGGATATGATCCCTGGCTGAGATGTGAGACAAGAACTAGGAGGGGAGAGACAGTAAATTCCTTCACTAGTATGACCTACCTAAGTTTATTTGGTATTTAATTGGTCGGTCAGAGTATAAGGATAATATGTTGCATATCAATTAACCCTTGTTTTGTGGCAGTATTTGAAAATGACATCCGAGAATGTTGAGAATAGCAATGGAGCACAAGAGACTGTTGAGTAGCCACATATCAACACTCGGGATAATGTGCATCAGGAAGGCAATAATCCTCAGGTGAACAACAACACCGACCAAATGGCGAACCACGGAATGTTTAGGAGCTTTCTGCAATTCGTACAACATCAAGCAAGAGAGACTCATGTCCAAAATGCAGGTGGAAACACTGGCAACTCTCAGACGGTCACTGTAACGGGTCGAATTTATTGAGTCGTGATTCTGGGGACAGAATCCTTTTAAGGGGGGAAAGATGTGACAAACGATATTTTGTAATTTAATTTTAATATTTATTGAATTAAATAAATATTTTCGATGATTTAATTATTAGATTTAATAATTAATTGATGCAATTGTGGTAAATTAATTTAATTATATGTGTTATAGTTATTAAATTAATGTGAAGAATTCTATTACTCTGATTATGTATTTATGTGAGCTTATTGAATTAAATAAAATATTTAATAAGAATAATTAATTAATTTAGTAATTAATTAGATATTAAATAATTTGACTTATTTAATAAATGAGAAATTTAATTTTATGACTATGGGAATTAATGAGAAATTATCATAGTTTATTTAAATTAAAGTAAATAAGATATTTGATTTTATTGTGTAATTTGGGTGTGACGTGTTTTAAACTATAGTATAAGATAATCATTAAATTAAATGGTTTTGGAGTTTATTATTGCCAACCAAACAAGGCCCTAAGGGAAGTTAGTAGCAGTTAACCCATGATGGGTTAACTGACCACCACTCTCCGCTCCGTTCTTTTATAAAATTAATACGTCTTCTTTTATTTTGATTAAGTCTTTTATTTTCTAAGTCTGGCAAAGCAAATCACAAAGAGAGATTGAGAAATTGTTGGGGGAATTTGTGATTTGTGTAATTGAAGAATTAATTGATAAGGGTTTCATCTCTACTCATCTATGCTTTGGGTAATCTCTTCAACCCAGTTTGTTTTATTCACATCATTTAAAAGTTTTCATGAAAATGGCTTTCAAGTTCGGTTAAAATCTCTGTAATTGGAAATTGTATTGATTGTGTGGATATATATGTGATAATATGTTAGCATAGCATGTTTTTACTATATATTGTAGATTTCCATATCATCAGTTTCATAAAATATGCTGTATATTGTTGCTTCAAAATTACAGAGTATGAAATATGGTCATATGGCCTTACATACCAAATTTAACACAATAATCATAAGTTGTACTATAAATTTACACATATATGTGTTAATATGATTAACGTAGTATGTTTTTACTATGTTATATGAACCATAACATTAGTTTCATAAAATATATGTCGTATATTGTTGCTGCAAAATTACAGAGTATAGAAATATGGCCATATGGCCCTTACTCGCAAATTTAATACGTCAAACATATATTGTGTCATAAATTTTATACCTATATATAATTATGCATATTAAAATGAAGAGACCAAACTTAAAATGAACGGATTCTTGTTATAACTAATCCAGTAGTGTTGATTTTCATGTTCTCAGATTCAAAACTTTCAAAAACACCAAGAACAGTAAATTACATGTGTTGATTCTGCGAATTATGTGTTTTAACATGTTAAAATCATGCTAGAAGGGTTAAGTAGTGATCATATATGTATTACAGTGTTTGGGCATGTCTAATTTCGTGTAAAAATAAACTAATTGGAAGTTATGGCCATATTATGTGTTCTTCACAGAACGTATAATTTTACTTGCAAGAGATTTTTGGCTTAATTTGGCCTTGTTATGTTCGCGAATCGTAGAATCGAGTTCTGGATAACTTCGCTTCCTGCACGGAGTTACCAAACTAAATTATTACTACCACAGGTAAAAAAATAAAAAAATAAAAAATAAAAAATAAATAAATATTCGATGAAAATTATTATTAAAATATTTATAAAATAAATTAAATATTTGAATTGAAATATTTATGGAATAAAATAAATATTCAATGAAAATTATTATTAAAATATTTATAAAATAAAGTAAATATTTTAATTGAGATATTTATAGAATAAAATAAATATTCGATGGAAATTATTATTAAAATATTTATCAAATAAAATAAATATTTTAGTTGAAATATTTATGGAATAAAATAAATATTCGATGGAAATTATTATGAAATAATTTATTCGAGTGTAATAATAGTAAGAGAATGAAAATATTCTAATTTAATTAAGTAATTAAATTAGAAGGGTAATGATTTGTTAAATAAAGTGGAGTTTATATTAAATAATTAAGTGCAAATGTAACTAATGAATGTCGTGAATACATATGGTATGTCTGTCGGGTTTGTGGTGAATGGAAGTAGTAATCGTTTAGCCTACGCACGAGGCAAGTTTCCTAACCCTACTTGTTATCATTATTCAAGTTTATAAATTACATCGAGTAAATTCTCGTTATTATTAAATCAAGTTCAAATTGTTATATTGAAGATTATTTATCTTTTCAAAGTATGATTTCTGTTATACAATACTTGTTCTATTGTATACCTCTTGAGATTGTTATTCAATTTAAATATCATTTATTGTTGAACCATATTAGACTAGTGAACCTTATTTGATTAGACTAGTCCATAGTCGATTTAACGCTCTAAATTTCATAACTCTTATTGATTTATCCAAACCAAACTTCCTTCAAGTGCGGACTCTAATGTCAAACCGAGATGCACAACCTCAGATAGGGATTACTTATGCGTTAGCATTAAGATATTGTGCACAAGATGGTACTAAGGGCTGATCCCCCTAAGTACGAGTAGAAGAGTCCATAGTCTTATGACTGTTAAAGGTTTCAAGTATAACCCTTGATAACCTAGGACATAGTTCAAGCATTTATGACCCTTAGAAATCTTTTGAATTCATGTTATTCATTCTTGATTCAAAGGTTGAATTTTATTTCAGAAGTCCATGATTCACTCGCATGTTATTATACATTGTTATTTCATTTTTATATTTGTGGGCAATCATGCTCACTCTTGCGTAATAATAACATTGCAGTTAAGAACGAAAGGTACAATGAGCCTACTACTAGCAAAGGCAAGCGCAAGATTAACAAGTGACGAAGACTTATTGTTTTATGTGATATTGAATTTATGTTTTAGACTTATGTTAATGATGTGTAAGATGATTAATTATTTATGTTTTACGCATTTAAGATTTAAGGTTGGTATGACCTGGGATTTATGTATTCTTTCGATGTAACTCCTTAAGGAGAGGATTTATTTCTAATTATTAATGCTTTCATTGATTATGGGTAGATAGATATATGATGTTTGAATAGTGAACACCAAATCATGTGGAAATTGAAGTACCCGGATTTGGGGGTGTCACAGTCACCGCTAAACAGTTCAAGGAGCTGGGACCACCAGAGTTTATTGGAGAGCCAAAACCACTTAAGTCGGAGACGTGGATAAAGCAGATCACCAAGATATTTGATGTCTTGGGATGCTCCTCGAGGAGAAAAAGGTTCCTTGCCACCTTTATGTTACGAGGAGAGGCGACATTCTTGGTGGGAATCAGAAAGCGTACTCAACCGCCGCCAGACCAAGATGTCTTGTGAGAAGTTCCAAGAACTATTCAATGACAAGTACTTTCCCGAAAGTATTCGTCACATGAAAGAGGTAGAGTTCATCAAGTTGGAGCAGAACAATATGACCGTGTTGCAGTACGAAGCTAAGTTTGCCGAGTTGTCCCGGTTTGCTTCTCACTTGATTGATAATGAGGAAAGAATGACACGGATGTTTCTAAGAGGTTTGAAACCCGAGATACCTCAATATCTAATTTCTCATAAACTGTGTTTGTATTCAGATGTTGTAAATAGGGCTCAGTTATTGGAGCGCGATAACGAGTCAACCCAACTAAGAGAAAGCAGTCGGCAAAATGATAATACCAATGGTAGCAGTCATCGAAGCGGTGAAAACAAACGTGGAAGGAATCAACATGCCAGAAATGGTAACCACTTCGGTGGTAATCATGGCCAAGATAATAAAAGTGGACATTTCAAGAAGAGGAGATTCAACAATGATGGAAAGACGTCATCACCAGCACCCGTTGTTAAGGAAGGAGAACGACCACCTATCATATGCTTCAAATACGGAGGGGAGGGACATATCAGTCCAAACTGTGTGATGCCTTCCAAAGCGTGTTATAATTGTGGAAGAGAAGGTCACCTAGCCCAATTTTGTCATGCACCGAAGACAAGTCCAGTTGGAGCGGTGACACAAAATATCGTCCTGCATAAGTCAAAATCGAGAGTTCAAGGGAGAGCGTTTGTTGTGACATCCCAGAAAGCAAGGAACCCGAACGAGGTCATCACGAGTAAGCTTATCATAAACTCTAGCGAAGTCTATACCTTATTTGCTACCGGTTCTATCCATTCTTTTATTTCTCCTACTTGCGCTCAACGATTAAATTTAACTCCGGAGAAATTAGACTTTGACTTATTTGTGGAAACTCCGTTGGGAAAAACCATCATTACATCCACTTTTTATAAGTCTTGTTTGGTTCAAATCGGTACCCTCACATTACCTGTCGATCTTATTTCATTGAAAATACTTGCATTTGATGTGATTCTAGGGATTGATTGGTTAACTACTCATCATACAAAAATTGATTGTTTTTGTAAGGTTGTTAGCTTTCATAATCCTAACCCACCTATTATGCGAATTCAAGCAACCAACGCATTAAAATCAATCACCGTCATCTCAAGCCATAAAGCTATTCGTTTATTGAAAAACAGATGTCAAGCTTTCTTAGCTCATGTCACAAATTTAAACAAAAATACGTCAGATTTGAATGATATTTCTATTGTTAATAAATTTCCTGACGTATTCCCTGAAGAACTTCCTGGCCTACCCCCAGAGCGTGAAATTGAATTTTGTATCGACCTTGAACCTGGTACAAAACCCATTTCCAAAGCCCCATATCAAATGGCTCCTATTGAACTTCAGGAGTTAAAGACCCAATTGCAGGAATTGTTAGACATTGGTTTCATTCGTCCTAGTACATCTCCTTGGGGTGATCCTGTTCTATTCATGAAGAAGAAAGATGGGAGTATGCGACTTTGTATTGACTACCGGGAATTGAACCATGTCCCCATCAAGAATAGGTATCCGTTACCTCGCATTAATGACCTGTTTGACCACTTGCAAGGAGCACAATTATTTTCAAAGATCAATCTTCATTCTGGATATCATCAGCTGAAGGTTAAAACTGAGGATATTCCAAAGATCGCCTTCGAACTCCTCGATGCGGGCATTATGAATTCTTAGTCATGTCTTTTGGATTGACTAATTCTCCTGCTGCCTTCATGGATATGACGAACCGAGTATTCAAGGAATATTTGGATCACTTTTTGGTCGTCTTTATTGATGACATCCTCATATATTCCAAAAGTCGTGAAGATCATGAGCAACACTTGAGGTTGATACTCCAAAAGCATCGTGAAAACAAGCTTTATGCCAAGTTGAAGAAATGTGAGTTCTAGCTTGAGGAAGTAGCATTCCTTGGGCACGTAGTATCAAGTCATGGAATATCTGTTGACCTGGCAATGATTGAAGCTATTCAAAGCTGGGAGCAACCTAAATCAGTGACCGGAGTACGTAGCTTTCTCGGCTTAGATGGTTATTATCGGAGATTCGTGGAAGGGTTTTCTCAAATCGCTACTCCATTAACTCAGCTGACTCGGAAAGATATAAAATTCGGTTAGAGCGTGGAATGTGAGAAGAGTTTTTATGAACTCAAAAGGAGACTCATTTCAGCATCTATTTTGACAATACTATCTGGCTCGGAGGGATTTGTCATCTACAGTGATGCATCGGGCAAAGGGTTAGGATGTGTTCTCATGCAACATGAGAAAGTCATAGCCTATGCCTCTCGACAACTCAAAGAATATGAGAGGAATTATCCTACTCATGATCTAGAGTTGGCAGCTGTTGTCTTTGCACTTAAAATTTTGAGGCATTACTTGTATGGGGAGAAAGTGGAGATCTTTACGAATCATAAAAGCCTCTAATATTTCTTCACCCAAAAGGAACTCAACATGCAACAACGACATTGGCTTGAACTGTTAAAAGATTATGATCATACCATTCAATACCATCCTGGTAAAGTGAACGTAGTAGCTGACGCATTAAGTAGAAGATCATATGCGGGTACGAGTGCGATATTGTCAACGCAAAGGCCCATTTTATATGACATTCAAAGGACGGAGATAGAGTTAAAGACTCCAGGGACCAACGTGATGATGGCGAATATATGAGTAGAACCTACTTTAATCGATAAAGTTAAAGTTGCTCAAGCTACAGACCTGGAACTGATACGTATGAGGAAGAAAGTACAAGAAGGTGCTATGCCAGAAGCAAGAATCGATGAAGAAGGAATACTTCGAGTCAACTCTAGACATTGTGTTCCTAACGACCCTGACTTAAAGTATAAAATCATGATGGAGGTGCACAACACACCGTTTGTAATCCATCCTGGGAGTACCAAAATGTATCGTGATCTTCGTCATACATTTTGGTGGAGCAATATGAAGAGAGAGATAGCGTTGTTTATCTCAAGGTGTCTAACTTGTCAACGAGTTAAGACAGAGCATCAAGTACCAAAAGGTTCATTGCAACCACTTGAAATTCTAGAATGGAAGTAGGAGCACATTACCATGGATTTCGTTACCGGTCTTCCCAAGGTTTCTCAAGGCATAGATGTTATTTGGGTCATTGTTGATAGATTGACCAAGTCGGCTCATTTCTTACCTATACGAGAAACTTATACACTTGAACGTCATTCTCGTATGTACATAAATGAGATTGTAAGATTACATGGTATGCCAGTATCCATAGTTTCTGATCGAGACCCAAGATTTACTTCACGATTTTGGGTTAGTTTGCAGAAAGCTATGGGCACGGATTTACGATTTAGCTCGACATATCATCCTCAGACGGACGGGCAGGTGGAGAGGACTATTCAAACTCCTGAAGATCTATTAAGACTATGTGTCCTTGACTTCAAGGGAAGTTGGGACAAGTTCTTACCATTGGTGGAGTTTTCCTACAACAACAATTATCAAGCAAGTATTGGCATGGCTCCATTCGAGGCGTTGTATGGAAGAAAGTGTTGTTCTCCAGTATGTTGGGATGAGGTGGGTGAAGCAACGTTGTTGGGACCGGAGTTGGTACGTATGACTACGAAATAGATTCAAACGATCCGACAACGTATAAAAAACTCACAAGATCGACAAAAGAGTTATGTTGATCTTGATCGAAAGGACGTAGAATTCGAAATTAGAGATCATATGTTGTTACGTGTTACTCCATGGAAAGGAGTTACGAGATTTTAAAAAAGAGGAAAGCTCAATCCTCGATTCATTGGCCCATTTTTAATCCTCGATCGAGTAGGAACTGTGGCCTATAGACTCGCTTTACCGCCAAGTATGTCTCATGTTCATAACGTTTTTCACATATCTATGTTACGTAAATATGTGAAAGTCCCGCACCACATTATTGAGTTAGAACCATACGAAATAGCGGAAGATTTAACGTATAAAGAAATTTTTGTTAAAATCTTGGATAAGAAGGAACATGTTTTACGCTCCAAGGTTATACCTCAAGTCAAAGTTTTGTGGAGGAACCATGATGTCGAGGAAATGATCTGGGAGTTAGAATCAGAGATGCAATCAAGGTATCCTTACCTCTTCGACATACCAGGTAAGTACCCTAATTTCGAGGGCAAAATTTCATAAGAAGGGGAGGTTGTAAGACCCCAACTTTTATGAATAAAGATGAATTTTCTATAAATATCATTTTTGAATATTATGGAATGAATTTGAGATAATGTTATAGTTGTGGGTAATATTTTTAAATTTTACAAAGTACGCAAGTTGTTATATAATATTCGATTGGTCGGGGAATATTAGTTTTAACAGGGAATATTCATACAACGACACAATCATTGGTGGACCCCACAACATAATTATTGTCGGATTGAGAAAACGATAAAAATACTTTATGAAAATAACGGCGGAAGTTTTACCGTTAACTGTTGAAACACCTGGTGTTAAAAGTATAGTAATATGTGTGGTTTCATAGTAGCACACGGTATTGATTATTGATGCTTATGTGAGAAGTCACTCAGTTTTGTTCAATTATTGCTACAGTAATTACTGCATAGTATCTCACGTTATTTGATTAAATTATTGTCAATATTTTATATATTATTAAATCAATAATTGAGACGACAAAGTTTTTAATATTATTATTTGCAATATTAACGATCTCTAGAAGTTTTGTCAAGGAGAGGTTTGGTCACCTAATTGCGCGCTAATAGGGAAAATTCCTTATTGGAAAGCCCCCTCTTTTCTGGGAATGACCTGGTCGATTAATATTGTGAATTATAATAATGGTGATAAAGTTTATTTTATTATTATTATAAATGTAATAAAATGTAAAACTTTTTATATAAAAATGTAATACTTTTTATAAAGTTTTGTTTTATTTGATTATAAATAGAATATATTATATTTTATTATGCATAGTGTTTTGCATAAGTGCTCGCATATAGTGTTTGCAGATAGTAAAATCTTTTTAAATAAAATAGAATACTTTTATAAAGTTATTTGTTTTATTAGATTTTAAATAAAATATATTATATTTTTTATGCATAGTGTTTACATAGTGCTCGTAAAGTGTTTGCAGATAGTAAAATCTTTTTATATAAAAATGTAATACTTTTATAAAGTTATTTGTTTTATTAGATTTTAAATAAAATATATTATATTTAATTATGCATAGTGTTTTGATATAGTGTCTGCAGATAGTGTTCAGATAGTAAAAACTTTTTATATAAAATAGAATACTTTTTATAAAGTTTTGTTTTATTTGATTATAAATAGAATATAATATATTTTATTGCATAGTGCAGCATAGTATCCTTTCCATTCACTTATAAATAGGATTCTTAGGTAGAATTAAAAATCACACTAGAAATTCAAAGAATTCTTCTTCTATAATCTTGATCGTATTTCTTTAGAGTTTTAAGAAGCTTTGAGTGTAGAAAATAGTATAAGTTTTCTTCAAGAATATCCTCGCCCTACCAGTCAGAATACTATTCTTTTTAAGGTAACGGGTATTATTTCTTTCGTATTCATGAAGAGAGCTATTGTTATTCCATTCCTTATTATGATATTGGAATAACATGTCTATGTGAAGTACCACATACATGGTGAAATTCTTCTATTATTCAATTCCTTATTATTCTGTTGGAATAACCTGTCTGTGCGGTCTATCGCATACATGGTGAAATTCTTCTGTTATTCCATTCTTTATTATTCTATTGGAATAACCTGTCTATGCGAAATACCGCATACATGGTGAAAATCTTCTGTTATTCCATTCCTTATTATTCTGTTGGAATAACCTGTCTGTGCTGTCTATCGCATACATGGTGAAATTCTTCTGTTATTACATTCTTTATTATTCTGTTGGAATAACCTGTATGTGCGGTCTATCGCATGCCTGGTGAATTATGTTATTATTCCATTCTTTATTATTCTGTTGGAACATCCTATCTATGCGGATTACGCATGATCTGGTTCCATTCTTTATTATTCTGTTGGAATATCTTGTCTGTGCGGGACGCATGACCTAGTTCCATTCTTTATTATTACATTGGAATAACTCATGCTGTGCGAATTACGCACTTCGATGAATTCTTGATTATTCCATTTTTTTTATTATTCATTGGAATAATGCATCTCACGTGGATTACCGCATGGCAGCAAAAATCCATTTGCGGTTTCATATATTCTATTATACTCAGTTGCTTAAATTTTTGGCTTATATACTCCATTAATTAGTGGAATATCCTTGATATTTGCGCTTCATCCAATATCTTTTCATGAAAATATTCTTTTGAGTGTTCTTGAATTTTACCCCACAAAACAGTATCATGTTGTCAATTTGGACGTTATTGGTTTCTGGATAAATTAAATTATAAATATTTACAAATTTATCCTTGAACTTGTTTTATTGAATTCTTATATCATTGTCATCATCCTGATGTTTATAATATGTTGAAAGTCATCTGTGGCCTGTAGTGCATAGATGGACTTGGTATGATTATGACCAGGGATTATTCAGTATAATCATGACCGTAATGTTACAAATGATGTGGTAAAAATCCTCATTGGCCATAGTGCATTGATAGACAGTGGTTGGCATGATCATGATCATTGATGAAAACACGAATATCCTTGGCCCGTAGTGCATGGATAATTTGTGGTCGTGATACTAATGGATATCCTTGGCCGTAGTGAAGGGATGATGTGGTTTATTTATTGTCGAGTCTCAAATGATAAAAGTGATGAAAAACCTTTTAAATCATAGAAGATAGTAGATTTTATTCTCTACTTGACTCTTCTAATGGATCGCTTGTTCTCACTGCAGATTAAACTTGATGTTTATTAAATTTTATCGGTTTAACACTTTGTTGAAGGCTAACGATAAATTATTCTCGCATTATCTTAGTCATAATATTTGTTCTTTGGGCTAGTTGAGCTCACCCTTTCTTTCTTTGTTCTCTTCAGAAATGAGAACGTGGAAGTGGGACTAGTCGAGAAGCAGAGTAACTTGGTCCGGATGATAGCATTAGTAGTCCTCACTATTCTGTTAAATAGTGTGACAATAAATGTAATGAGGACTCCATTGAGTGTGGATATTGTCTAGATGACAATATTCTTATTAAAACTCTCAGTTATGTCTTGTCGTATTCTATACGACAGTTGTATTATTAAGTTTTATTTGAATTTTGTACCATGTATTTGGCGACTCAAGATGGGTGATGTATACCTATTTTGGGGGCGTCACATCGGGTTCCTCCTCCACGGGTTCCTCCTCCATAGGCTCCTCCTCCGGATAAGACTCCTCAAGTAGAGGCACCATCTCCTCCTCCTCATCATCATCACTAATGGGGACAACTACCGATATAGGCTTCGCTATCACTGGTGCCTCATAGACTACGTGGATATCACGCGGCTCCTCCTCAACTACTAGGCTAGGTCCTCCCACTTCAGTCATCCTACAATCACCAACACAAGATAAGATAAACAACAACTCCATCAGAATGTTAAATAAACATATGTTCATTGTATGGAATGAAGTTACATTTCATAACACACCAAGTCTCTCAGGGAAAACTCTACACGAGTTTTATCCCTTCCTAACCTCTAAGTTTTCTTAAGTTATAATCTAAGGATTCTCGTTCCTAAATTTTATAACTATAGCTTTGATACCAACTTGTGACGTCCCCAAATTCTGACCTCCACTTGGTCACCCGAATTCAGTTCGTCACGTTCTCAAAGTATTACCATAATAACTAAAATCATATATTTATAACGAAAGATCTAATTTAGAATAATATACAATGATTTAT
Organism: Panax quinquefolius; assembly: GCA_020205615.1. Classification (NCBI taxonomy): domain Eukaryota; kingdom Viridiplantae; phylum Streptophyta; class Magnoliopsida; order Apiales; family Araliaceae; genus Panax; species Panax quinquefolius. The sequence continues at coordinate 45,891,763 of CM035165.1, forward strand.
TATAATTATTCCCCCATGTCTCGCAACCTACACTACTTAAGAGATTACATAATAATATCAAATAGAGACTTATTACATAATTCTAATAAAGTTTAAACATAATCTGCAAATAGTCTTAATACAACATGATTAATTTAAACATAAAGGGACAAGCTATTCGGTAGCCTTGCCCTTTCCCTTGTCTTTCTTAGATACACCTCTCTGTTCCGCCTTAACTGAAAGGTTTTAAATAAGCAAGAATGAGCAAAAATTGCCCAAGAAGTAATATACAACAAGGGTAATAGTTTTATAATACGAGTGTGAAATATAGAAGTATCATCTCTAAGATAGTTTAGAGTTTCAGAATAATAACATAAATAATGAATATCAACAATTCTTGGAATAAGAACGATAATTCAATATAAATCAACAAAGATATATGAATTAAAAGGCTATCAAGGTATCCGACTGGATAACAATTTATACTGAGCAGTCACTAAGGACTATTTGTACATCTACTAGAATTATAAATATTAAATTGATAACCCAAAAGAACAAGTACTATAGAGGATCAGTCTACAATACTCTAAGTTATGCATAACACCACAGTAATAATATACTAATGTGTTGGGGTTTCCAATAACATACAATCCCATTTCCGCACCAATCAATTGGTTTGGACAGTTTTATAAACATGCATATAGTCTAGCCTAATCAAATGGCATCGACTCTTTCACAATATTCAAGAACAATACCAAGTTCATCATGAATAATGGTTTACACAAGAGTTTAAGCATACTATCTTGATTGAACAAATAAGTAGGATAACTTACATTCAAAGAGATAAGTTTATGATATTCGCTGGAATAAAGTAATGCAAGAGTTTAGAATACTTGCACAATGTAAAGTAGGGTTTGGATACTTGCCTTACGCGTAGTTTATCCACGTTAAGAAATCAACACTTTTGAATCCTAATTATATCGTATTATATGTTTAAGATGTTCATTAGCTAACACAGTCTTTAATCAAGCTTGACATACTTCAAGTATATGATACAAAATAAGTTTATACGTCATCACAAGTTCAACTCACGTAACTTTGTTTTGATATTATGCAAACACCCTCTTGAACTTATCATTCAAAAATAAAAATTAACCTCTATTTACATCACATAGCATGCTTCTTAACACATTACATAGAATGTTGATCATATATTACAAGTTAAAGACATCACATAGGCATGCGTCAAATATCAGTTCAAAAATAGAACTCATTTGTGATCACAGACGGAAAGGATTGCATACTATCTGAAGCCTAGGGACTACAGTAGTTGATTGCCTGTCTAACATACATGCATGCTAGAAGCTTTCACAAACTACCTTACCATTCTTATGTTTATTTTTATAAGTTTAAACTTACATTTCTCCAATGGCATTCAAGTAAACCATCATCAAGCGGTTTTAAACCACCTCTATCATTTTAGGTACCATACAAGTTAACTACCAAAGTTCAAATTTCAAAATTGGCCAAGTTAGGACTGCAGACTAGTGCAGCTGCGTCATGGCTAAGCCTAGGACCGGCGCAGCTACGCCATCCTTTGGCTTTGCCAAGGTTCAACTGTTGCCTTGTGGTTTTTGTCCGGCTTGACCAAAACAATCATACATGATATATTTGTCATGTTAAAGGTCTTTCAGGTTTCTCAAGTCAATCTAGGTTCTTCATTTCATCATATAATTCCCATTTAAATATTTCAATAGTTTAAGGCCCTTCAAGGTCATGATACCACAAGTCTAACATGCTAGCCTTCTAAACATACAAGATAGTCATATAACTCATATGAGGCATGCTTGTGAGCATTCATGACACATATGTGGAATCAACACCGTTTTAGTCGAAAATATGCTTCGTTCATGCTTTTCTTGAAATGTGATACACAAGCATGGTATATATACGTTTATACTACATGAGTGAGTCTAAGAGCATCATCAAATGTGATCACAAAAGTCAGATTCTAATCCTCAAGGTATTTAGACAATATTCACATTTAAAGCTCACTAGTGATTTTAACATGTTCATGCTTGCTTGCTAACCTTATAAATACCATCTAACGGTTTATTCATGTATTTCTAAGTCATACTAACATGCTTGCAAAGTCAGTATACATACATGACATACATACCCAATAAGTTCATTTCTAAAGTCATAAATCCATGTTAAGCTACACACCTTCTTTAATCATGTTAAGCTAGTCTAACATGCTCAAATTAGGTCCACATTGTAGCATCCCCAGATTCCGGTCCTAATCACCAAGGATCTGGTATACTATTTCTATGTCTATTACGAAAGATATAAACATAAATTATTTATACATTAAACATTACACACTATCCCCAAGGTCGAAAACCTTCTCATAATACCTAAATTAATATTTTATCAGACATACAAAGTTATTATCATACATTACTGTTACAAATTTAGCTGCACATATAATCCAAAGCTGACTTTTCATGTAACAAGACGATTCATTATAATCGCCTTTGCTTATTATGATATAGCAAGGTGAACAACAATTTTGCCCAAAGAAGTATAAGTTTAATTAAGGATATATCATGATTGAAAGAATTGAACAATAAGATGGCTAACTTTCTACAATATATACATTGTGAAAGAGCTTGAATAAATTTTCATAGTTGAACGAATAATGAATATCATATTTAATGAATAAATTTTCATAGTTGAGCTTAGATAATTTCATTTCCAAATAAAATATTTTTCAATGACTTATAATAATTTTTAGATAATTATTATCATTTATCATGATTTTTCAATCATTAATATCATATTAATATGAATTAAATACTACTTAATTCTATTATCATTAATATTTATTTCATATCAAATATTAATGAAATACATGTCATAATATTACAATATATTTATAATATTTCAAAGTATTTTTAATACCATAAAATCATATTTTTATGATTTTTAAGCAGATAAATCCATTATCGATAATTTGCATTAATATTAAAATATTAGTTTTTTCATGACAAAATATCAAAAGTTATATTTTATAACTTAAAATATTTTTCTAACCCTTAAATCATTTTTATATGATTTTTAAAACATTAATTCAAATTTACCATAATTTATTTAATATATTTATTAAATAAATATATTATCATTAATATTAATTTATCAATGAAATTCATCACAAAATATTAATGATCATTAAAAATAACTTAAAATATTTCCTTACACTTTAATATAATTTCATATGATTTTTAAAGTATTAAAATCATTTTTAAGTAATTTATTTAATATAATAATTAAATAACTTAACTATCATTAATATTTAAAAATATTAAAATATTAATAAAATATATTCTAAATTATTAAAAACCCATTTTTAGGCTTTAAAATAATTTTTTACAAATTTATTATGAATTTCTAATATTTATTTTCTATTTATTCTATAATTTTCGTTTAAAGTTGGGGTCCTCCACAGAAAACTTGTAGACGGTAATCTAAAAGTTCAATTTGGGCCCACTTGGTATCGTTAGAACCGTGACTTCCCGAGCTACGTTTTAGGCTCAAGAAACGATCCATTTGACCTGATAGCACCAAAAAAAAAAGCTACTACCGATCGACCATTACATGCCTTGTAATCATTTTCGCCGAGTCTTTACTGTAAACGCTTGTATTACGAGATCCACAACTCCGATTGAGGCCCAATCAAACTCGTTGGATCCGTATCTTCTTGAACTATAGTTTTCAGTTATCAAACACCAAATTCTAATCTGTCTAGGTCCCGAAAATCAGGCCCAAAGTGACTGGTCAACAAGGTTTTCTTCAACAGTTGGTTCATTTTTAAGATTTGGGGTCCTTAACGGAAACGCTTATAAAACGAAATCTAAAAATCGGATTTAGGTCCAATAGGTATCGTTGGATTTGTACTTTCCCGAAATACAGTTTCCATGTATCAAACATCTATTTTGGCTCTATTTTGGTCTCGGAAAAATTGACAGAAGTGACTGATCAGTAGCCTGTGTTCAACAGTTAAGGTAGTTTGAGATTTAATTCATAACTTGCTCATTTCTTAACATATTTGAGTGATTCCAAACAAGTTTTGCTCTTAACTCATGTATCTAGCATGCTAACATATTTTAAACCATTAATCACATGAACCCAAAGAATCTAACATAAAAATATATATAGCATACAAAAGAAAGCTTTTTCTTAAACCTTTTGGTACAAAACTTAATTTTCTCACTTTGGATCTAACTTTTGATTTCAAAAATACTTTGATACACATATAAAATACCAATACTCATGTAAATCATGAGTTTTTAATGATCTAAAAGAAAAGTAGCTTATGAAAACTTTCATTTTCTTATCTTTTTTAAAACAAAAGTATCCAAAACAAAATTGAAAATTTTCATTTTCTTATCTTTTTCTTCTTGCAAGCCTTCTTGATCCTTCAAAGTAGCTTATGATTTTAAGTTGTATGACGATCCAAGACCCCTCTTAGACTCCCTATAACTACTGAAATCTGCAGCCCCCTTTCTCTCTCTATTGTTCTTAGTTTAGACTTAGGTTTAGAAATGTAACGATCGAGAAAATTATATTTTAATATTTATTGAATTAAATAAATATTTTAAATAATTTATTTATTGAGGAAATAAATAATTGATGAATTGTGATAAATTAATTTAGTAACTAAATTGATTAATGTTAATTAAATTGAGTAATGATAATTTTATTTGAAGGATTTAATTTAAGGAAATAATTAAATTAAATCAATTGCTTAATATTTAAGAAAATAATTAAATTAAATGAATTGTTTAGTTTAAAAGAAATAAATAATTAAATAAAATGATGTTTCTAATTTATTAATTAAATTAGATATATAATTATTTATTAATTATAAGTATAATGATAAAAAGATTATTATTATTATTATAAGTTATTTAAATTAACTAAACTAAAGTTATTTAAATTAATCAAATTAAAGTGTGACATGTAGTAACTATATAATATAAATATTATTAAAATAATCTAGTTAGGGGTTTAAGTGGTAGCCAAACAAGGCCTTGTGGCCTTTGGCTTATTCAACTGACGTCTGTTTGGGTTTTATAACTGAAGCATACATGAGTTTGTGGAAGCCAGTTTATTTTTCTACGCATTCTTTTCTTCCTAAGGCTATAGTCAGAGAGTTTGGAAGAGAGGAACACAGTGAAACACAGAGAGTTTGGAGAGAGAGCAAGAGAGGAATCACTACGATTGGAGGGGAATTGCTAAACCTAATCATCATCTTGTGCTAGCATATAATCAAGAGGATTAAGGTATAATTCATTCTTAAATTTCCAAGTTTTAGTTTTTATTTAAGTTCTTTGTAAATTGATTTTATGGATTTATTGTTCAAACGTTGATTATAGAATGTGGGTTATGTTGTAGAATCTGTTAATTATCATATATGAGTGTTGCTTGAGTACCAAATTCATGAGAAATGGTTTGTAGGAAGAAAAGTAAAATAACAGTGTTTACATGAAAATTGGCTTTAGAAAGTACAAAAATTGATGCTCTATATGTGTTATAATCTGTAATTTGTTATTGGATTATGGTAATATGTTAAGAAACGAAAGCGGCGTAGTTTGAATCATGTCAATTGAGTAAGAAATAAATTCGTGGTGATCGAATTCGTTAAAAATGTAAAAATGAAGAAATTTGGAAAAACTATGGTTTTGATTCGTCAAAATGATGTATATGTAATGTTTTTGTATATAGAATGGTGTATAACATGCTTAACTATGATATAACAAAGTTTTAGATGTTGAAGTTTGGTGAATTTTTGTTGAATTGGTATTTTTGGCCTATAGTAGAGTCTAATTTCGTGTTCCGTTATAATTGAATCGGTGTGTGCTAAGCAGCGCCATAGCACCCTCTTCATGGGCGCTAGCCTTGACGTATGGGCGCGGTAGATAACCCTATAAGTAATACTAGCGCGGCCGCGCTAGTAGTCAGTCACAGACAGTGAAGTCTGCTACTTCTGCAGACTTTGGACATTCATTATAACTTGGCTTAATGATTATATTAGTGTGTAAAATGTGTAATAAAAAGGTTAAAACAGAAACGTATCATGTGGTTAGTAACCCTAAAATGTTAAGTAAGGTTATGACCTAAATGGTGGGTTAATTCCATAAAGCTAATATTAATACAACTAATTGTTGTTGCGATTCCAATGATATGTGTAGTGTAATTGCAGAACATTATTATACTTGTGTAGCTTCCATATAAGACAAGTTCTTATCCTAAACTTTTATTGTGTAAGTTTTTTTAACTTCATACTTTTATTAATGAATGAAAGTTCTTTATTTTGAACTTCTATTGAGCAAGTTTCACTTTCCTTAATATCATCCGAAGCATATGTTGTTCTTACAAATCGATTCAAACGGGATTGTTCTAACTCTTTTGGATATAGCACTTTGAATGTATATCATGATTATTCAATCATACATTGTTAATTTTTGATCTTTGACTTTGATAACCTTGTTCAATTCTATGTTCCTGTATTAAACCTTCAAGTAGTAAGTAAACTTTTATTGATTTCATTAATTTATAATTGAATAGTGTTCTCACTACAACAAAAAGGCTTATCAGCGACACTGATAAGCTAGTTCCAAACTAAACTAAACTTTAGTGTGGAAATTCTAGAAACACTGAGAAGCTAAAACTAAAATTCTAGAAACACTGATAAGCTAGTTCCAAATTAAACTTTCTTTAGTGCGGAAATTCTAAATTCAAACTGAGACGAACAACCCTAACATAGGGGATTTTGTACGTGTAACGTTTAGATGTTTGTGCATAATATATGGTACAAAGGGTTGATCCCCCTGAGTACATTAAGAAGGGTCTGTATAGTCTAAATGACTATTAACGTTGGGGTAGTAATACCTAAATACCGAAGATATAGTTCGTGGTCTTAAGACCCTCAGATATTACATTCAAACTTGTTTTCTATTTTTGATTCGTAGAACAAGTTCATTATTGTTCAGTATTCGTTGTTCATTCTTATGTTGAAATTATTACTACTCTTTATATCAATGAGCAATTGTTTGCTCACTCTTGCAATTAACACTACAAATAAAGTTGAAAGAATCGACGAGCCATCTACTAGCAAAGGAAAGGGCAAGATATCCAAGTGTTGAAGAGTTATTTAGAATTCATTTAAATGCATGATGTTATAAGACTTGTTTTCTTTTATGATGTTTTCCGCAAACTTATGAAATAAATTAAGGTTAGATTACCTGGGATTGTTTATGAGATGATGTAACCCTTTAATGGGAAAGATTATTGTTTAAATTAATTGATGTTTCATCCTTTATTATGGGTCGTTAGATGCAATTATTTTGATAGTGAGCACCAAATCCTATGGGAATGAAGTAACTGGATTTGGGGGTGTCACAGGTTGGTATCAAAGCCTTAGGTTATGAACCTTAGGTGGGAGAAACCTTAGGAAGTAGCCTTTAAGAAGTCAGAACACATAGAGGTGTTTAACTCTTATCGGGTTTTAAGGAATGGATTAAGGCATCCATCGAAACTAAACAATAAAAGATATTATATGCTATGTGTTAATAACTTATGTTCTCGCGAGTATCGATAATGTTAAGTAAAACTTAAAATATTTTGTTGTCAAGATGTCTGACGAAGGAGGACCCAGACCAGCTAGGGAAGTGATACCTCAGATACCTAAAGATGACGAACCCCGGGATATTCACGTGGTGCGGGAACAGTTGATCCAAGAGGATGAGCCTGTGACCGATCTCGAGGAGGAATGTTCTGAGGAGATAGAGGAGGATGATGAGGAAGAGGATCCTATGGAGTTTCCACCAAACTCCATATCGGCTGAGATGTACGATGCTTTGTACGACCGTAACATAGAGTTACACGATAATGTAGAGGAACTGAAAGAGATGGTTGATATGCATCATGCTGCGATGGAGCAGAAGGATGTAGAGATCCAGAAACACAGAGTGGGACTTAGTTCATACTAAGGGCCAACATGAAGATCTGTTGGCAGTGAACGAGAAGATGAAGACTGACATGGAGAAATTAAAAGATGACTTCAAAGAGGAATCAGCTAAACGTGCAAGAGCAAAGGACGCTTGGATGAAGGCGACTCAACGTTCAGACCTTGCTGAGGCTAAAGTCCAAGTGAAGAAGGCCAAAATGAATGAAATGGATCATGCCTTTAATTATGCGATTGATAGGGCCTAGGATCGAGTCTTTTACTACCCACCTCAGTTTGAGAATTCGTCGTGGTTCGTGATGGATCGTAGGACAGCGTTTCGTATTATGGAGAAAGAGCGTAAGGAAGCCTTTCGACGTCTTAATATGCATAGATAGAAATAAGAGTGATAATAATATGTGGTTATTTATGTGAATAAAAAAAAAATTAAATCCCTTATTTGAGATTGTTGGGAGAATGTATATTATGATTTGAAGTTTTAATGTATATGCTCATGATTATTTGTAAAGTCCTTCCAAGTAAGATATGTACAAGTACTTAGTGATAGATCAAATTTGTTAGGTTGATCTAAGATCTTAACGTATATCATTCTGTAATAGAATGTATAGATAGAAAGATCAAAGCTGTTAGGTTGATCTTGAGATGTAATAGATAGGCTTCGAAGAAATCATAGTATATCATCTGATCAACATTGCAGAAGTCAAGGCAGAAATGTATAGCTTCAAAGATCGTAGTGTGCCTACCTTGAAGGGACTCTACGGAAATCGTAGAGTTGTGCCAACGTTTGCCAAGCCATCTCGACGATCGCAGTGCGCTGAAGGAAACGTGGAGTTTACAAGTCAATGATTGTAGTGTGCTCTCGGAAACGTAGAGTAACAACACGAGCAAGTGAAGATCGTAGTGTGAAAAGGTTTAAGAGAAATCATAGTGCTCTCTGCTGATAGCATCAGATCAAACACCAAGGCGATAAGTCACTACGATCTAAATCATAGAGTATCATGATCTGAATCGTAGAGCATCTGTCTTATGTCAGAAAACGTCAAGCCTCATGTTATGTGTGAAGACAGATTCCAATATATGAGGAATGGATTCTAGACGTTGCAGTACTCATCAGTCCCAAAGTAATATGAAATATCCGTAGTATGCAACAAAGAAGCATATTGAAGAAGCTAAGGAAAGTACCATAGGTAAGGGGGCAAAACACCTTTTCAGGTGTTAGGTGAGAAAGCAGTCTGATGTGTCAGTGGGCCAGAATGCAGTTTCATAAGATGTACAGAAATGTCTCCATCAAAGATCAGAAAAGTCAAATGCATTTAATGTCTCAACGGATGGATCTAACAGATAGTTTACAAGATCACATATATGCATATCAGACAGATGAGAGAGAACTAAGCAAGCATTGAACAAACAACATGAAGAACTTTCTAAGCTCAACTCTACGATCAGAGATATTGCAAAGCTTGCTCAGCTACTCAGTTCTTTAGAACAAGTGCTTACACAGCAACTAAGTAGCAACCATCAAGAACTCAACATTGTCAACCAACTGAAGAAGAGTACCAAGTCTGTTGGACTTGAAGAGTTCATAGTGAACTGTAAGAAAGCCAAGTCTGCTGGACTTAAAGAGTTCAAGAGTGAACTAAGAAGTTCCTAGACTGCTGGTCTAGAAGGAATCTGTGTGATTCAAAAGTTGTAAAAGACATCCTTAGTGGATATCCTACTCGTTGAGTAGAAGAGTGGACTAGGAGCTTTAAGTGCTCTGAACCACTTAAAAACGACTGTGTCTTTTACATTCATACCATAACTGCTAAATCTGTTATAACTGCCTCAGTCTCATAACTCCATTTGAGACGCCCCCAAAATAGGTATACATCTGTGACGCCCCCAAAATTAGGTATACGTCACCCATCTTGGGTCGCCACTTACATGGTACATAAATTCAAATACAACTTACTAACCTAATCGTCAGGGTACAATACGACATAAAGCGTGAGTTTGAATACAAATATTGTCTACTAGATATTATACAAACTCAAAAGGAGTCCTCATTACAACTATTATCACACTATTTCACGAATAGTGAGGACTACTAATGCTATCCTCGGACCATTACTCCGTTCTCGACGACTCGTCGGCTATGTTCTCATTTTCAAGAGAAAAAAGTGAAAGAAAGGGTGAGCTCAACTAGCCCAAGAAGAAATATTATGACTAAGATAATGCGAATAAATTATCATTAGCCTTCAACAATGTTAAACCGATAAAATACAATAGACAACCGGTTTAAGCTGCAATGAATATGCAATCCATTAAAAGAGTCAAGTAGAGAATAAAGTCTATATCTTTTAGGGTTTTAAAAGGTTTTCATCAATTTTTATCATTTGAGACTCGATTTTAATAAATAAACCACCACATCTAATCATCCTCGTACTACGGCCAAGGATTTTCATCAAATTATCAATGGTCATGACTATACCAAAACACCCCTGGTCATAATCATACCAAAAACTATCCATCACTGCATTACAGGCCACTAAGGACTTTTGTCACATCATTTATATCAAGCCATGATTATACCGAATGATCCCTGGTCATAATCATACTAAGTTCATCTATGCACGTAAGCCAAAGATAACATAATATAACATGAGGATGATGACAATGACATAATAATTCAATAAAACAAGTTCAAGAATTATTTAATCCATGAATTATTAACGTCCAAATTGTCAACATGATCTTTGTTTTGTAGAGTAAAATTCAAGAATGATCGTAAGAATATTTCCATGAAAAGATATCTTTGGATGAAACGCAAATATCAAGGATATTCTACTAATTTCATGGAGTATAGAAGTCAAAGTTTTAACCAACCTGGGTATAATAAAGAATGGAATAACAAAAGAAATCACCATGCATGCGGTATTGCAGATGTACAAAAGAGTTATTCCAATGTAATAATAATAACGGAACCGGTGTCGTGAAATTCACACCAAGCATGGATGATCCAAATGTAATAATAAATGTGAATAATAAACAATGGAACTGTGAAGTCAAAGGTGTAAAACATGCATGACATGTGATATTCCAATGTAATAATAAATGCGAATAATAAACAATGGAACCAGTCAGGTGTAAAACACATGCATGTGATATTCCAATGTAATAATAAAGAATGGAATAATGAAGAAGATCATCAAGTATAGGGATTCCAGATATACAAAGTTATTCCAACAGAATAAATAAGAATGGAATAATATAAGGATTTCACCAAGTATAGGGTACGCCGACATACAAAAGTTATGTATAGGGTATACCACTTTTACAAAGTTATTCCAAATGTAATAATAATGAATGGAATAATGAAGTTCTCTTCATGAATAAGAAAGAATAACACCCCTTACGGTACAACAAATAATACCCCTTACCTTAGAAGAATGAATATTGGAAAAGTGAAGTAGCATAATACTTTTCTTCTTCTCTCTCTATATATTTTCTCTCTATAGCTTCTCTCTATAATTTCTCTCTGTAGTTTTAGTGAATTCGTAAGAAAATAATGAAGGAATGAGCTTCTATTTATAGGAAAATAGAATGCATAGTAATTAATCCATGAAGCGGTCCAGATTGATTACTTTAATCGACGGTCCATATTTAAAGCAAAATCTTTTAAATAAAATATAATATATTCTATTTATATAAAAATATTTTACTATACAAACACTATGCAAAACATGCGAAAAAACACTATGCAACACTATGCATAATAAAATATAATATATTCTATTTATAGAATAACTTTAATAAAGTATTCATTTTATATAAAAGATGTTTCATTTTATTACGTTAATAATACGAATAAATAAAAAACGTCATTATCGCTATAATAATTCATATTATTAATCGACAATAATGGAATCAAACCGAGTGACTTCTCACATAAGCATCGATAATCAATACCGGTGCTACTATGCAACCACATCGTGATATTCATTGTACTTTTACTACCGAGTAGTTCAACAAAGATCAACCAGTAAAACTTCCGTCGTTATTTCAATAAAATATTTTTGTCGTTTTCTCAATCCGACAATAATTACATTGTAGGGTCCACCAATGATTGAGTCGTTTATTTAATATTCCCCTGCTAAACCGAATATTCCCAGGACCAATCGAATATAATATAACCACTTGCATACTTTGCAAAATTTATAAATACTACCCACAACTATAATATTATCTCAAATTCACACCATAATATTAAAAATTATTTCGACAAAATTTAAATCTTTATTGATAAAATCTGGGGTCTCACAATCTCCCCTCCTTATAGAATTTCGCCCTCGAAATTAGGGTACGTACCTGGTATGATAAAGAGGTGAGGATACCTTGAATACCTTTATCGTTGAAAACATTAAATTCATCTTTGCAATCCAGCCAAAGATATTCATTAACAATTAATCTTTGCACTACAAGCTAAAGATATACAACTGTAAAACCAATAATGCTGTGACGCAGCTTAATAGTATCACGACCACAAATTATCCATGCACTACTGGCCAAGGATATTCGTGTTTTCAATTACGGTCATGATTATACCGAATAATCCTTGGTCATAATCATACCAAGTCTATCAATGCACTACGGCCAAAGATGGCTTTTACCACATCCATGAATTAATATTTCATTCGAGACTCATTTCAATAATTAATCCATATCATCGAATCATCCACGCACTACGTGCCAAAGATATTCATTAGTATCACGACCACGAATTATCCATGCACTACGACTACGTATAATCGTGTATTCATTAGTATCACGACCACAAATTATCCATGCACTACTACCAAAGATAATCGTGTATTCATTAGTATCACGACCACAAATTATCCATGCACTACTACCAAAGATAATCGTGTATTCATTAGTATCACGACCACAAATTATCCATGCACTACTACCAAAGATAACCGTGTATTCATTAGTATCACGACCACAAATTATCCATGCACTACTACCAAAGATAATCGTGTATTCATTAGTATCACGACCACAAATTATCCATGCACTACGGCCAAAGATAATTGTGTATTCATTAGTATCACGACCACAAATTATCCACGCACTACGACCAAAGATAATTGTGTATTCATTAATATCACGACCACAAATTATCCATGCACTACGGCCAAAGATAATTGTGATTTCAATTACTGATTATGATTATACCAACAATCCCTCGGTCATAATCATACCAAGTCCATCTATGCACTACTGAGCCCGTAGATGACTTTCAAAATAATATAAGCGTATGAGGATAATGATATAAAGAATCAATCAAATGAGATAAAGGATAAATATTAAACATTTATAATATAATTTATCCAGATTCAAGAATATCCCCATGTTTTCAATCACTTAATAATCTCATAATCTAATATCATTAATATTATAACAATATTTTAATCACTTCTTAAATTTATAAATAATTTATCTTAATTGTTTACGCTTTACCATATAATGCATTTAATCATTCAAAAATGTCATACTCATAAGATATCATCACCAATTATCAAATCTCTCAAAAATATGCATATACTCTATATAGGATTCTCTAGCCATAATATCCTATTTTCAACTTTGTTACTTCACATAACATATTTAACTCATATGTTCAGTAATTAAACAATTTTCATGAAAAATACCAAATCAGTCCCAAAAATATTTTTTTCTGGGATTTAGCATAATATAGTCCCATAATGAAAATATATTTTTCTCGGAATTTTTAAAATTCATTTACTATTTTTCAAAAATCAATTTCTAATTAATTCCTTAAGAAATTAGCTACCTCAAGTTTAACTCCAAAAATTCCCAAATTTTGGCAGGACCTTACACATGTTAACGTGAGCTTCTAGTTTAAATTTCATGGTCATCGGAGTTATAGAACTCCGGTTATAGCATTTTTTGTCGGAAAAACCTAAATATTGAAATAGTCATAACTTGCTCATTTTAAGTTAGAATGAGCTCATTTTTGGACAGGAGGTACTTTATACCATATACCTTCATGTCCCAAAAGGCCAGAATTTTTCTCATAATTTAAGTGGCCGAAACAGCCCCTCTAAAATCATGGTAGCAGCTTTTTCGGTTTTTTGCAGCTTTGCACTCCTTTGCTAAAATCAGTCCACACAATAATCTACAACATCTTTTCCAGTAATTCCACTTGGATTAGTTAGGTAACTCATAGATCTAACTCTAGGACTTAACCACACTCAAAAATTCATAATATAATAGGAGATATGGTCAATTGAATTTCATGTTACGCTTTTTACCAAAATCGATTTTTCAACCCTTTGTGATTTCTAGAAACTTTCATGTTTTCACATAATAACCACATAACTCATCATAACACTTACTAATACTTCCTATACCCATGATTTTCATTAGTCCAATGCTTTTATTATGACTTTCATCATAATCCTCGTAATGCAGATCCTTTTAGTTGATTTAAATATTTGAGTGTTTAAGAAATGGGTTTTGTACTGGGGTCAATACAAAGTTCGATTTCACGCTCTAAGTAGGCTAAGAAATCTTCAAGAATACGCCAAGAAATTTATTAATGATAGAAATATCATTCAAAACTGTTACTCTCGTCCAAGACTTGGATAGTACGTCACATTAATACCAACTGTGACTTCTATCCCTTAACCTAGATAGCACCTCACAATGATACCTATCAACTTGCCATCTTCAGTCGCGACGTCGCCTATAGAAAGTTTGGCTTCGGTGCATTCCACACAAGGAAGTCAACAACGAAAGGATCGGGCTCTTTACTTATGACTTGATATAACAGTGATTAACTTTAGGATTTGGTTACTTTGAATTCAGTATAACAAAGGTTGGTTAGGAATATGAAAGCTAACAACCTTACAAAAGAATAATGAGTAGTTAATCAATCGTTTTCAAAAATTACCTCAAAGGCAAGTATTTTCAAAGAGATAAGATTGACAGTAACGTGAAAGTGTTTATTTGAAACAACAAGATTAATAACATGTGGAGGTAACGAAGGTTTCTCCCAACGAAGTTTCAATAGATAAATCAAAGTCTAATTTCTCGAGTCAAATTTAAAGCGTTGAACGCAAGCAAAAGAGATAAAAGAATGGGTAGAGGCAGGTATCTAATAAGGTATAGACTTAGCAAGAATTTATAATTAACTAACCCGTGCTAACTTCGTTCGGGTTACCCACTTTTGAGAAGTCACGAAAAACGCTCTTCCTAAAACCACCGAGCTTTGTTTTGTTCAGATATCGCCTTTGGTGCCACTATCCCAAATTGGACTTGACTTCACTATACGACAAAATCGAGCTAAATGACCTTCTCTTCTTGAAATTTCCACTTCTATTATCTTTGTCATGATTACCCACCAAGTGGTTACCATTCTTAGCATGATAATTTCCCCACGATGGTTATCATTGTTACGATAGCCGTTGCCACAAAGATGATTATTATCGTGTTGTTGGTCGTTACCTTTTGTTTGGTGAATCAACACTCTCATGTGCTTCATTGCTTATTTCAAGCATTTTAGGATGCCATTCTCAAACACTGTCACAAAACAAGGGTTAATTGACATGTAACAAATTATCCCTATATTCTGACCGACCAATAAAATAGCACATAAACTTAGGTAGGTCATTCTAGCGAAGGTATTCCCCATCTCTCTCCTCCTAGTACTATTCTCACCTCTTAGCCAGGGATCATATCCCTAAGCTCTGATACCAACTGTGACTCCCCAAAATTAGGTATACGTCACCCATCTTGGGTCGCCACTTACATGGTACATAAATTCAAATACAACTTACTAACCTAAGCTGTCAGGTATGCAATACGACATAAACTATGAGTTTGAATACAAATATTGTCTACTAGATATTATACAAACTCAAAAGGAGTCCTCATTACAACTATTATCACACTATTTCACGTAATAGTGAGGACTACTAATGCTATCTCTACGGACCATTACTCCGCTCCACGACTGCGTCCACTATGTTCTCATTTCTGAAGAGAAACGGTGAAAGAAAGGTGAGCTCAACTAGCCCAAGAAGAAATATTATGACTAAGATAATGCGAATAAATTATCATTAGCTTCAACAACAAATGTTAAACCGATAAAATACAATAGACAACCGGTTTAGCTCTGCAATGAATATGCAATCCATTAAAAGAGTCAAGTAGAGAATAAAGTCTACTATCTTTTAGGTTTTAAAAGGTTTTCATCAATTTTTATCGCTGAGACTCAGCTTAATAAATAAACCACCACATCTAATCATCCCTGTACCACGGTCAAGGATTTTCATCAAATTATCAATGGTCATGACTATACCGAAACACCCCTGGTCATAATCATACCAAAAACTATCCATCACTGCATTACAGGCCACTAAGGACTTTTGTCACATCATTTATATCAAGCCATGATTATACAGAATGATCCCTAGTCATAATCATACTAAGTTCATCTATGCACGTAAGCCAAAGATAACATAATATAACATGAGGATGATGACAATGACATAATAATTCAATAAAACAAGTTCAAGAATTATTTAATCCATGAATTATTAACGTCCAAATTGTCAACATGATACTGTTTTGGTAAAGTAAAATTCAAGAATGATCGGAAGAATATTTCCATGAAAAGATACTGGATGAAACGCAAATATCAAGGATATTCTACTAATTTCATGGAGTATAGAAGTCAAAGTTTTTACCAACTGGGTATAATAAAGAATGGAATAACAAAAGAAATCACCATGCATGCGGTGCTTGCAGATAGACGAGTTATTCCAATGTAATAATAATAACGGAACCAGTCGTGAAATTCACACCCCGTGAGGATGATCCAACAGAATAATAAATCTTTGAATAATAAACAATGGAACCGGTCCGGTGTAAAACACATGCATGTGAGGATATTCCAATGAGAATAATAAATGCGGAATAATAACAATGGAACTGTGTCCGGTGTAAAACACGCATGAGGATATTCCAGCGTAATAATAAAGAATGGAATAATGAAGAAGATCACCAAGTATAGGGGATTCGTATACTGAGTTATTCCAAAGAATAAATAAGAATGGAATAACATAAGGATTTCACCAAGTATAGGGTATGCCGCATATACAAGTTATGTATAGGGTATACCACTTTTTACAAAGTTATTCCAATGTAATAATAATGAATGGAATAATGTAAGTTCTCTTCATGAATAAGAAGAATAACACCTTACGGGTACAACAAATAATACCCCTTACCTTAGAAGAACTGAATATTGGAAAAGTGAAGTAGCATAATACTTTTCTTCTTTCTCTCTATAGATTTTCTCTCTATAGCTTCTCTCTCTAGAGTTTCAGTGAATTCGTAAGAAAATAATGAAGGAATGAGCTTCTATTTATAGGAAAATAGAATGCATAGTAATTAATTCATGAACGGTCCAGATTGATTACTTTAATCTGACGGTCCATATTTAAAGCAAAATCTTTTAAATAAAATATAATATATTCTATTTATATAAAAATATTTTACTATGCAAACACTATGCAACAACATGCGGCAAAAACACTATGCAACACTATGCATAATAAAATATAATATATTCTATTTATAGAATAACTTTAATAAAGTATTACATTTTATATAAAAGATGTTTTACATTTTATTACGTTAATAATATGAATAAAATAAAAGCGTCATTATTGCTATAATAATTCATATTATTAATCGACAATAATGGAATCAAACCGAGTGACTTCTCACATAAGCATCAATAATCAATACAGGTGTGCTACTATGCAACCACACGTACATCGTACTTTTACTACCGAAAGTAGTTCAACAAGATCAACCGGTAAAACTTCCGTCGTTATTTCAATAAAATATTTTTGTCGTTTTCTCAATCCGACAATAATTACATTGTAGGGTCCACCAATGATTGAGTAGTTAATGCGAATATTCCCCGCTAAGCAAGAATATTCCCCACCAATCGAATATAATATAACCACTTGCATACTTTGAAAAATTTATAAATACTACCCACAACTATAATATTATCTCAAATTCACACCATAATATTAAAAATTATTTCGACAAAATTTAAATCTTTATTGATAAAATCTGGGGTCTCACAACATCACTCATTCTGAGTCGTCAAATACATGGTACAGAAACAAATACAACTTCATTAAACTGTGAGTTTAAATACAAATAGAGAGTATAAAAACTCAAAAAGAGTCCTCATTAAAATTATTGATACACTATTTTAAAAAAAGTTAGAACTACTAAAACAACTTTCTAGAACCATCACTCCGTACCCCGACTAGTTCCTGCTATGTTCTCACCTCCTGAGAAGAAAAATGAAACAAAAGGGTGAGCTCAACTAGCCCAGTAAAGAATATAATGACTAAGATAATATACAACAAATTATCATTAGTCTTCAACAAGGAATAATCTGATAAAATATAATAGACAACAAGTTTTAGATCAACAACTGCAGCGGAAAACAACAATCCATTAGAAGAGTCAAGTAGAGAAAGAATTCTACTATCTTCTAAGATTTAAAAGTCCATCATCAATATTTTATCCTGTAACATCAATCAATAAACATCTTGAATCAAATATTCATCTTTGCACTCTGAAGCCAAAGATATTCATTTGTATCACCGATTGGTCATGTTCATCTCAACACTGCTCATCTTTGCACTCACGGCCAAAGATATTCATTAGGTAATCATTCATCTTTGCACTACTGGCCAAAGATATTCATTAGGTAATCATTCATCTTTGCACTCTGAGCCAAAGATATTCATTCATATCATCATTTAGGACCGAGGATGATGAAAATATTTTAAAGAAAACGAATCCAAAGAAGATAATGAGATCAAATATTAAGGATTCGTATTACAGTTTATCCAAGTTCAATAATATTGAGAAATAACCAATTTTGAAGCAGAATTAAAAAATAATGATCAAAACATGGATACAATCAAAGATAGTAACCATAATAGACAACTTGGACAAAAAGAAGAAAATTTCATTTTTCGGTGAATAGTGCTGTATATGTGAATAGTAACCCCGACACAAAAAGTTTCAAATTTGATAAAAAGTTCATACCAATATTTCGGCATAATGATATTGAAGAAAATATCATTTAAGAAGAAGATAATATCCCTTACATCAAAATATCAGTACTTCTGATCGGAATATCGGTATAAGGCTGAAGGAAACTTGCACTGATTAATAGAAACTCACAAAGTATCTAAATACTCACAAAATACACTCAATAATCTAGAGAGTGAAAGAGAGAAAACTTGTTTCTGGTGTGATTTTCAATTCTAACTTAGCCCTCTATTTATAGGAAAATGTTAGTACTTGCCAAGCGGACTTAACTCGCAACCCGATGGCTTTTACTCGCTATTATTCCCACCCACCACATTTGAATAAAAATCTCAGCACATTTCTTCACCAACCAAGAGTGGGGCCCACCAATTCTAGAATTTTCAACCAAAATGATTTATAACCTAATTTCCGAATCAGCCACCTCTTAAAATTCATAACAAATCATACGCTCATTTTAAACGGTTAAAACTTTGTTGACATATACTCAACTTATATATGTATAACATATCCAAAAATTACAACGATACAACGGTCGGATTAAAAATTATAACTCCCGCAATATATCTCAAAAAACACTGGTTTGATTTTTAATACCTCCAATCCGACAAAATACTAATAAAACACCTCAACATTAATTCCTTCATTTATAACCACATAAATAAATCCATCAATAATATCCATATAAAATTAATATTTCCTTATCATATGAATCAATGATTAATTATTCACAAATAATATTACAGAATCACATTTATGATAACCAGGTTGTTCCCAAGAAAGAGGGGGCTTTCCAATAAGGATTTCTCCTTACTGGCGCGCAATTAGGTGACCAAACCTCTCCTTGATAGAACTTTCTAGACATTGCCAATAATGTTATCTAATAATATTATTCCAAATAATCTGAATTACTGATCTGATAAAGGATATACTGTGCAGTGACGATAATTGAAACAACAATAATATAAAATATCAATGCAGCAATTATTGAATCAATAAAATAAAATATTGAATAGTAACTACTGTGACAATTATTGAGTAGTACCTTCTTACGTAAGGATCAATAATTCAACAAATCTTTAATACCAGATCTGGTATATCTTGTGCAACAACGCCGTATTACTTTACTTTAACCACTGGGTATTCCAACAGTGTTAATGGTAACAAATACGCCGTTATTCAATTTTGTCGTTTTCTTCATTCGACCGTTATCCGTTATGGGGCCCATAATTGCTAATTTGCCACATATACTAATATTCCAAACGTAAAAAGAATATTCCACCGACAAAATGAATATTTTATAACCACTTGCTTATTTTGCAAAATTTTCACATTTCACCCATAACCAAAGTTATTATATCAAATTAATACCTTATTATTCACAATAATAAATAAAGGAAATTTGATTTTATTTATTAAAAAGTTGGGGTCTTAAACCATTGCTTGGTAAAGAAGATTAAAACAAACATTTATTCCATTAAGTTTTAATCATTATCAAAGAACAAGTTTAAAACGAAAAGTTTTTTAAATATCTACTCAACCCCCCCCCCCCCCTTCTAGATAACTATTGTGCCAACTAGGAACTAACAATTGGTATCAAAGCAGGTTTTATTTTACAGCTTACAAGCTTTAGTAGATCCAATGTCACTCGTACCAAGTGAATCCAGGACCGGGGGAGGCAGCAAGCCACCAATGTGCAACAAGGATAAATTTGCTAACTAGAAAGTCAGGATTCAAGTGTACATGGACTCAATAGATGAAGATCAATTTGAGACTATTCAAAATGGGCCATATATTCCAACAAAGCTTGCACCAACTGTGATGCCCCCAAAATAGGTATACATCACCCATCTTGAGTTGCCAAATACATGGTACAAAATTTAAATACAACTTAATTATACAACAGTCGTGTAAAATACGACTAAACATATGCTGTGAGTTTTAATACAAATATTGTCATCTAGACAATATACAAACTCAATGGGGTCCTCATTATTTATTATCACGCTATTTAATAGAATAGTGAGGACTACTAATACTATCATCTGGTCCATCACTCCATTCCCCGACTTGTCCCAGCTATATTCTCATTTCCTGAAGAGAACAGTGAAAGAAAGGGTGAGCTCAACCAGCCCAGTAAGAAATATTATGACTAAGATAATGCAGGATAAATTATCATTAGCCTTAAACAGTGTTAAACTGATACAATATAATAAACATCAAGTTTAACTGCAGTGGAACAAGCAATCCATTAGAAGAGTCAAGTAGAGAATAAAATCTACTATCTTCTATGATTTAAAAGGTTTTTCAGGACTTTTATCGCTGAGACTCAACTTAATAAATAATCCACATCATTGAATCACCCCTGCACTACGGCCAAGGATATTCTTTAGTAACACAACCACAATTATCCATGCACTACGGGCCAAGAATATTTGTGTATTCATTAATGGTCATGATCATGCCAACAACTGTCCATCAATGCACTATGGGCTAATGAGGACTTTTTCCACATCATTTGTAACATTACGGTCATGATTACACCGAATAATCCCTGGTCATAATCATACCAAGTACATCTATGCACTGAATGTGCCATGATGACTTTCAACATAATATAAACATGAGGATGATGACAATGATATAAGAATTCAATAAAACAAGTTCAAGAATTAACTTATCTAGGAACTAATAAGGTCCAAATTGTCAACATGATACTGCTTTGTAGAGTAAAATTCAAGAATGCTCAGAAGAATATTTCCATGAAAAGATACTGGATGAAGCGCAAATATCAAGGATATTCCACTAATTTCATGGAGTATAGAAGTCAAAACTTTAACCAATTGAGTATAATAACGAATGGAATAACAAAAGAAATCACCATGCATGCGGTACTTCACATGAGCGAGTTATTCCAATGTAATTATAAGTAATGTGAAACTGGTCGGTGAAATTCGCGCAACAAGCGAGGATGTTCCAATGAGAATAATCTGAGACGGAACCAGTCCGGCGAAATGCATGCACGAGGATATTCCAACAAAATAATAATAAAGAGCGGAACCAGTGTCGGCGTAAAATGCATGTATGAGGATATTCCAACAGAATAATAATAAAAGGCGGAACTCAGGTCCGCGTAAAACGCACATACATGATATTCCAAATGTAATAATAATAAAAGAGGCGGAATAATAGAAGAATGTCACCAAGTATAGGGTAGTCGCGATATCTTTGGTTATTCCAAAGAGAATAATAAAAAATGGAATAATGAAGTTCTCTTTATGAATACAAAAGAAATAATATCCTCACTAGTAAAAGAAATTGGATATAAGAGTAGGGAAGTAGCGAGAATACTTTTCTATTGTTTCTCTATAATTTCTCTCTCTAAAGCTTCAGTGAATTCGTAAGAAATTATGTAGGAATGAGCTTCTATTTATAGAAGAATGGACTGCATAGCAACTAATCCATGAACGGTCTTGATTGATTTACTTTTAAACGGACGATCCATATTGGTTTAATAAAATATTCTAATAAAACAAAAAATTTTAAATAAAATATATTATATATATTAAATATATATATATAACATGTGCCAAAAAAATCACGGGATACACTCCCGTGATCAAATTTTCCTTCCTTCACCAAAATGTCAACAAATTTATATATATATATATATATATATATAACCTTACTAATACACCCTCCCATCCAAGCCATCCAATTCCTTTTA